>CP053454.1:69524304-70073257 GCA_022644695.1 Cenchrus purpureus
AAGACATGAAGAGCAACGTCCAACCTTCTCAAGATAACCGTGATCCCATGGTGAACAAGCTTGAGAAGGGTGCAACGTGACTTACTACAAGTGTCATGAAGAAGGGCACAAGTTCTACAAATGCCCTCAATTTGTCAAGAAAATGGACAAAGCAGATGAACCCCACCATCAAGAGCTCCCTCATCTACACCATGCCCAACTGCAAGAACAAGGCCAAGAGCAACACATACGTCATCAAGAAGAAGACTAATGGCAAGGTGGTTGCACACAAGGTTGGGAAGATGAAGACGGAGAGGGTTGGAACCAACCCACATTTGAGTGCCCAAGGAAGTCATCACCAACATGAAGGGTCTCAAATGGTTTGGGTTCGAGACTTGGGAGGCTTGACACATAGAAGAGATGAGAAGATTCAAGCCAAGAAGCCAAGCTTGCAAGTTGGACATGTGTTACCCAAGTTCCCGGTTGAGGTAATGGAAACTAGAACCTATCTCATGTATCATTGTAGCTCCATTGCCTTGTCTAGGCTTGCATTTGTTGTTATGCCTAGTTGTTTACATAGGTAGGTTGCTTGTGTCATGTGCTAACCCATGAGCAACCTACATGGTTTGATTAGTGTGTAGGAAAGCTACACTTATTCTTTCATGGTGCATGTTTTCATTTATATCTCTTTGCATCATGAGCAAGCTATAGGTTAGCTTCCCTTTTGTTGTCATAAACAATGTTCATACTTTGGTTGGTGATTCAAACACTAAATGCACACATTTAGGGGAGCTCATCCTATGGTTTGATTATGGGACTAACATTGTTTCAAGCCTATTTTGTGTAGTCCCTTGGTTACGCGTTCCGGTGCGGTGCTTCATTCTAAGAGAATGTTATTTCACTCTCAATGTGATCTAACAACTCTAAAAGAGTGAATATAGCAATATGAGCTTCATGTTATTGAGTCATGTCCTTGAGAGCTTATGTCGCCATATAAGTTCAAAGGCAATGAATTCATACATTCCTAATCCTTGTGGTACCTAAGTTTCTTCTTTGCTAGCTTCTTTCAAGTGGTGTCACCTCCTAGTGATTTCATTTCCAAGTGGCTCATCTCAATGTGGTGCCAACAAGGTAGAGAGGAACAACCCGGAGGTATGCAAAGCTCAAAATCTACAAATGGTAAGGTTACAAGAGCTTTGTTGTCTTATCTCTTGTCATTTAAGCTACCTCCTTGCATGATATGCTCTAAGCTTCCTTGTCTTACAAGTGTTTCTAGTTGTGCACTTGATTTTCACACTATCATATTGTGCACACACTTAGAGAGAGCTTAGTTTGTATCATGCTAGTCTCATGAGCTTGTGATCCACCTTAATTATCCGAACATGTGGTATCTTCATTGATATCATACAAATGGATCATGGTTCATGTGGCTTTCTCCCTTGTATTTAACATTTTCTTGAGCTAAGTTTGCTAGGACTTGCTAGATTTCCTTTGGAGAACCCTTTTGTTTTGGACACTTTTGGAGATTTTATTCCAAAGGGGAGAATTGGAACCAAAGCAAGCTATGTGTGAACATTGGAAGAGAAGATCAAAAGGGGAAGTATGATCTAGGGAGGTTGGATGATGGTAATCATCCAAGCAAGTGTAAGTGGTTCTAATTTTGTCAATTTTGCAAATTTATACTTGCTTTGATTGTGTTGTCATAAATCACCAAAAAGGGGAGATTGTAGCGAACATGGCCACCATAGCCATTTGTCCAAGTATGATTTTGGTGATTCATGTGCAACATAATCATGGGACTAACAATATTGTCTAGCATGTCATTATAACTATTTTAGATCTCATGGATGCAACCACACACAATACAAAGCATCACAAAAGAAGGATGCCGGGACAAAGAGAGGAATGGATTGATTTGTCCCATGAAGAATTATTCTTGGATTAATCAAGTGGTAAGGAATGCTACAGAATCATAAATATTATTTCACAAGCTTTCCATCGAGTCCAAGATCATCAAAATCGAATCCGGAGTGAAAAGTTATGCCTAAAATAAGTTGTCTGAAAATAGAGCACCGGATGATCCGACGCCCTATTTTTGTGAGCACGGATAAACTCCCGAGAAGAAGAAACAAGTGTATAAGCACCGGATGATATGGTGGTACCATCGGATGATTGCGTCGGTTCATCCTATGATTTTCGCAAACATACAGAGAGGTATTCATGAGAGAAGGCTAGCACCGGATGAACCGACGCTACCATCGGTTCATCCGACACTCAAAAACTGCTCAAATGCTCAGGATTTTTCCGAATCTTGTGGCAAATTTCATAAGCTTTCCAACAAGTACAAGATTGCCCAAAACGGAGTTCGAACAAAGAGTTATGACCAAAATACCGAAGAAGCGTGGCGTAGGTGACGGATGAACCTCTGCTGTTGGTGCAACTTCAATCATCGGCGCTCAAAACTGCTCAAATCCTCGAGTTTTTCAGAATCTTGTGGAAAATTTCATAAGATTTCCAACGAGCTCGAGCAAAGGGATACGGGCAAAATACGGAAGGGCATACGGCAGCACAGTGATTATCCGACGCTACATAAAATGACACCGTCGGTTCATCCGACGGTATATCTTAACTAGTCGTTAGAGCAACGGCTATATGGATGTGTTGGCTATTTATACCCTTCCACTCTCCAATTTGAAGGTGCTGGAGTATGAGGAAGACTTGAGGAGTGTGAGACACATAGAAGATCATATCCAAGCCATCCAAGTGCTAATTTGCTCATCCATAGACTTGCACATGCTTTGTGTGTAGTGCTAGGCTTAGCTTAGCTTAGAGCTGAGTGCAAGGTGTGCCTACCTTGTGAGGTGATTCTTGAGTGGATAAAGTTGTACAAGGTGCTTGAAAGTCTTGGGGCCTAAGTGGCTCATCGACAATCGTCTTCGACCCTCGGACTTGGTGTGGAATGGCGATGACACTTTGTGCGGGGGACGTGGAGACCCCTTCCTGGTGGAGAAGCTCCTTAGTGGAGGCGGCATCAAGTGACAAAGGAGCTTGGCGAGTGCCTTAGTGGCGAGCCTTTGTGGCGAGTCAAGTGGTGCTCTTGGAGAGACTTGGTGACCGAAGCAATACTCTTGTGTGAGTGCTTCAACAACGTAGACTAGAGGTGGCTTAGTGCCTCACCGATACCACAGGATAAATCGTGTCAAGAGTTTGCTTCCTCTCATCGCTCTTTACGTTTCCGCATTACTCTCTTGCAATCTTTGCTTGCCTTTACTTTCCTAGAGTAGTATCATGCTAGGATTGGCTATAGGTTGCAAACTTATTTTGGGATGAGGGTTTCACACTTGATCAACCTTAGATTGCACATCTAGATAGAAATGATCTAGTTTACTGCAAAAGTAGTGGAAGCCATAGGATAAGTTGTTGCCTAATTCACCCCTCCCTCTTAGGCTACGAGCATCCGATTTGGTGCATCCTCCTCCTCGGGCTTCCACGACCACCAGTGTGTGCAGGGGGTAGAGGTTGATGAGTCAGGCTCACCACCGCCACCGCATCCCGCGCCATCGGTTCTGGATCGATCGGGCGGGCGGCGGTCATGAACGACATCAACGCAAGCGATCCTATCCTAGGGGAGGGCTTTAGTCTTGGTAAGGTGAATAGGTCTCTCAAGTCCAACCGGGACTACGATGACCCCTTTAGTCCGGGTGAACCAACCTCGGACTAAAGGGTCCTTTAGTCCCGGTTCAGATACGACGAGACTAAAGGGGGCATGCTGCGTGCGTCCACCCTTTAGTCTCGGTTGGTAATACCAACCGTGACTAAAGGGTCTCTCTTTTTTGTTGTTTTCGATTTGAGCGTATATTCTAATTGTTGTCTAACCCATATATGCGTATCGTATTTGCACTTGTATACATATACACACTTAGATTAGACTTATATATAAATTAAACCCTATATATCTACATATATAAACGTATAAATGTATATACTCATAATAATTTATACACATCAAAATAAATAGTATTTTCTTAAACTAGTATATATACATCAAAACCCTAAACCCTATAGTATATATACATCAAAATATCATTCAGTTCAAATTTCTAGTCTCAATTAGCTTTCCTCGGAGGTGAGTCGGTCAATTGGATGGTTGTCATAATGTTTTCCTTGTGGATTAACCACCTCGTCCATGAGGAATCCCATGAGAGCTTCTTGAATTGCCAAGAGACGATCCTTCTCAATGAGTGCTTCCCTTTTTGTAATCCTCTGTAATTTGCAAATAGGTTGATATAATACACCAAGCGATTAAATATACAAAAGATGATAAAATGATGTATTATTAATAGGTTTATTTTACTTACACTATCATCATCCGCGTTGCCACTGTAATGGTGTATGTGCTCACAGACGTAGTACCCGCATAAATTATTTCCTGGTTCTTGTCTCAAACACTAAAGTGGAGAGGAGAACAGATTATGAAATACTAGTGTTATACATTTTAAATATTCCAATCTGAAGTTGTTATTTGGTATATGTACCGGAAAATTAGTGACCCATCTAATTTTTTTTGAAATGGTCCTTGGTGGTTTGCAATGAACATGGTCCAAGCTCTGAGGCAAAATAATAAAAGATACAATGTTAGTATAAAAGCTAAATATATATATTGCATTAAAGAAAATGTCATAGATAGAATTATTACCGTGAAATACATCTTGAAGGTCTTGGTATTCTGAGGGATCTTTTCTCAATGAATCATACACATTGATGTTGCTATTGTCGATAGTGATTATGAGTAGAATCCGATGGAATCTATATGCATGCTCATAAAGATTAGAATTGACTAAATAGAATTAACAAGGATAATTAGATGACAATCATACTTGCTTGAAGTTGTAAGGCGTAGTATAAGTTCCTTGTAATGAAACATCTAAGTGCCTATAAATTGTCTCGATTGTTGTTTTCGTTGGTCCCGGATCTCCCGCTCGTTAACTTTTGATGGGTCCATGAAAGCAATTTGAATAACCCTTCCTTCGCATCTCGAAGTTGCAGGCTACACAAGAAGAAAGCCAAATGTTAATTAGTAGATCGACAAATGTAATAAATTTATTAATAAACATATGAAAATGTGTCACTTATAGACACCTGTGCCATCATAAGATCGGTATTCATGGCGTCCGGATGGTAAACTTCATATATATCAATGAATTGGAGCCGCACCACCTTCTCGCTTTGAAGGGCAAAATCTCCAAGTCTCACGAGCATACCAAACATCTCCGTGCCCTCACCGACTTCTTCAAGTACCACATGAAATCAGATCTTAGTTGGGAGCTTGTTGACCAATTCGCTTCACTAGAGGTTGTCCTAGCTCAAAGCGCCATCTAGGTAGAAATTTTTATCCGTTGGTAGGTCTTCAAGGCCGAGAATACCACCAATGTGAGCATCTTTGTTTGTTCATAAAAGTTAATGACATGAGCCGCTTCTTCAGAGACATGTTGTCAATTGCTTTTGTGCTTCGACCGAGGCCCGCAAACAAGTTAGTCGGATCGGTCGTGGATGCATCTATTTTCTTCTCTTGTTCTTGTTTGTGGCGGTCCCCACGCCGACGCAGGTATTTGCTCGATGTAACTATTCGGCGACCCTCGTTGTCTCTTCTTCTTGATAAGACTTGTCCACTAAACGCTCATAGTCCGTTTTCAACTCTGCGGTTTCCTTCTCCTTATTTCTTCCCTCTCGTGTATGAAAGCCTGGAGTCTCTGCTTACGACCTTCATTTTTTGGCATCCTAGGTATTCCTGTCGAGTTTTTTCTCTCACTTTTGCAAAGAAGTCCGCGACTTCTTTGTCTACAATCGCTTTGTTTCTTCTATCATCTCCCATGCAAGCTTCCTTGGCTCGGGCTTTTCTTTGGTCGTTTTTCGTTTTTCTTTGGTGGTTGCACCAACTTGAAAGATTGCGGTCGAGACCTATGTGGCGCGTGCTCTGCGGCCGATGGTTCCGAGGTGAATTGGGAGGATGTCATCATCGTGATCGCTAGAACTCGCTTCTCCCGAATTGTATGGTTCTTGCGAGAAGGTGAGCTAGCGTGTAGTGACGATGACGGCCCGAGACGATTGCGAGGCTCAGGGGTCTCGGAGATCCATCATTCTGGGATTATGGCGATGTAATGTTTTGGCCATAATATGATACCGTGTAGCGATCCTTAAGTGTCTTTTCCCCATCACCTCCGGGATATCAAGCTCTAGCTCCTCAAAAAGGTTCACGGATGTTCTCTACGCTAACCCGAGGCGTAGCTAGGTGGAATCGGCATGCCATGGCTTGTCCGTCCGGAAACTACAAAAAGCACTTCCGTCCGCCACGAGAAATAATAATTAATTAGTTATTATTAGCATGAATTATACCGTCATTGTGAATATGTCACAAATTTCAAAGTAATATATATGCATCAATTATTGAGCTAATAAAAGCATGAATTATACATACCTTCATTTTGATGTTGCCGAATGGCTTGTGAAGCTCACATGTGGTGCGCCGACGATGTCATCCATGTGGTACCGCTTGGCTGTCCACTTGAACTCCTTCTATTGCCCTTTGCTCTTCGGGAACCGGCGGAAGCACAATCGCTTTGAGGTAAGAACTTGTACTAGAGGTAGTCCTCCAGATGGGGCTATCTCATTTAATGCGGCCCACTCGCTGTTCAATCTCTCGTCACCTTTTCTTTGTGTTCTTTAAGTCTTTTTTCTATCTCTTGCACTGCTCCTCCTCTTCGCCTCTCTTCTTCTTTTGCGGCTCGATAGGTGGCAAGGTCTCCCATGAAGGCAAATTTCCATGGTACCACCCCATAGCCCCCGCAACATCCTAGGTGTTGGATTCTTCGATGCCATAGTGAGCTCATCCATCTCTCATCAACCTTCACTCCCGCCCGACATCTTCAATTGTTTTCAATATTTCAAGTGCATCCTCTCGTAACGAGGGTGGGAAATCAAGGGTACCATCTTCGAGTTAATTGTGCCTCCATGAGCATAATACCAATTCTTCACTCGCCGGGCCAATCATAGACCACCGGTATGGTACCTTGTGCGATAAGGTCTTCTTCCATCTTCCGCCACTTGGGAACTGCAAATGTAACCACCTCGACCAAGATGATGGTCAGTTCCTTCTTACCACAACTTTTCTTCCTCGTGCACTCGCCTTGGCGAAATCTTCACTTTTCTTGTATTCCACAAAGGACGCCCGGTTCTTTTAACTTGGGATATTCAATCCAATTTGGAGTTCGATTCTTCTTGATATAATCTTTAACCGATTCTTGCTTGAACACGAAATTGTGTTGCCATCCTCGTGAGATTCCAACGCTTTACATCGTTTGGTTCAACGCCTGGGAAGTGTGAAGTGTTTTAGGATTTCATCTCACAACAAATTTTCATGAGCACGGAACCACGTGTGGATTATCCGCTTTTCCTTCCATTCTCTATAGGCTGATGGGCATGTTGTCCCTTACAATGGCCCCGCATGACACATACGTGTCCTTGATTTTTTGGAGCACATGGTTGGCCAACCTCCGATACTTCGTGATATGATACATGACATGGCGGTGAGTACTTGTGTACGCCTCTCTTTGTCTTTTTGATGTTGAGCATGAAGCCTACAAGTTGCGATTAGTTATTTAATTAATTATGTAAGAATTGAGGTTAGAGAAATAAGAACTATGAACTTAATGCATGAGATATATATATATATGTACCTCATGTGGGAACATTCAATACTTTCATTCACAAGACTTTCCTCATTGTTTCGACATTGTCCTCATTATTTGTTGCGTGTCCTCGACATGGCATCCTCCTCATCGGAGGTATGTTCAAGTACATGTCCACCGACTACACTCCTCGTCGGTGAAGGTTGCAATGGTATTTGTACCACTAGCAATAATGTCGGCCATAACGTTGTCATCCATTTGGAATAAACAAGAATTTTCTATGAATTTATGGAATAAGCAACAAGATTTTTCTATGAATTTCTGGATTAATCAACAATTTTGATAGACTTTCTAGAACAAACAAGAATTTTCTAAGAATTTCTTCAATAAACAAGAATTTTCTTTGAATTTCTAGAATAAACAACAAGATTTTTCTATGAATTTCGGAATAAGCAACAAAATTTTTCTATCAATTTATGGAATAATCAACAATTTGTTAGACTTTCTAGAATAAACAAGAATTTTCTAAGAATTTCTTCAATAAACAAGAATTTTCTTTGAATTTCTAGAATAAGCAACAAGATTTTTTCTATGAATTTCGGAATAAGCAACAAGATTTTTCTATGAATTTATGAAATAATCAACAAGTTTTTCTATGAATTTCTGGAATAATTAACCATTTCTAAAACTTTCTAGAATAAACAAGAATTTACTATGAATTTCTCGAGTAAACAACAATATTGTATGAATTTTGGAATAAACAACAAGATTTTTCTATGAATTTCGAATAAGCAACAAGTTTTTAGTGAATTTCTGAAATAATCAACAATTTCTAAAACTTTCTAGAATAAACAAGTATTTACTATGAATTTTCTTGAATAAACAAAGTCAAAATATTTCTACTAACTTGTGGAATGAACGATGCTTGTTGGTGGCGGTGCGTGTGGGAGAATGATGAGAGGTGACGGGAAGTCACTTGTTCGAGCCGATGTGGCATGTCGACTTCATAACTATCAAACTATGAAATTGTATATTAGAAAACAATTAAGAACTCAAATACACAAATAAGATTTTGGTCCATAGTCGTAGGTGCTAATAAATTTATATGTATGATCGTATATACACACAAAAATATACAAAGCATTACAATTTATTTCTAATTAAATTTTCTTTCCATTCCTATAAATTTAAAACTTTCATGCATATCTATGAAATTTTATAACTACACATATATATATCAATTGATAAACTAAATCAAATAAATTTAAATTTAATTAAGCATTTCAAGCAAAACCCTAGCGTCTGCCATCGGCACGCCACGGGCGGCGGCGGCACTCTGCGGTTGGCCGGCCAGAGGAGAGGCGGGGGCGGCGGGCGCCGGGAGGAGATGGGCGTCGGGGAGGCGGTGCGTCGGGAGGAGCCACGTGGCGGCGCGTCAGGTCTCACGCGGTGAGCGGATGCCGCGGGCGGAAGCTGGCGGCGGGAGGCAGCGGCGCTGCGTCGAGGAGCACCGTCGGAGAGCGGGCGGTGGGGGGCCGGTCGTCGGGGCGGCGTCGGGGCGGCGAGGCGGCGGCGGCGATGGCGAGGCAGGTGGCGATTTGGGAGAAATGGCTAGCGCCGATCTGGAAGGTGAGGGCCTATACACACCCCTTTTGTCACGGGTCATTTTCCCAAGAACAAAAGGCTCTTTAGTCCGGTGTTGGGAATTGGGAAAAACCTTTCACACTGGAACGGAGATGTCAAGGCTCCGAATTCATAAGAAACAGGAAAGAGCCAAGTGAAGTTTTCGCTTTTGTGATTTCTAAAGGAGTTCGACGCAGTTTTTGAAAAGATCGAAGAGCATGAGTTATGAAAGTCATTTGTTGTTTCAGACAATGAAAACTTGGAGATCATTGATTCGGGAACTGCGGCGATGGAAACTTTGGAAATCTTCGTAGGTCGGAAACTTCACTTCGTGGCATCGAGGATTCGATTCAGAATCTGAACAACTGGTGGTCTTCGAATGAAGAGTCGAAGGTCAAGGAAGACTCGATCAAAAGCGAGGCATCAAAAGTCCGGGTTGAAGTGTGAACAAGTGGCCGCTTGTAAATATAAATTAGCTCCACAAATCACGGGATACAACAGACATTCTTGTACGTGTTCACATGTGGAATATTCTTTTGATCCGAGGGTAATCTCGAATGTAAAGTCCTATCGCCTCCCTATAAAAGGGGGTCAGGGCACGTGTAAAGGGTTCACAACTTTTGAGGTGAAGTCGGCTTTCAGAATATTCTTTTCGTCTCCTCATTCTCGAATCTTTTCATCGTGTGTTCGGGATCCCATCCGACTTCGGACTCCCCAACATTAGCGCCCACCGTGGTCTAAGCCAATAGAGAACCCACGATGCTTCCACGTAAGAAGTCCAAGAAGAACACACCCATCACGGATCACGAAGATCATCACGTGGAAGAAGACAATGAAACTCTCTTGCTCTGTAACCTTCACAAGTCACGGATCAAGAAGGCAAGCGAAAAACTCAAGCTCTCAAGAAAGCACGCGAAAAAGACACCTTCGAAACACACGTCAAGATGAAGATGACGATGATGATGTTGGACAAACAATTGGAAGAAGTGAAAAGATGCTAATACTTGTAAGGAGAAGGAAAACTTAATCCATGAAACAAAAGAGAAGTTTCGAAACTGGAAAAACTTAACCAAGCAAAAGAACAGGAAAAATGCAAAAGAAATCGGTGAAATGAAAGAATAAGAAAATAGTTCACTCGCGCGATTCGCCATATCGTAGCTCAGTCACAAAAGAACCCCAAGAAAGAACTTCTTCACGCAACGGAATCTCACATTCGCAGATCCGAATCGCCACTTTCACTTGGGTTGCAAACAACACCGTGGCTAAGTAGCCAAGTACAAACCGCTCTCTCCAATGTACAATGGGTATGGAAACTCCAGACGGTTCCTTATGAGCTATGAAGCGTGTAAATTCAGCAGGAGGAGATGATGTTGCAGCCAAATCTTTTATCATTGCTTACGAAGGCCCATTCTCAATCGGTATTCCCTACCTCCACACTAACTGGATTGATCTCAAGACAAAGTTCATTCAAGCATTTCAAGTGTTCCATGAAACATCGCAAAGCCATCGATCTCTATAGTTGCAAGCAAAGAGACAGAGCACGTAGAACTTCGTAAGAAGATTCATGCAACAAAAATCTCAAATTCCGGAGACAGATGACAAAACAACAATCAAGCACTAATCAAAGGTCGGCTAGGACCAACGACCGACTTGACCGAAAAAGAGCCTCGAGCATTGGAGAACTTTTGACAAACTAGAACAATACATCAAGTCCGATGAAGATCATCAAGAAGAGTAGCTCAATGAAACCAAGCAAGACAAGGCAATAGAGGAACAGATGGAGGCCTCAATTCCAAACCCATGAAACATCAATAACGTGGAAAATCTCTCACGTTCAACCAAGACAACAGGCCAAGCACAAGAGGGGTTTTCATCAAGAGGAAGAGGAAGAGGAAGAGGACCTCCGAAAGTCCAAAATCATGATCCAAGAGATCCATACTTTACTGCAGATATCACGGAGGGCCATAGCAATCAAGCTTGCCCAAACCAAAAAGAATGTAGCAAGAATCCAGAAGAGAAAACCATGATGTCCATTGCCCACACCCAAAATTCTCGCAACCACAAATATGGGTCCTCACCAAACCCAATCCCAATTCAGCAATTTCAATAGGCACAATCACAATGGCAACCTTCGCAATAGTTTTTCCTCGCCTCAGTAATTCAAACCATTCAGCACTGCAACCAATTCAAGAAATGTTGCCACCACCACGAATTCAAGAAAGCCGAGTCAAGTTCAAGCCACAATCCGAAGCATTGCCTTCCTTCGAACTATCATGCCTATCATTGGAGGCTCACCATGGAGTTTGAAACAAAGAGAGAAGGAACAACTACTTCAGATCCGTGAACACAATCATCAATGATGGTCCAAAGACTGACGTAATGGGCCAAGGTGCCGATAACATTCACCTAACAAGACTTCAAGTTGAAATGCTGATCATAATGATGCCATGGTCATCGAGGTGAATATCGGATGGGTGATTGGAAAAGTCCTAGTGGACAATGGAAGTTCGCCGATATTTCTATTCATGAAAACATTCGAGAAAATGAGCTTGAGTCCTCACATGCTACAACCACCGAGTATCCATTACCGGGCTTCGAGGAAAGCCAATCAAGCCAGCAGGGAAAGATAGCTCTTCCAAGATCCTTCGGAGATCTTGACAATGCTAGAACAGAGACTCTCACGCTTTGATGTAGTTGACATGTATCACCCATACTGCAATCTTGCAGAGGCTTCATCAATAAGTTCGATGCCGGATAAGCAACAGCCCTATGCATGAAAATCCGCACCCAAAGGAGTCATCATGTGTTCGGTGATCAACAGAAGGCTAGAAACATAGAGAAGGGCCACACCGTGTCAAAGCAATGTGCACCACTTGAACTCCACCAAGAAAAGAAAGAACCCATGTTGAAGCCAAAAGAGACAAAGAGAAAGTAGAGATAAGTTGATGGCTAAACGAAGAAAGTGTACCTAGATGACATGCCGATAGAGCGGTGGTGATAGGGGCTCATTTAGTCCCAAGAAGAAAAGAACTCATCGAGTTCTTGAACAAGAACAAAGATGTCTCGCTGGTCAAAAGACTTGCAAGGTGTCGACCGGGATATCATCGAACACACCCTAGACAGATGAGAAAATAACTCAAGAAGCGTAAACTTAGAAAATGTCCAAGAAAAGGCCAAAGCAAGGAGGTCAAGTGCAAAGACTTCAAGATGCCAAAGTGATCAGGAAGGTCATGTACCTGTGGTGGTTGGCCAACACTGCCAAGAAAGAAGAAGAATGGAAGTGGAGAATGTGTGTAGACTTCACAGATCGAACAAGGCTTGCAAAAAGATGATTTTCCTTAGAAAGGGTGGACAAGTTGTTGATGACGCCGCAAATGAAATAAATGCTCTCACTCGGACATGTTCTCGTGGTATCATCAAATCAGGGTGCAAAGAAGATGAGAAAGACAAGTTTCATCACACCATTCGGAACCTATTGTTTCGCCGAATGCCGGAAGGTCTAAAGAATGCGGATGCACTTTTCAAGAATGATAGCAATAGTGCTACACCTCAACTTCGAGAAATATTCTCGCATATGTCGATGACATAATCATCAAAAGCGTCAAAGAAGAGACCACATCGATTTGGCGTAAACATTCACGAATCTTAGAGCGCAAATCTCAAGTCAATCCCGACAAGTGCCTTTGGCATTCACAAAGGAAAGGTCTTGGGCTGTTTGGTTTCGACAAAGGGTATTGAAGCAAACCCCGACAAAATCAAGGCTCTAGTCGAGATGCAAGAGCCTGCTTCGTGAAAGACGCAAAAATTGACAGGAAGAGTGGCCTAATGATTCATACCCAGTGCTGAGAGAAGCCTACCTTTCTTCCAAGTTCTCCAAGTTCCAAGAATTTTAGTGGTCCGAATCTCTAAACAAGCCTTCCAAGAACTCAAAGATTATTTGTCAAACATGACAAAGCTATGTCCTCCAGAGCTAAGATCGCCACTTCGATGTACTTGTCACTTCCAAACTCACCGTGAGCCAGTACTAGTGCAAGAGAAAGAAGAAGAGGAAAGTTGAAACAAATCCCAGTATATTTCGCCTCAAGCTCTTTCAGATCCAAACTTTTCTATTCCGAACTAGAGAAGATAGCATAAGTGATTATGGCGCAAGAAAACTAAGGCATTATTTCGAAGGTCATGAATAAGAGTCATCACGAATCAACCATCGAATGATTTGTTCACGAACAAAGGAAGCATCAACCCGAATTGTCAAATGGCCAGCAGAGCTATCAGAATACACTGTGGACTTCGAAAGAAGAAGCGCAATAAAATCGGAAGTCTTAGCAGATTTCGTCAGAGATCGACATCGCCAACCCAAGACTCTGAAGATATAACCACGCCATGGGTGGTACATCGCGATGGGGCTTGGTGTGATAAAGGAGTGAATAGCAGCGATTGTGACATCTCCAACCGGAGTTGTAATAAGATATGCCGCTCGACTTGATTTCGCAGATGATGTGCCATCTACGAACAACACAACGGAGTATGAGGCTCTACTCTTATCCTTGAGAAAGATGAAAGGCATCAGCAAACTTTCATCATTAAAACAGATTCCAAAGTTATCCAAGAACACATCAAAAAGAAAGCGAAGCAAGGAATCCAATTCGGTGAAGTATCTTGAGAAAGTTAGAGAAATGGAGAAGCACTTCAAGGCTACATCCACATATCTCAAGAAATGACAACAATGAGGCACAAGTAAGCGAAAGCGGCAGCTCGTAAAAGCAAGCAATGCCTCCGGATGTGTTCTTTGAAACTATCGAGAACCATCCAATCAAAGACCAAGCCAAAAACGTGAACAACATAGAAAGTCATGATTGGAGAGTCTGAAATCATGGCATACTTGAGGGGTCACTATGAACCACAAGATGAATTGGAGGAAAAGGCTAAGGCAAAGGGCAAGGCTATCTGTAGTGGATGGAGAACTATACAAGTCCGAGTTACCGAACCATGGCTAAGGTGCATAACATCCAAAAAGGTGTAGAACTTCTCAAAGAAATTCACATAGCGGATTTTGTGGGTGCACACATAGGCACAAGAGCACTAGCGGGCAAGGCAATAAAGCAAGGATTCTTTTGGCCTTCCATAAACCTTGATGCAAAGAAGTCGGTTCAGAATGTGAAGCTTGTCAAAAAATGAATCGAAAACTTACCATCTATGCAGTTCATCTAATTCCACCATCATGGCCTCTGCAAAGGTGGGGATGGATTTGGTCGCCATTGCCACGAGCTCAAGGAAATTGCAAGTTCGATAGCTTGCGGTTGATTACTTCACCAAATGGGTGGAAGCTAAGGCATTGGTGAATATCACGCACCGAAGTTCTTGGCAAAACATAATCTGCAGATTCGAGTTCCAAGAGAGCTAACGTGGATAACAAAAAATAGTTCGATTGTTATTCTTTCAAGGAATATTGCATAACAATGGGCACTCATGTGAAGTACTCCTCAGTTTACCATCCGCAGTCCAATGGGGCTGTAGAAAGGGCGAACGGGCTGATCTTTTCGGGAATCAAGAAGTGTAGATGATCGGAGAAAAGGCAAGTGGATAGATGAGTTGCCAAGAGTAATCTGGTCTCACAACACAACAAAGGTCAAGGGCAACAGGTTTCACGCTTTTCACTTGCTATTTGGGATGAGGCAATGACACCTAAGAAATCAAGAATGAAAGTTTGAGAGTTCAGAAGGCAAAAGAAATTGAAGAAGTTGAAATGAAAATAGAGAAGGACATGATTGAGCTCACAATTCTCGAAGCCTCAGAGAACATTGAGAAATACCAAAGAGAGACCAAGGCATGGAAAGATAAGAAGATAGTCGAAAGACATCAAGAGGTGACTTAGTGCTAAAAGAAAGAAAATTGGGAGAATCTGAAACTTCAGTGAATCTTGGGAAGGCCATACATAGCAAAAGAGACTAATATGCGGCTTTCGCTTTAGAAGATCGACGGAAGAATTGCCGCATTCGTGGAATGCAGACAACCTAAAAGGTATTACCCTTGAGAGTTATGAAAGTAGTTAGATTCAGTTTCAAAGATTTTCTTAGAGATTTAAATTTCATAAAAATTGTAAAACCTGAACCACAAAGTTATAAGTGGTTCGAGCAAAAATATTTACTTTACGCATTTACCTTAGAATAAAAGGACTGACTTTTCCTTGCAAAGGGGCCCAAAATCAAGGGGCAAGGTTTTAATGAGGCGGATCCTATGTAAATACTCTTTGTGATATATATGAAAAGAGTTTTCCCTAAGTTTTGTGTCTTGACAAATTCCATCGTGAAAGAAAAGGTTCATGAAAGGCTTGATAGAAATCCCATCGTGTGAAGGAAAAGTTCGTGAAAGGCTTCGTGATAGCTGAAATTCTATCGTGTGAAAGAAAAGTTCATGAAAGGCTTCGTGATAGCCGAAATTCCATCGTGTGAAAGAAAAGTTCGTGAAAGGCTTCGTGATAGCCGAAATTCCATCGTGTGAAAGAAAAGTTCATGAAAGGCTTCGTGATAGCCAAATTCCATCATGAGAAAGAAAAGTTCGCAAAAGGCTTCGTGATAGCAGAAATTCTACCGTATGAAAGAAAAGTTCGTGAAAAGGCTCCGTGATAGCCAAAGTCCCAAAGAGAAAGAGAAGTTTCGTGAAAAGGCTCCTTGATAGCCGAGGGCTTCGTGATAAAAGTTCAAAAGGTGAAAGAAGTTTAGTGAAAAGGCTCCTTGAAAGCCAAAATCCCAAAGTAAAGGGTTATCCTACGAAATGGCCGAGATAACAACAAGTTGTGGCCTAGATCCCAGTAAAGGGACATCCTACGAAAAGGCACGAGATAACAACAAGTTGTGGCCTAGATCCCAGTAAAGGGACATCCTATCAAAGGCCGGAGACAACAGTTGTGGCCCATAAAGTTTAAAAGTTTTTGACATAAGACTTTTGTGAAGAAAGATCTGAAATAATTTCTTGCACAAATTTCTCTCAATCGTAATAATGAGAAACTTAAGAATCCTAGTGACAAATATCCTCCAAAAATTTATGAAGTGATGTCCACTCAGGGAGAATTTTCTAGGCGAAAATGCTATTCTATAGGCTAAGGGCTCATAAGAACGACAATTACACAAACGGTTGAAGCAACTGAAAGTTGCGATATCAACTGGCAAGTCTGTCGATAGGCATAAGTCCACAAAACTCAAGCAAGTTCATCGACTTATACTCACGAAATACAAGTTTTATGCTTTAAGAGAAAACTAAAGTTTTGCGAAGGAGACATGCATGAAACTCCATAAAAATGGCAAGGTGGGAAGGGTGACGTTTTTCTTAAAAATGAGTTTATTGCCTTATTTTCATATGAAATTTCATAGAAGTATAATACACACCTTCAAGAGCTAAAAATTTAGAAAGAAAGTTCGATAATACCGTTACGGCCACCATTTTTCTCGCAACGCCGCTAGCATAAGCAAAGTTGCAATCGCCATCTTCGTGGCTAGGGGCTCTGTTCACGAAGGGCGAGAACTTGAAGCTTCAAAGGGCATAACCATCGCGGTAAAGGAAAACCAACTCGGGAAGCTACGCATCTAAAAATCTTGTGACAATGAGTCCGTAATCGAGAACTTGCATCCGTGGGATGGGATTCTTTGTACAAACGCCAAGCTTCGCCACTAACTATCCGGTCTTGATGATGAATGCGCAAAGGAATGATGTATCGTGACAGCCCACCTTGCGGGACTGCAGTTAAAGTTTACAAGACAAAAGTTTAGTGGGGGCCATATCCCACGAATATACAAGTTCGCAACTTCTAAACAACAAAAGCAAGAGTTGGATAAGTTACGCCTCATCCAACAATATCAACCTTGAGAACTGTTGATCGAACTCTCTCCGTCATCGTGGTCACCACTGCACATCGCCATCGCTTCCCTCACTTCCAAGCACCTTCTCCACCGTCATTATCATTATCTTCTTCACTTCCATCGATTGCTGCGAGGGTTCTCTCAAGCTCGACCGGCTTCCTTCCGAATCAACTAAAAAGGATTCGGAAAAATGTTAGTATCAAGAAGAAAGAGGTCAATGGGACATCGAAATTGATAAAGTCCGAAAATAAACCTCCTCGAGTTTTTCACGAGCAATCTTCATAGCAAATTCCTTTCCGCTAGCGATCCGTAATTCCTTTACTGAATTTCACTTTCGTGAGCACGGACATCTTCATCACCGGATAGCTGAAGTACCCGCATGACATCCGAATCGCGAGCGCTACGAAACTTCGCAAGGTCAACACAATCAAAATCGAGAGAAGCTTGAGCAGGCTTTCCACGGAAAAATAGCAACAAATCGCTAGCCCCCGAAATAACGCTTGGAAGAGCACGGAACTCTTTCGACATCTAGTCCATCATGTTTGAAATGTCATCCTTTTCGTGAAATGGGTTCGGACGGGTGCCAAAGCGCTTCAAAGCCTCTCTGTATTCCTCGAACAAAAGCTTCAAATTTCGCGAACTTCATCAACATCCTTACTCAAAGTCTCGCTCGCTCGGATAGAGCCTTCTCGAGATCTAAAATAGTTTGCCCTTCTCCGAGAGTTTTCGTGAGCTCAGATTCTTCCGAAAGTTCGGCATTGGCATGGCTTCGTCAATAGTGTTTGTGCTCTTATCAACATCTTCCGAAGATTCTCAATCATTTTGAGGTCGCCTTCACGAGCCTTGCTAAGTTTATCGTGATCTTTCTTTAAATCAAGCGCGGTCTCGAAGCATCTTCTCTTCACGAGATTTCTTTAAAGAATCTTTTAACTTCGAATCTACTTCTCGGTTCAAGGTTCAAGCTCGAGCCTTATCTAAATCACGTTTCAAGCTCGAGACTCATCAACGAGCTTAGCGACGAATTCTTCATTTTCATTGAACCGCTTTTGAAACAATCTTGCGACAAGTGTGGTCTTGAGGGCTAAGAACGGAGTTGAACTTGGAAAGGTCCAAGGTGGAATATCAGCATGTTTTCTTGAAATGAGAAAACAAGAAGGAACCAAAACAAGGTTAGTAGGAAAGTAAAAAGAGTCACGAAACGGAAGTGAGAACATCAAACAAACCTTTGCATTGAACATCTTCAAGATCCTTGACAGCAGTGAAATCGTCCAAAGATTTCTAAGGAGAGGAAGAAATTTGCTTCGAAGTGATTGCTTTGTCATCCAAGTGGAGTGTTTTCTTCAAAGCATCTCCTCTGCTTTCACTCACAAACTTAGGGCATTTCCACAACACAAAAACCTAGGACTACCACGTCCGCATCAACCACCCGACCACCAACGCAATAGTTCACCTCTAAAAGACGTCAAAAGCTTTCGTTATAGCGGCGATCGAAGGTGGGATCTTACTCTTGGGATGTCTTCATGAGTCCCAATTAAAGAATCATCAGCAACCAAACCACCACTATGATCCACCAGACGCTCCAAATCTTCAAGAATTTTGGAGACGCTCATCACCAAAGCAATAAGAGCTTGGAGGTTTCGCTTTGGAGGAAGAAACAACAGCGAGCTTATCCGGAGCTTTCAATTACAGAACAGGTGAAAAGTTCCAACATCAACAAGTTCATTCTCGAATTAGGACTACAAACACGACGAACCACGAATCTCAATTCACGGCAGAAGCAAGAAAAGAAACTTTGTGAGGCTCATCTTCCATTTCCTCATCGAGAGCAGCCAAGGGACACGGTGAACAACAACAGAATCTTCTTCACGGCCTTGTTAGCCTTTTTCCTTCTCAACCGCAATCGAAGTTGCATGAAACACCTGTGAGTACTTTCGGAAAGCTTTCCTCTTTCTCTTCTTGGATTCCAGAATTTAGTTTTCGACGGGCAAATAGCGGGATGAGGTGTCGCCAACGCTATCTTTAGCCTTTCTTTTGCGGCCCACTTTCTTTCGAGCCTTAGGGGAGCAATGAACAACTAGCCACGCAGCTTGGAACTTTCTTGTCTACACGGTGTGGCGAGGCCGAGGCAGTTTCACGCACCAAGTTCGTAGAAAACACGTTCACTCTTCTCTTGTGTTTTACGATATGTTTGAAGGCCTTGTACTGTTCAAAGTGAATTCGCCGACCATGTCATGACCCTCTCCTCCACTTGAGCATAAAATCTTCAAGACTGCCATCTCCGAGTCGCAAGTTAAATCGCGAAATGGCACTTTCTCGAGAAGCCCACCAACTTCAAGAAAGATTATTTCAAGGGTTCCAACCGTGACAAAGGCCGACGCGAGCGGTGACAAATTCTTCAACAACATCGCGACGCCAAGAACGACATCTTGGCAAGATAAAGCCGTTTCAGCACTCTTGAAGCCGACTCTGGTTGAACGTTGCGGTGCTAGCAATGATCATGGAGACATAGACGAATAGAAGGGATATGCGCGGTGTAGTTAGGAACCTTAGACATATCAACCTTCACGTAGAACCGACGAGCGCCTTGATCTTGAAGTTGCTCTTCTGCAGGTGCAAGTTGCATACGGGTGAGGCCTTGGTGCACATTCTTCCTTCGGTATTGAAGGTACAAGACGCGTAGTGAGCTTCATAGAATTTTCCATCATCAAGCTTAAGAATGTCTTTCTCAATCACGAGTTCGAACAAACATGCAAATATATACATCACGGTACATCCGAAAGTCCTCATAATCCGGAAAAACTTGAGAGTTCCGGAAAAGAGTTGGGTGTCAATTGGTGCATCTTCACGTAAAACTTCTCAAGAATGGAAGGAAGAGAATCACAAGGAAATCTAAGACCACAAGTGAAGAAATCTCAAAACAACGACTTCGTTTGCCTCGGAGGGGGTCTCTTCGTCGGAAGGAGAACGTCCGTCATCGGAAGGAAAACCCGCTTCTTCATATTCTTTGATGAGTTCGACCGTAACCTTGGACTTGAAAACAAAGCGGGGGATAGGACGTAACCTTTGCAGCGATGAGCTCACTCAAGTTAGCTTCAACATTTGAAATATCTTCACCATCATGATTCATGCCCGGATCGAACTTCCCCATCCTCACGACTACCGGATTCATGAGCCTTCAAGATGCGGACTACTTCGGAGGAGCATTCTCGATGATGGCGAATACCACTGCAAGTTCTTGAGTCATCGGCCTAGCGATGCTTTTAGTATGAGCCACCTTTTGAGAAAGAAAATAACAAAGACATGTTAACTTACAATCAACGAAAAATCTACGAAAAAATAAATGATACTCTAAAATATAAGAGGTGCATATAGATTACCTTAGAAGAGCGAAGAAGTTACCGAACTCAGAAATCTTGAGACGGAAAGCCTTGACCAGCGAGCGCCACAAAGTTCGGAGAAGTTAAAAGGTAAAATAAAGTTACCACGCGAGGTCTCTATTTATAGGGAGAGGGGGTAGTTTCGAAGATGTCTCGAGATGACCGTTGCAACCTAGGGGACGTGTGTACACTCACGCTCCGAGGGTGGCGTTTTTACGAAATTCAAAGAGTTTTTCGTGGAAACGGATCGTGAGTCAACCCGCTTTCGAGGCTAGTGTTGGGGAATTGGGTAAAACCTTTCACCCTCGGAACTTCGGAGATGTCAAGGCTCCGGCGAATTCATAGAAAGCAGGAAAGAGCCAAGTGAAGTTTTCGCTCGTGATTTCTAAAGGAGTTCGGTGACTGCAGCTTTTGGGCGAAAAGATCGCCGAAAAGAGCATGAGTTCGCAAGTTTGTTTGTTGTTTCGTGACGGTGGAAACTTGAGATCATTGCAGATTCGGGAACTCAGCGATGGAAACTTGGAAATCTTAGGTCGGGAAACTTCACTTCGGCCGTGGCATCGAGGATTCGATTCGGGAATCTGAATAACCGATGGTCTTCACGAATGAAGAGTCGAAGGTCAAGGGAAGACTCGATCAAAGCGAGGCATCAAAAGTCCGGGTTCAAGTGTGAACAAGTGGTTTTGTAAATATACGAAAATTATAAATCACGAGATACAAAAGACATTCTTATCGTGTTCACATGTGGAATATTCTTTAGATCCGAGGTAATCTCGAATGTAAAGTCCCATCGCCTCCCTATAAAAGGGTTCCGAGGGCACGTGTAAAGGGTTCACAACTTTTGAGGTGAAGTGAGAGATTCTTTGTCTCCTCATTCTTGAATCATACGTGTGCTTGCTTGCGAATCTTTTTCATCATGTTCGGGATCCCATCTGACTTTGGACTCCCAACACCTGGGTTGTGTTACGACCCGAGACTAGCCCCTTTTTGTCACGGTGCACGACCCATGACAAAGGTATTTCATGGGAGTCCCTAAAGGCAATTTCGCCTTTAGTCCCGGTGGTGTTACCTCCCGAGACAAAGGGGTCATTTTGTCTTGTAATTTTGCATGGGAAGTTAACATTCTCTTTTCCTTCCTCATTTATCTCATTCCTTTTGTCTTGAACATTTAAAAAATCGTTAGTTAAAATATTTGTGCCATGCAAAATTATATTAAGTTAAGACAAAAATACATACTTTTCTATGCACATATTATTTCATGAGTTGAAACAATTATTTCTAATTTTCGTTTACAATTTGAAGGAAAGTAAATTAAATTGAAAATATTAGTAAACCAACTGGAAAAATCTCAAAATTGGTGAGTACTTCGTCAACATGTTGGTACTTCATTTACTTTTTGATATAATAATCAATAGAACTAATTATCAATTTTACATTGAGCTAATTTTTAGAATGACTTACGATACATCAGGTCACACGATGGCTATTACAAGGCACGATATTAATTAATACCAATGAGTACAAGTCCCAAGTCGCCTTCTAGCTTTTGAACCTCGCTTCAAACACATTTATGAAAGCGTATTGTCTTAGAATGATCAACATGCTCAGAGAATGTAGGTAGGCTTCCAGTTCTCATCATCCGACTCATAACGGAATATATCATCAAACTCACCCTTCTTCATCTTTGTCTTTGTTTACTTTTTGATATAATGAGAGGTGTCACCCTTCTTCATCAAATGCTACAAGCTTCATCTAGCTTTTGAACCTCGTCATCCGTCAGTTTCTAGCTTTTGAACCTGCTTCAAACACATAGAAATAGTACCAAACCAACTTAAAATGATAAACATGCATACTTCTTTGAACATGTTGATGATTTGAAGACAATACGTGAATTGTGAGATATGTGTTTGAATTAAAATCTGTTTTAAATGCTACAAGATGACATATATAACGCACGTAACCTCCAAGCCGGCTGAGCAAGCTGTTCAAGCAAGATGTCGACATTATCTCTCACTCTCCGGAAAAGGTGTCTAAGAGCTAGTATATATATATTGAGCGACCTCAGAGGTGTCAGAAACACTATGCTTGGGCAGCTTTCTACTCTGTGCATCGAGGTAGTGCAATATATGTATGAATGCATGGTATTCATCGTAATCCCTCTAAGCGCAAATTGATTTAAATTGAAAATAATACCAAACCAACTCAAAATAATAAACATGCTTACTAAACATGTTGAAGACAATACATGAATTCATAATAAAGTAGCTAATTAATAATAATTAATAATAAGTTCATAAAGGTTCACATAGCTAGCTAATTAATACAAGTTCATATAATAGGGTATGGTACAAAGCACGATCCATGCATGCATAATGTTACTACAAAGACGCTAGATAGATATGAAATATGGTTAATGTCCGCAATCCCACCCTAGAACTCCTCGAAATAAGCTAGAGCACGTGATTAGTGCACTCTCCTCCGCTTGGAGGAGTGTCCTACAATACTGCAGACATCAAACAATGGAGCCTCGGGTTACCGGCTTGTAGAAAGTTAGAATTGCTTGACTCTTCCAATTGTTGGTGAAAACGGATCCCCACCATAGTAATCCACCCTAACTATTTCCTCGACTTGATTAAGAATCGCACGGAAGCTAATTGAAGCATGGTAGAATCAGCGATCCACACAATCGAGATGATGATGAGATATAATAACCTTATGAAAGTTCAAAATATATATGTACCGTAAACAAATTAATTAAGAATGAATAAAAATCTTATATATATGTATATTATACCAAAACTCGATGAGCCCTACAAAGCCTCTCCGTAGTCGAACCACATTGCCTTCACCTTGAGTTGCCTTAATTTAAAATAGGAAAGGTCCACGAAGCACCCAACATTATTCGAGTCATGTAGACAATCCTCCACGGCATTCCTCTCTTGGGTTAATCGAATAGGTGATGTTGAGCCAAGTTACAATGGTAACCATCGAGTGTGCGCCTCTGCAATCGGGCCGTAGTCTACATGTCAAGTGCGGTGAAAGAGATATACACTCTTGCCATGCGCTCATCAGCAGGTTAGCACTATAGGAGGTACCACTCATATCCCGATAATGTCTCGAGCCATCCGATATTGTTGATAACCTACAATAATTATATATGTAACTAAAATTACATATTTTCCTTGTGAAATGAAAAAGTTCTATATAAAGCAAATTAATTTCAATTCTTATATTACCACGTTAGTACACGTCCGGATTACCCATTTGCAAGGTAATCTCGCGTGTGAAAGTGCAATCCTAGGCGTGAGGCAACGGGTCCTCCCAAACACCTCCACGTCCACCAAGACCTCCACTACCAATGCCACGGCCACCACGCCCGCCACGGCATGACTATGCCACGGCCACCAGCAACACCACATTTACATTGTTAGCTCAAACTATATCCAAATCAAAATAACATACATTATTCACAATAAATAGGATTAGTTTACATATATAGATTGGATTCAATATATGCATAAATAGAAAACAAAAGGGATAGAATTCAACACTATTATTACTGTACATAACCTTTATGAACCAGCGACTCAGACGACCAAGATGCTCCGGGAACTACAACAGCCTCACCTCACCGTCATATACACCGGCTCTCCCACTTACGATTACATGTCCCACACTTATCCGCTCATCAACACGGAGTGCAGGTTCCCACCTAGCCGTGATGTTCAATCGCACTAATTAGGACGTAATGTATCAAAAACAAGAAAAAGAAAATGCTTACATTTATTCTATATAAAAATAAAAAATACTTAATAAAAGAATTTAATCTTCTATTTCCTCCTATAGCAACCTAGAAATAAAAGCATTTCTAAAGAATGAAAGAATGCAAATACATACCTAGTACATTTTCAGTATGTCTATTATTTTCTTTATGAGCATATATTTTATAAACTATATGTACAAGTAAAATTCAATTTTATGAAAAACAAGAAAATAAGAGAATGCTTACATTTATTCTATATAAAAATAAAAAAACATACTTAACAAAAGAATTTAATCTTCTATTTCCTCTAATAGCTACCTAAAAATAAAATCATTTCTAAACGATGAAAGAATGAAAATACCTAGTACATTTTCTGTATGTCTTCCTTTATGAGCATATATTTTATAAACTATATGTACAAGAAAAATTCAATATTATGAAATACAAGAAAATAAGAGAATGCTTATTAATACAAATTTAATGAAAGAAGAAACAATGCAAGTACCATCCTAACTACATTTTCACGATATATACAAAATCTCATCTCTAATTTAATCTCCTCCTACCTAGCTACAAATTAACATTTCTATTTTCTCCATCTCTAAACCATAAAACAAAATTTAATCACAACAAATGAAGGGAGGATGAAGATTCCAACCTTGACAACACTTTGGAGGAGAGAAATCTTCACAAACTAATGAAAAAAAAATAGCACCACCCTAGGCTTGAGTCGCCATGGAGGAGCTTGAGCTCGCAGGTGAGTGAATGCGGTGAATGGCTCGGGTGGCGGGAGGAAGAAGGAGTGCACGGTGTTTATATGGATGCGACCATTAGCCTCGGGTGGTGTTACGAGCCGAGACCAAAGGGCTACCCTTTAGTCTCGGCTCGTAACACCACCCGAGACTAAAGAGGGGCAGTTATTGCCGAATAGAGTCGTTAGGGAGCCCCCTTTTTGTCACGAGTTGGCAATACCAACGGGACTAAAGAAGTGCCGCTGAGCCATTTTGGACCACGTCGACGAAAGGCATTTAGTCCCGGCTCCAAAGGTGAAACGGACTAAAGGCCCGAATCAAAGTCTTCTCTACCGGTGATCGTACAAGGAGGGTATGCAATCTGGGTGGCGACGGGCGTGACGTCGGCCTTCTTCGCGTCTCTGTATCGGAGCGCTTCTGCATCCACCTCTACACAGCGCGGAGGTCGACGACATCACCGTGCTCCGTGATCTCTGATCGATCCTATCCATTCCGTTCCTTGCATTGATTTGTGTAGTTGCGCCTCCTTGCTGCAGTGCAAATTGTATGATCCCCGTGCGTTCTTGAATGAACAGCTCGTGAATTTGTAATTATAGATGCATCTATTGTGATTGTGATGTTATCTCAACGTCCAGCAAGTCTCGGCCTCTGAGAATTTGTGTGTGCATGTGTATTATTGATGTTCATGGCCTCCTCTGGGGCTGGACGCCAAGCCAGGTCGGCTTGGCTTGGCTCGGCTTGATCTGGCTCGTTAAGGTAACGAGTCAGCTCGGTTTTGTTAACAAAACAACCTAAAGGTTGGCTCGGTTTGGCTTGTTAGTAGCTCGAGCTAGCTCGTTTAGCTGTATGTCAATTTGAAATTACCATCGAGCATATGTAAAATTTTTAAAATAATATTTATAAAGTTGTAAATCATAAAATTAGTCACATATGGAGCAGAAAGTTTAGCATAGCTTCAATGGCTCAGCTCAACTTTGATAGCTCAGTTTTCTATGTTGAAATTAGAACTTTCTAGCTCGTTTGGCTCGCGAGTAGCTGCGAGCTGGCTCGACAGCTTGTTAACAAAACGAGCAAAAATAGTTGCTCGGCTCGTTAAAATTGACGAACTGGGCGGTCGAGCCAAGCTATGAACGAGTTGAGCAAACTCACGAGTTTCGACTCACGGTCCGGCCCTAGCCTCCTCCATGTCGTTGTCATCGGTGGTGATACTGGATGCACGAGAAGCGCTCTGGTCTAGGAACGCGAGGCCGACGCCACGCGCCTGCCGCCGCCCAGATCGTGTACCCTCCATCTTCCCTCGCACGACAGGATGCGGCGCCCGCTCGCGCACGTTGATGCCATTCATGCCCACCACCGCACCCCGATCGATCGAGGAACCAAGGGAACGAAAGCGGGCGTCCAACGGCAAAAGTCACGGCGGTGTCCATCGACAGTCGTTACTCAGCAGCATCGCGGCACGGAGCCGTCGCACGCGTGAATGGAACGGCGACGTAGTAGAGGCGGCGTTCAGGATCCGGCCGTGGCACGGAAAAGAGTGGGCTCGGGTCCACGTGAATCTCATTTGAAATATACATACTCAAAATTTGCCTAGTTTGGTTATCTAGCATTTTAAAAGCTCTCTATTTTTTACATACGAGACAAAACTCCAAATTTAGCTAGGATTAATACCTAGTTTGTTGACCGCGATACAAATATTTGCACAAAATACCCTTACTATTTTACAGATACGCTAAATCGTATCACGGTAATTGATCGCGATCCGAATATTTGCGTTTAGGCCCTGCTCGGTCTGGATCGGATATTTGGCTCTGTGGTCTGCCGCCGCCGCACACCGCCTCGGTGAGAATCTTGAAGCACCGATCCGATCGATCCCACAGCAAACAATTGGCGGTCATGGCGGCACGCCGGCTCGCCACGACGTGGGACGCTAAAATCCTCCTGTGCGGCGGCAGATTTGTGGCAAGACAATTGACATGTCCCTTCTCCTCGTGAAGCAGAGGAGCAGACCATTTTGTTTTCTGGCCCTTCTATTGAAAGAGTATCACATATGCGCCTCTTTGGAAAGATTTCAAAAATGGATCTGAGCTGCGCCGATGGACCGTGGGCGCAGAGGTAACACGGCGCTGTGAATCTCGGCGCCAAGGTGTAGGGTTCCCGACGTGGGCAAATGTGGCAGGTGACATGGCGCGGGCTCGGCGCCACACATTACTGCGTCGAGCTCGGCGCCACGATCTGCGGCGTCGAGCTCGCTCCATGCCGGTGCCCTGATCTGTAACGGCAAGGCCATCATGCCAGCGTAGACCACGTGCGCATAATGTTACACTAGTTAATTTTTAATGTTTTGTCGGATCGTCTGTTTTCATTGAGGTTGTGAGTTCGGTTCTTTGGTCCTCTCTATTTTCTGGTTATTTAATTTAATTTATCAAATTTTCCATCCATAACATGATTATTTTTATTTGTTGATTTTAAAATTTAATTTATCAATTTTTTTCATTCATAACATGACTATTTTTATTTGTTGATCCGAATCTGCTCAAACATCGCAGTGTTGTGGGCTGGATTGCGACAATTTAACAAATAAATCGCGATGTTTTGGGCTTCAATATCCATCAATGCATATCCGTGACGAAAAACAGGAATACGTCAGAGAACATGACGAATTTAACAAATCGTCATAGTGTTCTGGGCTTCAATATCCATCGGTGCACATCCGTAATGAAAACAAGAATACGTCGCGAGACGCTTGCTCTTCGTGATGTTCTCACGAGAACATCGCGGAAAAATTTGTCACGGATTAAATTGTTTCTTGTAGTGATATGTTCAGAATCTTTTTTAGCGAGCCTTCACGCCGCGGCTTGCTGGGATGCGGTCTCTGCGCCGCTGCTCGCCGTGGGGACGGGGAACTAGGGGAGGCCGCACCAGTGTCCACACCTCCCCATGACCGGTAGCTAGCCGCGGGAGCCCGTGCACGCAGCACGCTGGTCGGGATGGAGCTCCGGGCGGCGAGTCACCCATAGCAGCAAACGCGGCAGGGCTCCATGATCTGATTGAAGGTGCTCCGGGTGTTGTTCCCAAATAAAAAAGAAGAAGAGAATGAAAGTGGAAGAGAGAGCGGTGGAAGGTGGATGGAGTGGAGATGCACCGCAGTGGCTGATTGATGACAACCCCACTGAAAATACCGTACTACCGCCTAATCTAATCCACCTTGGCCATTGCGATGATAAGGTGCCATCTCGTCGTAAGTTGCCCGGTCAAAGCCCAATAAATCACTTGAATAGTACAAAGGATCGAACATATGCATTACAACTCACGCGAAAGCGAGTCCAGAGTACATTACACAAATTAATTCCAAATTTACCCTTAGGGTTTAATTATTACAAACCATGGTTCATGACATGATAAGTAAAGGTTCGAGTTTTAAAACAGCGGAAAATAAACTAGCGATACGATAAACATCACGGAGACCATCCGTGATGCCATCACTGTCGTCATCCACCCATTCCGACTTCGGCCAGTGGAATCTCTCGGGCTAAAACAACTTCACCGAAAACAACATTTATAGCAAGGCTGAGTTTACTAATACTCAAGAAGACTTCAAAAGTTACCTCTAGACATGCAAGGCTTTTGGCTAGTGGGTTTGTTTTGCTAAAAGTGACTAAAATCATAGATTCTTACTTTCCATATTTTAGCTTAAATTCTAGTGAGTTAATCATTACTAAGATAAGCAACTATTGCAATCAAGAATTGTACAATACAATTAAGTCACGGAAAGAATGTACATAGTTCCATCATTAAGGGATATCATGGCGATTGATTAAGCGGTCTCGGATAACGGTGAGGGCCGACAATCGATTGATTAAAACCCTTTCAAGGTAAACCTAAAACACCTGAGCGGTACTAAGATGACACCACCAAAGGCGGTTCCCAAAAATTCTCGGCTTGGGATGATAGCTTACATCCACGGTACAAAAGGCTTATCGGCATGCCCCACGGTACATCAGGTCTCACATGTACCCTCCTCCCGGTTGCTGGCCGGCGGCAATCTCAAGATTAGTAATAGTAAAATCCCACCATCTCATTAAGGTACTAGGCTTACCGGTCCCATTCCGAACAAGTGCTTAGTACGTTCAAAAGCTTAGCCCACGAAGCCCTTTGGACCGAGCCCAAATCCCATGCTCTTACCACACGAGCAATCCATTTATCAAATCTTATGATTCCAACATAAGAACCTATTCTCATGTGACTGAACATCACCCGACTTTTACCGAGTCCTATAGCAAAGCAACTATCGACCTAGCATACTAGTAAAATATCATAGGTACTTAGAGGTCATGCAACTAAGGTTTCAATTCAACTCCACGAACATAAATGCACATAGATAATCAATGATAAATTGAAGCTTAAAAAAACACATAGGTTAATGATAAATGGCGCCGTCGTGGTAAGGTTGGGCCCTCGGACTTTGGTCCAGTCAGGTCCTAGCTACGTCCATGTACTGCAGCTCACTGCGTTAGCTCCCTCGTCTCCTCCTTGGCACGAGAGTATAGCTCTGCGTCGGAAGATCTACACGAGGATTCATATGCAAGATTTAATTGGTGATTTTAATTTAATTAACTACAAAACAACATAGGACAATCAAGAAGTGTATGGTTGGTCATATTCACCTTTAAAATAATATATTAAGCACATTTTCCTAAAGAACACATGGTCTTATAGAAAAATTAATTACTTAAACTGTGATTGTGTGCACATTTATGTAAATAAATTAAATTAAATTCACAAAAATAGGGAGGAGGTGATTCTAAGCTTCTTTGTCATATGCAAAGCCCTGAACACAAGTTCACACATAAAGGAGCTTCACATTAATTATAACAAAATGACAAATTTAAGCTACCAAAACAAGATAAATTCATATAAAAATAAAAACAACTTCTAGGTCCTAACTTTCTCATAGCTATTCCCCTGGCCCAAAACTAGGCTACACACATAACAAATAGATCATGGGCCTTCCTATATTTTAAACTATGCAATTACATTTAAAACTAAGCATAATTCAATAATAAATATTTCTAACAGTTCTAAAATCATGACAAATTCACCAGAGGTGAATCTAGGCATTGTAAGACTATATCCAGAAGTTGGTCACAAAATCTATTTATTTTTAGCTACAAAATAATTAAGGCAGATTTAGCATAAATACAAGATAAATCATAATAAAATATATACTCAACTTTGTGCAAGTTTTGGTCTAAAGCCTACACATGATATTTCTAACAACATATCCAAAGTTCAGCTCCATATCTTATTTAGATTTTGAACTACAGCAAAAGTGGGTCAAACGAGCTTGAATTTTCATTCAAAAACTATCACCAAACCTATGATCATGCTTGTCAAAAGATGTAGAGCTTGGTCACAAGGAAACCAACAAAATTGGTTTTGCAGTTTTCTAATTTTTCTAATATTTTATATACAAAATTCAGCACCTTCACCCTAGATCTAGAAGAACAGTTTACGAAAAGGTCCTCGAATTTCAGATAGGCCCTTAGGATGAAAACTTAGATTGTAAGCGGGTCCTTGGGCCATGGCTGGAAGGGAGCTCGATTTCCAGTGAGGAAGCCCGGAAGGGTCGGAAAGGGCGGTGGAGTGGTGTAGGATCACCTAGCGTTCCACCCGGGGCTCGGGAGGTTAGAAGGTGGGAGGTGGTCCTGGCGGCGAATGGGCAGTGACGCAGGAGCTCCTACCGGCAATGCTCGCAATGAGCGGCTCGGTAGGCTTCATAGAGTGGGGAGGTGGAGGAGGGCTCGGCGGTTGGGAAGGCGCCGAGATGAAGCTCCGCGGCGGGCGGCGGTGGAGACCGTGGCGGCGATCAGGCGTGCGTGGCGCGCGAAGCTCCGTGAGCTCACCTTTATCGCCGGCCAAGGCAATGGTGGTGGCGCGAGTACGCACATGGTGCGAGGCGGGGAAGCGGTGAGGGCGCGCCCAACGTCCCTCGCTTGCCGCGTGGCGCCTGGGGCCTTGAGCGTCGTCGCCTGGCCCACGGGTCCACGGCCGGTGCACGATGTCAGCAGTCAGTGACGGTCCACGGTCAGCGCTTTTCGGCCAGGGGTTTTCTCGAAATTTTCAACTAAAGTGCTCCAAGGTGTATATACCAAAGTTGAGATCTCGACCTCTACAACTTTTACGAAAGCTCACTAGTGTTTTGGTGATTTTGGCCGGGAACGCCGTGCGAAGTTGGCAGATGCGTGCTTCTGGCTGTGCAGATCTGCTTTGATCGTAATTTTGAAAGTCTTGCACTCAAAATTTGCAATGCCACCAATGGGAAGAAATGTGTTCCGGGATAACGAACAACTTTTGTATTGGCCTATTTTGAAGTGTTTAGGTGAAATTTGGAGAGCGTGGCAAAGTTTCGAGGGTATGGAGTGCAAGGGTTTAGCTAGGGTTTTTGACCAAGGGTTTGACTAAGGCTTGATCACTAATGCTTGTTGAATTAGTTAAGATAGTAATTAGCACTAATTATCACTAATTAAAAACACGGGTGTTACACTTGATGGGGAAGTGACAGCGGGCCCATGTGGGCCAGCATGTCCCTGCATGCAGCCTTGCGTGCGTGTTCTGCGCTGCCTCCTCCCTGCTCGCGTTGAGTGGCTGGCTGGTGGGCCTGCAGCCCTGCAGGCCATGTAGCACAACTGACCCTTGTGTGGCAGACTGGCAGGTGCTGGCCCAAGTGGGGACCCACCACGTGAAGGATCAGAATGCTGAAGTTCAGCGCCAGACATCACGGCGCCGACGCCACACATCTTGGCGCTGAGATTTCAGCCATGTCACCTCGTCAATTGTGCCAGTCGCTACGGTTATGTACCTCGGCGTCAAGATTCACGGCACCGGAGACGATTACCTTGGCGCCACGGTGCTGAGCTCAGGTCCAATATTTGAAATCTTTCCAAAAAGATGCATTTGTGATAATCTTTCAAGAGAAGGGTCAGAAAACAAAAAGTCGGAGGAGCAGAACAGAGTCACCATCACATGTCCATCCAAATTAACACCACGCCTACGCCTGCGCTCAATGAATGTACTCGATCGGTCATGCCGACGATGTTAGGATAATCATGACTTAGAGTGTGTTTCAAGTCAGTTGGTTAGTTAGCGTGTGTGCATGCTTGTTGTGCGAGTACATGCGTGTGTGCAGGCAGGAGGTTAAGCACTGGGCATATGGCTCGCGGCAAGCTCGGTGACGACCGTTTTATGCGCGTGAAGAAGTGGCTCACGTTCCAAGCATGCCGGGTCGCGAGGCCCGTGCCGATCGTGCGTAAGGGCCGCAGGGAGACAGTTGCTCAGATGCTAAGACCATAAATGGGTCCTGTAATCGCTGCTCGCGGTGGAGGCGAGGGGCAGACAGGAGAAAATGTAGTCTCCGGTAGGATTAGTGGCCGGCCGGCGGGTCGCCGTGGAGGACCGCCGTGCTGTCGGGGTGTGTTGGAGTGTCTCCATTTGTAATCCAGTTCGATAGAGAGCCAAGATACAGGAGCATCGGTCCGCGGCATTCGTCGCCAGCAACTCCTTTCCGTGAGTTTGAGTGTGAGCTAGGATTAGTTCCAACAGAGGATTCACGTGGAATGTCATGTCAAACTGAAGAATGCACCCTGGTTTCGGCCGTGCTCTGCTCCCTTGGGCCTTGGTCATGGTTTCACTTGTAGTATGGTTTCATTGATTTCAGCACAGAGTGTCAGTCATCACTATGCTAATTTCACGGTTACTCATTGATAAAAAACATGAGCAGTCCATGCTTTAGGTATCAGTAGTCTTAAGTAATATAGGCTCACAACTCATATGGACATGCTCTGCTACATGTCCACAAGGTTTCTGAAGATACAGAAGTGCTGATAAAATATGGCCAGCCATGCCTTTTACGTTAATGGCCTCTCCTCCTTGATCCCGGTCCCGACATTGCTTATATTACATCTGCTCCACAGGGAAGACAGGGTATACGGAGAACAACTGAACTCCCATTGAAAGTTCTTTGTTCAAAAAGAAACTACATTTGATATACATAAATTTAAATTACATCTGGCGGTTTGTGTTCATAAACTGTACATAGTAATACGAATAACTAGTGAAGAAAGATGAAATAAACTCATAACTGTATATTGTATACAAATACAAGCGTAATTGGTACTTGGCAATCACAGGACGCACTTTGGTACACAAATTACATCCCTGTTTGGTTTTCGGGTCATTCCTGATGGTTTTCGGGCATCATGAATTTTCTGCTGCCTTCTGGTTGTGTTGATGCTGATTTGGCGTAATCCTTTTATAATTTCTTCAGTGTCACCACAACATCCCTCATTGACATCCTTTGATCAGGCGAGTCACTTGAGCAGATCAAACCTAACTCAAATATTCTGGGTGCAGGCAACCGAGGGAGCATCTTGCAGTTGCAGGAGCTGGTCGTCCACGACATGGACAACCTCTGATGGAAATGATTGAAGAACCCACTGCCTGATGCTTAGATCACCAACGGACATGGGATCTGTGGGCCTCTTGCCAGTAAATACTTCAAGAAGCATGATCCCAAAGTGAACACGTTGCTCTTGCATGATGCCTTCCCACATGATCCATACTCTGCTCGACAAATTTAGAAACAAAAATGTTACAACAATTGATCAGCCAGAATAAATTGCACTACATTACTGATAATATCCCATCAAGGGTATAGCTATAGTACACAAGTTGATAGTACCTGGTGCCATGTACCCAATGTTCCAGGCATACTAGCAGTGACCATGGAGCTGCCCTCACCAAACAACAACTTTGCAATGCCAAAGTCTGCCACATGTGCTGTACCATCATGTCGCTGTCAAATAGCACATTGCTAGGCTTCAGGTCACAGTGCAGAACAACCTCATAATGCTCGTGGTGCAGATATTCCATCGCCATCGACACATCTAGCATGATCTCCACCCTCTTAAGGAACCCCAAGTTCCTTCTAAATTCAGAGTTTACGAGCTTGTCTAAGCTGCCATTGGGCATGTACTGGAGAATGAGTGCTTTGAAGTCTAGGTTTGAGCAGGTGTCAAGTACCCTTATTAGGTTGCGGTGCCGAGCCATGTGAAGCACACGGCACTCTGCATCAACAGCAACCTATGGCTTGTAATATGGCTTGGATCAAGGACAGAAGCTCTGACTTCTCTCTTGTTCTTAAATTTCATTCTGACGGTTAGGTAAAGGCAAAGAACGGCAGAACCAAATGATATAGTGACGACAGGGAGTATAAATTTCATGAAGTCTCTATTACTTGAGTGGTACTTTTGTTGACATGGTGGAAATCCAAGATGTAAGCGCCACACAGCGCAGCATTCCCAATCAAAACTTGCAACGTGATGTTTGAGAAGACACCTCCCTCCGGTATTTTTCCTTCAAACTTATTGAAGGAAAGATTCAAGCTTTTCAAGTCGGTTAAATTTGCCAGGAAGTTAGGAATGGTACCACAGAGATTGTTGAAGGAGAGATCTAGATATGCTAAGCTAGTTAGATCTCTAAAGGAGTCGGGGATCTGGTAGTCAAATGAGTTGTGTGACAGATTTAGAAAGTTTATCATGATAATTTGCCCAAATGATTCTGGGATAGTTCCAAGCAAAAAGTTGGAAGACAAGTCAATATTGTTAGTCCAGAATCACTTTCTCAATTTCAAGAAAATATCCAGGAGTACATATAGTCTTAACAGAGGTATTTAGGTAAATAGCAAACTACTAGTGGAAGCTACTAGACTTAACCTTCATTCTCCCCCTAAGTCCAGCAGCTATTATAGAAATAAAGTCTATTACATAGATGGATAAGCCTATTGAGCTAGGTCTTGGCAGATAGCTGTACCACTCCAATCCTTGAGCAAAGTTCCTGAAACTTGATTCGCCCGAGGGACTTGGTGAGGAGGTCAGCAAGCTGATCCTTGGTGCAGATGTAGTATGCCTTCACGCTCCCTTCCTCCAGGCAGTCTCGGATGAAGTGATACTTCACCCGGATGTGCTTGCTGCGATCATGGAACACTGGGTTCTTTGCCAACGCAAGAGCAGACTTGCTGTCCACCATGAGGTCAACTGCTTCAGCTTCTTTGCCGAGAAGGTCACCGAGCAGTCGAGCAAGCCAGAGTGCCTGAGTAGAGGCAGAGGAGGCAGCAATGTACTCGGCTTCACAGCTTGAGAGAGCTACAACCTGCTGCTTCACCGATTGCCAGCTAATGAGGGTCCTGCCGAGGAAGAAGAGCATCCCACTTGTGCTCTTGCTGGTGTCGATGTCGCCGGGCGTGGTCGCTGTCGTCAGGCCGGGCGAAGCGTGCCGCGCCGGGACTCCTTGGGTAGAACAAGCCATAGTCAAGAGTACCCGCAACATAGCGAAGGATCCTCTTGACGGCATGCTCGCGATCTTTCGTCGGTCGCTGCATAAACCGCGACATAGCCGACGGAGAACGCCAAGTCCAGCTGCTGCAGGAGTGAGGTAGCAAGCTCCCCACAAGCCGCCGGTAGTGTGTGGCATCTACCTCCTACGCACCGCCACGACTCAGCCTCTCCTCCATCGGGTGAGAGGCGGGTTGCGATCGACAAGTCCGAGCCCAGCTAACGCGGCGAGGCGACCGTGTCGAAGAGTGGTCCTGGTGCTGTCTTGATGCACCTCGATTCCCAGATAGAAGGAGAGAGGGCCGAGATCACTCATCTGGAAGGCGGCCTTCATCTTCTCCTTGAAAGCTTGCACGTCCTTGTCCTTGGATCCGGTGATGATCAAGTCGTCGACGTAGACGCCCACCAGCAGGACACAGCCATTACGGCCCGCAGTGTAGACGATCAAGGATCGAATAGGCGACCGAGAGAGGGAGTGAATGGGAGCCGATAAAAATTCTTCCCGAAGGTTGAACTCGGCTTATACACCGATTGCCACTCTAATCACTCGCACACACCAAAGAAGCTCTAGACTAGGCACACACAAGCCTACGAGTCCTAGAGACAAGCCACGAATCAAAGAGCGGAAGCACTAGACAAGAACCACAAGACTTAGCCAAATCTGCGAGGCCCTGGGCGGACAGTCCGACCTGAGCCGGCAGACGGTCCGACTGGACCTGGCAGACAGTCCGATGCACACGGACGGACGGTCCGTAAAAGCCAACAGAACCTCCAGAAGGTTCACTGCGATGGCGGACGGTCCGGCCTGACCTCTTGGACGGTCTGACCTGCTCGCGGACGGTCCGAGCACCCAAGACGGACGGTCCAGAAAAACAAGCAGAAGCAGCTCCCTTGACTAGGTGCCCACGACGGTCGATTGACTCGCGCGGACAGTCCGTGTCCGTCGCGAACTGTCCGGCACTTGCACGCGGACGGTCCGTGAACTTCGTGCAACAAAACCCACAACTCTCCGCCAGAAAAATGTCTCGTGCTCACGAACTAAAGAACACGCGATGAACCCTAGAGCCTGCGGACGGTCCGCACGCCTGCCGCGGACGGTCCGCCGCCTTCGCGAACAACGAGCAGAAGCAGGAAACACGAAGTCAACCCTTCCTACCCATCCATGGATCTCCCAAACGGCTGCATGGATTGAGACAAGATTTGGGGGAGATGAGAAGCGTCCCTAGGGATGCTATGCCCAAAAACTTGAGACCTCGAACCCACTAAATCGCCGGGAATCGATCACAACCGAGCTCAAAAACAAAGCTAGGGAACCACCCGAAATCCTTCAATCGGAGGCCAAATCCGGAGTTTGAGGGGTCAAGATCAAGCACAGAGATGCACAAGACATCTATTCATGATCCCCATAAAGAAATCCGAACACAAATGCCTCGGAATCGAAGGAACAAGCCGCGCACGAAAATCTAACTAAATAGCCCGAAAAAGACACGAAAATCACTCGAGCCACAAGAAGGAAATCGACGCAACCATGAATGCTTCCATACACTCGAGGTCGATTCTCTACAAAATGGTGAAGAAAATCTAAGCCTAAAGAGCAGGGAAATGAGAAGCAGTCCGGATGGATGAGTTGCCCTAAAACCCTAGAGCTATATATATGAGGTCTCTCCGGGTTGGGCAAATGACCAAGTTACAACTAGAACTTAAAATGAGATACACACCTCTCGGGGGCAATATGGTCAAGTAGCACTCCTCTTCATCAGCACGCCCGCGCAGTCCGGCCCCTCCTCGACACAAGCCCTGCGATCCCGCGCATGTCCCCGACATCGAAGCTTCTCGGCCGGGATCCTGCCTCGCTCCGAGTCTCGGTCTTGGTTTTGTGGCTCAACCAAGTAACCCGGCAGTTTTGTGGTGAACTGCCATAAACCCCGCATGCAGACTCCGGTCGTGAGCCACTACCCCCGACCGGCTCCTGACGACGACTTGCCTTGCTTTTCTTGCCACCATGCGGCCGCACTTCATCCCATTCGCCAACGGGTCCATCGAGCCGAGCCTACTTGTCTCTCCACTCTCGGAGGCCCCACAAGGCTAAGACCTTTCATGCCCGCTTCTTCACCGCACCAACGCAAATCAAGCAACCTGCACCTGCACATACTCGGCCAAGAGTCACCCACACAATGTTGTCAATCACTCATCACACGTGGTGCGACCATCCACCGTCCTCGGATGCTCCAGTCCTCAACGGCCACCTCGTGCGGGCTTTGCTCGAAGCCCATCTTCTTTAAGGTGGCGTCCAGCGTCTCGTTCCACACTCACGGTGCCCGCCGTCAGAGTGCCTTGGCGCAGCGCAAAGACCTTGCCTTCCTCGCCGGGATTACAAATCCCGGCGGCTGGGATCGAGACCACCTCCTTCAAGTCGCCATTGAGGAACGCCGACTTGACGTCCATGTGCTGGACGCACCAGCCCTCCTGAGCTGCCAGTGCGAGGATGAGGCGCACGGAATCCATCCGCGCAATAGGGGCAAAGGCGTCATCGAAGTCGACCCCTCCTGCTGCACGAAGTCGTGTGCCACCAGCGTGCTTGATCACCGCGCCAGCTTCGTCCTTCTTCACTTTGAACACCCATTTGAGGGTGATTGCACGATGGCCGGGTAGAAAATCAACCGGCTCCCAAGTTCTGTTCTTCTCGACCGCGTCCATCTCTTCCTTCATTGCGGCGCGCCATGCCGCATGTCCCTCCGCCTCGGTGAAGGAGCGAGGCTCTCTGTCGTCAAGTGCGAGATGGAGCTCTGCTCCCAAATCGCGGCTGACAGCCCCCGACACCAGCCTAGTCGCCAAGGATATCTGCCATGGTTCGATGCACGGAGGCTCGCCATCGTGGAACGCGGCCGCGATGCGGTCCTCGCCGTGGGAGAGAGGAGTGACGGTTCACGGGCTGTGCTCACCATGAGCGATGAAGCACTGACACTGGAGTAGCTGAAGCACTCGGAGTTGTCAAGCACTCGCAAGACGTGGCGCACCGGCGAGCCGTGAGCTTGCCGGAGTTGGTGGAGTGGTACTCGCCCGCCGGTGTTCTCGCCGCAGCTGTTGTTCCGCCGCGGTCGATGTCCTTGCCGCGTCGGTGTCAGAGATTGGTGTCGACGAAGAGCTCAGTGGTTCTCGGGCACCGGGTGAGGCATGCTTGGTGAAGTAGAGCTGCCCACTCCCCGCCCAGTAGTGGTGGTCGACGGCGAAGTCGCCGTAAGTCGAGTCGCCCCGCCGTCACCATCTTGCCCCACGTCCCAACCTCGCCCTTCATCAAACACGACGTCGTGCGCCATCCGCACACGCTGTGTCACTGGGTCGAGGACGTGGTAGCCTTTCACTCCTTCATCATAGCCGGCGAACACACCCGAGTGCTCGATCATCGAGCTTGCCGACGTGGTTCAGCTCTCCTTGACGTGAGCGAGGGAGCCAAACACTCGCAGTGGCGGTCGCCGGCTGCGCCCATGTCGCCTCGTATGGAGTCATCTCATCAAGCGCCTTGGTGGGGAGCGGTTGAGGATGTACACCACCGTCGACCACACCACCTCACCCGAACCCGGCGGCATCCTCGCTGCTTGAGGAAAGCCCGGGCCATGGCCACCACCGTCTGGTTGCGCCGCTCGACGACGCCATTCTGCTGTGGACTATACACAGGAGAAGTGTCGCCGATTCCCCATCGGTGCAAAGATGAGGCGAACTCGCTTGATGTGAACTCGCTGTCCGGTGCGTGCACCAAGCTTGCGCCCACTCTCATTCTCCGGCCGCCTGGATATGCTTGATGGCGTCCGCCGCAGTTCCCTTGGTCCCGAGAAGAACCACCCACATGTACCGGGAGACATCATCAATTAGTAGAAGGAAGTAGCGTCATTCTCCCAAGGTGGCGGCGCCATCGCCCACGAGATCGCTGCACAAGCTCGAGCCGCTCCTTGGCTCGGAAGCTCCGCAAGGGAAGGGAGGCGCTTCGCCGTCAAGATGTAGGTGTTGCGTAGCTGCTCGATGTGGTCCACGTTCAGCATGCCTTGCACCATTCCCTTGCTGCCGAGCTGCCGCAAAGCCTCAAAGTGAAGATGCCCAAAGCGCTCGTGCCACCTCTAAGCTTCGCTGCCGCGACGAGCTGCAAGGCACAGAGGCTGCTCCACCTTGGCGCCGAGGACGAGGAAGTTGCTCCCCGCCACTTTGGCCGAAGAAGTGTTGTCGATCGGATGCGCATCACGCCGCCACGATCTCCACGCTGTGATCCGTTCGCGTCCGCCCAAGGCTGATGATGGAGTGCGTGGCGGGGATGTAGAAGACCTCGGTGAGAAGCCGGTGTTCGCCGTTCTTGGCGCCGAGGATGACGGATCCGATGCCCCTTATGTCCACGCCCGAGGAGTCGCCGAGAGGCGGAGCTGCGCACATTGGTGTTCGGTCGGAGAAGAACTCCCGACACCCGGTCATGTGATGTCGCGCGCTGTCGAGGAACTATCCGTCGATCTTGTCGCCGCTGAGCTGGCCACCGAGGAAGACGCGTGCTCACCGGCCGACGTGGAGGAGGACCGTCACGCCCGATGCGCTGGAGCTGCTCGATGCTCCCATGGACTAGGAACAGGCTCGCTCATCGTCCACCACGCGCGACATGAGCCTCGGTTGAGGCCGCGGGCGGGCAGCCCTCGCCCATGGCCCGCGCCAGCTTGGCAGTGTCGCCTCGCGGTGGCTGCCCGCGCCACCGCGGGCGCGGCCACCACCACCGGGCGCACTCACCACGACGACGCGCTGCGCGGCGTCACACCGCACCACCGGGCGCCTCCTCGCGCCTCACCCTCAGCGCCTCCACACGCCTTGGGCACTCGGCGGCTGCGCTTGCGGCCGCCCGATGAGGGGAAGACTCCTTCTTGGCAGATGTGGCGGTGATAATGCTCGTGGCATAGTGAAGCTTGCCACCGAGCAATTGTCTTTGCAGCCACCGGCGCTTCCTCCTCATCCACAACCTTGAATCTCCCAGAAACCTCCTCGATCATCAAGGTTGAGATGTCAAGCATCATCTGGATGGAGATCTTCAGCTGTAGGTACTTGGCCGGAGAACAGCGAAGGAACTTGGCGACCTCACTCCTCCGTGATGTCGTAGGCCGAGCCGGCCTCCACCGCCTCGAGTGAGACGAGGCGAAGTCGCCGACGTCCTCACCCAGCTTGAAGGCCAAGTGATCCCACTCCTGTCGAAGTTTCTGCAACGTGGACTTGCGGACGCGATCATTGCCAATCCGGGCAGTGGCAATGGCATCCCAGGCATCCTTGGTCGCCGCCGCCGCAGAGAGCTGGAATCATCTCTGGCGGGACCGCGGAAAGCAACACCTCTAGCGCCCGCCGGTCCTCATGACGACTCGCACCGCCCAAGCACACGATGTTCCACATCCGCCAGGCCTCAAGCTTCACCTTCATCATGCATGACCACTCGGCATAGTTCGTCTTCGTCAAGACCGGCCACTGTGTGTTGCCGGAGTCCCTGATGATGGTTTGGATGACCCTCGGGGGTGCACCACCGTGGTTGTACTCAGCGTCGGTGCCATGGTCGGAGCCGTGGTCCGAACCGAGATGCAGATTGTCCATCCACCGGTCCACGCCCTCGCTGTGGGTGTTGCCGGCGCGTCGGCTCGCGCAGCCTGCCGACTGGAGGTTCTGCGCGGTGTTGCCGGCCAGTGGAGCCTGTGGATTCTGCAACAGCTCCTCCGCATCACGCCGCTCCATCTGCCGCCGCTTCCTTCGCAGCCGATCCGCCGCGATCCGCCGCTGGGTCGCCTCCGCAGCACGCCGGGTCGCACGACGAGCCACCTCGCGCTCCACGGCCGCCGTGGCGCTCGCACGCGTGCCGCAACCGCCATCATCGCCGCTACACACCTCCGCGGCCTCAAGCTCGACGAGCTGCTCGAGCATGTAGGACTACTGCTCAGAGTCGCTGTGCACGCACCTCCGCCTCCTCCTCAAGTCGCTCGCGTTCCGCCCGCACGCGCCCGCACTTGAAGTAATCGGCGAGTGCTGCAGAAGGAGACCCACGAGCGAACCAATCCTCATCGGCCTGGCTGGCGCTGCTGCCGCAGATCCACGGCTGCGCCGCCGCTCTCGCGCATCGCCACCCCCCAGCCGCCTCGCACTGCGCCGAGACCGTCCATGCCTCGGTGCGACCTCCTAGAACTCACCATGGACGAGGGTGTTGAGGAAGGGAGGGAAAGTCGCCGCTTGTACGCTGCAGCACACCCGCACACTCCGCCGTCACCCGCGCCTCCGCCTATCTCCGCCGCTGAAACCCCTCGCCTCTGGATCGCGCGCCGCCAGCGCCGGAGTCGAGCTCCACAGTCAACGCGCTCGCCGTGGCCGATCGCCCGCGCCCGCCGGATCCGCGACGCGCCGGATCGAGTAGGAGACGGGTGGATTCCACCACCGGATCGGCCGGGGACTTGCTCCGCCGGGGATCGGGCCGAACCGGAGATGGGGTTTTCCGGGTGGAGAAGAGAGAGCACGGGGTGGTAGGGTAGGTGGGGAAAGTTAGGCTCTTGATACCATTTGTTAGCCCAGAATCACTTTCTTAATTTCCAAGTAAAATATCTAGGGGTACATATAGTCTTAACAGGGTATTTAGGTAAATAGCAAACTACTAGTGGAAGCTACTAGACTTAACCTTCAAATATAAGTTGCTTGTTTTAGTCCACTAAAATTAGACGGCATAGTGCCAGTGAAGATATTGTTAGAAAGGTATTGTCCGACAAGTTTCTCCAGATTTAATAAGGTAGCAGGTATTGTTGAATTTAACAGGTTATCAGACAACCAGATGTATTTTAGTATGGTTAGTTACCAAGGCTGTCAGGTATAGAGCCAAATAATTTATTTCCTTGGAGATTCAAGTTTTGTAGGGTCCTGAGTGTACCAATTTGTGTTGGGATAGGGCCTGAAATGTCATTGTCACTAACATCAAGAAAGGAGAGACTCTGCATCCGTGTGATTGATTCTGGGATTGACCCCATGAGTAGGTTGCTGCCAAGATAAATTATTTCAAGGCTGCTTAAATTAGACAGAGCTGATGGAAGACACCCGGTTATTTTGTTATTACCTCCATAAAATTTGAGTAATTGTGTAGACAGGTTTCCCACTTGGTCAGGGAGCGTCCCATTGAAATAATTATAATTGATTGAAAGGAGCTGGAGTTGTCTACAGTTGCAAAGGTGGGATAGAAAGTCAAGGTTCCCTTCTAAATGATTTGAATCGAGATAAAGCCTGTTCAGAGCTGGGAGGTTCCCAAGTGTTACTGGTACGAAGCCAGATAATTCATTTCCTCCCAGAGATAGGATAGAGAGTTTAGATAAATTTCCTAGAGAAGCTAGAATTGGACCCGATAGATAATTGCGTCCGAGATTAAGATAAGAGAGGTCCTGCAACAAGCCTAATTCTGTAGGAATCTCTCTTGTCAGGTTGCAGAAAGAGAGACCTATATAAGTAAGACGGGTCAGATTACCTAGAACAGCTGGTATAGAACCAATGATGTCGTTTGCACTCAAGGAAAGATAGGTGAGGTGTGTGAGTTGACCTAACCATGTTGGCACAACGTCAGAGAAATAATTGGAAGCCAAACGGATAAACTGTAGGTATTGGCACGCTGCAAGCCCGGATGGAATCCGTCCCCAAAATTGTTCTGATAGAGGAGATCCACCACAGCAGTGGTAGCCTGAAACTTTGATTGCTAGGAATAGGCCCAGTCAGATTGTTATACATGAGTGATATGACTTGCAGCCTAGACATGTTATATATGTTTGGGGGCACTGTGCCAGAGAGCTGATTATGTCCCAGGTTTAAATACTGAAGCATGGGCAGGGAGCCAATATTGTCTGGTATTGGTCCTGATAAGCTATTGTTTGCTAATATGATGGCCATCACATCTTCCAATGAAGTATTTGGGTATTCCTATACATTATAGGAGTCTATCAAATGCAAATTGGAAAAGAGTAGAAGAACGTTTTGAGAAAAGACTCAGCAGTTGGAAAGGCAAGCACCTTTCTACAGGAGGCCGACTAACGCTGATTAACTCAGTGCTCAGTAGCTTACCTATGTATATGATGTCTTTCTTTGCGATCCCAAGAGGGGTACTTAAAAAACTAGACTACTTTCGATCAAGATTCTTTTGGCAAAGTGATGGCGAACGACGAAAGTATCGTCTTGCCAAATGGAGTATATTGTGCCAACCCAAGGATCAAGGGGGTCTAGGAATTCATGACTTAGACATAAAAAACAAAGCGCTTCTCAGCAAATGGTTGTTTCAACTACTCACAACAGATGGGACTTGGCAACAACTCTTACGTAACAAGTATCTGGGGTCTAAGCCACTTTCACAAGTGCAATGGAAAAGCGGAGACTCACACTTTGGGCTAGCCTGATGAAGGTTAAAAATGAGTTTCTATGTTTTGGTACTTTCTTAATTAAGGATGGTTCACAGGTCAGGTTCTGGGAAGACAAATGGTTGGGAAATTCAACACTGCGAGAACAATATCCTAGTTTGTATAATATAGCTCGACACAAACAGGATACAGTTGCAGAAGTCTTCAGCACCTCACCCTTAAATATTTCTTGGCGAAGAGATCTCATAGGCTGCAAGTTAACAGCATGGAACGATCTGGTTCCACGTCTTGCTAACATTGTGCTAAGTTAGGAATCTGATGAGTTTCGATGGAATCTACATCCAAATGGACAGTTCTCAATGAAATCTCATTACTTGGCAATGATTCATAGTGATATCCCTAACCTAAACAAGCGCCTGTGGAAATGAAAAGCCCCTTTAAAAATAAAGATCTTTCTGTGCTACTTGCAAAGAGGAGTAATTCTAACAAAAGATAATTTAGCAAAGCGCAGATGGCAAGGAAACAAAGTTTGTTGTTTCTGCCACAAAGATGAAACAATTCAACACCTTTTCTTTGACTGTCATTTTGCTCAGGCAGTATGGTCTATGATTCATGCGGCTTTAGGCTTGTCTCAACCTCGTAGTGTGTCCAATATGTTTGGGAGTTGGCTATGGGGTCTTGAAAAGATTTGAAACCGCTTACTGCTAGGAGCAGCGGCTACTTGCTGGTCGTTGTGGTTATGCAGAAATGATATCATCTTTAGAAACAAACATAATACTTTTCCACTGCAGGTTATCTACTGATTATACACTTGCTCCGTTACATGGGCTATATTACGTAAGTCAACCTCACAGGATTTGGTTGCTGCGGCATCGCTACACGCTTTGGCAGGTGGTCAAGGAGTTCTTTACCAGGCACATGGGTGGCGGTCTAGTCTTCGAATTGATTGTCATTAAAGTGTTTTGGGTTTCTCTCATCTTTTAGACTGTGTGCATCACGCCATGCAGAGGTCGGGAGTATTTCAAGACATTGTCTCAACTCGATGTAATGACCTTGAAATTTAATAAAAAGCTTCCTTTTTAAAAAAATCACAGAAGGCGTGTTATTGAACAGAGATGGTGGTATTTGGCCACTCAGCTCATTCCCTATCAAAGAAATGTTCCGAAGGCTGCCCAGGTTCTGTAGTAGCTCCCGTGGGATTTCATCTGAAAGGATGTTGGCACTTAGGTCAAGAAATTGAAGTCTTGTGAGGTTTCCAATGGTGCCAGGAATGGCATTTGACAAGTGATTTTCACTGAGGAGTAGATACCTCAGCCGTCGTAGCCTGCCAAGTTCAGCTGGGATGGAGCCAGCTAGGCTAGTGTTCGTTAGGTTGAGTAGGGAGAGGAAAGTGAGGTTACCGAGGTGCGGGTTGAGTTCTCCTTGGAGGGACATGTCCGGCAAGGACAGCACCGTGACGCGTTGCCAGCGGCGGCCACAGGAGACACCAACCCAGCTACAGAAAGAAACATTGGTTGTCCAGCTTCTAGCAAGGATGCCATGGGGGTCGGAGAGCTGGCCTTGAAAAGCCTGCAGCGTCACAAGGTCAGTGTCACTGCCATTGGTAGGAGATGGAGAAGCAGCAGCAGCAGCGAGATGGCCAACAATGTGAGCATGAGCCAGTTCGCTGCAGGGGCCATTGGAGCGAGTCTGTTTATTTATGGGCAGATAGAAGTTTAGTGCAGCGGACAGCGGTCTATAATAATTTTCCTAATCTGATGATCTTAGCCATTGTAAACTAGGAATAAACCAGGCAGTAGATTTCATCAGCCATATTGAAGCGGAAGCGCAAGCGCCTATGTCAATGTGGAGTTGTGTGATAGAAGTGCACAAATTTTTGGAAGATAGACCATAGGAGTCATTGTTATATAGGCCATGGTGACCATAGATAGACAGACTTGGTCACCTTCTTGACTTGGCCTTAGGACACAGACACCTACCAACTGTAATTAATAGAACGATAACATGGCTCGCAGGTCGCATGGATGTTGCTGCGTCCAAACAAAAATCAACTTGTGTTTTGCTTGTAGTGAGAGTGAGGTTTGGCGTCTGCATCATATGGACCGGGTACATGGACCTGGAGTAGTCCAACCGAAATCTGGCAGGCTACCAGGCAAGGGTACGGTTGATAGAGACTGCTGGCTATGAGCTGCACAAGATACAAACAGCTATGTCATCGGCGAAGCAGAGATTACCTGGAAGCTCAGCATCAGTGCCTCAAATTCTTTCTACAAGGGCCAGCAGGACCAGCAGTGATATCTTTGCTGGCGTTGCACTTGCTGTGAGCTGGAGAAGAAGCAAGTAAAATTCTTCAGCTGATTCTCTTCTTTCACAAAGAACAAAGATACTAAAGACAATGCTAAGTTGTTTCCGATCTCACTTGTATTTGTGCAATAGCAATACTTCTTTTATCTTCTTCAATGTCATGGTGTAATGAATTTGGGTTACCCCTTGGGCCGACGGCGACAGTGGAGGTGTAGGTTACGTGGGGAGAAAGGGGAGGTGAAGTCTCAGAGCTAGAGAGCGACCTTAGAATTCCACCCTTTAATTAATTCACCAAGGTTGACAAAAGCTCATTGGTATAGTTGACGTTTACAAGACACTAACTGCTATCCTGCATAGGTAAGATACCAATGGTTCAGTATAGAGCCATAAATTCGTCATTCAGGTTAAACCATTATATTTTCTGTAGATTACTTAACACCACAACCTTAATTGGAGATTTTCTATTATGGAATCGTCCAGGTTGCTTGCAAGGATGCCGAGAGGATCAGAAAGCTGGGCTTTGAAAGCCAGCAACGCAGCAAGGTCGCTGACGCTGCCGTTGGTCGTCGAAACTTGCGTTTTGCTCGGAGAAGATGAACGCGGCACAAGCTACGGAGGCAAACAGCGAGATTGCCAAAATAACAGTGCCAACGAGGTTCCTGCAGCAGCCATTGAAGAGGGGCTTGCTTGTCTTTTCAACGGAATGCATGCATCTACAAATATACTAGTGAACACTAGTAAATGTAAATGTGACACCATAAGTCCGGTGCTGACAAACCCTTCGGAACTGGACAGCAGTGGGCCTGCTTGAGCTTTTCTTGTGTTTTGTTTGTATGAGTCCAGTCTTCATCAAGTGGTTAAACATGCAAGACTTTACTTGCTAAACTCTTGTGGTCTGCCTATCATCTGGACTTTCATACATCAGTTACTGTGGCCAGTGGTGGCGTAGCCAACGCCGGGGCGGCCGGGGCTCGAGCCCCGGCTACTGCGGCAAATCCCATGAAGCCCCCCCTTAGCCCCTCCTACTATTTTTGAAGCAAACAATGAAGGATGAGGAGCCGGAGGTGGAAGAAGCACTGAGAGAGCCCCCCTTAGAGCTCGATCCTGGCTTCGCCACTGTTTGTGGCACTGGCAACTCTGTCATGTTGAGATAAGCATCCTAGATGAGTTAACAACAGTACAAGTGCTGTGATAGTAGCATGTCTGCATGTGCAAAAGAAGTTGACATGAAACCCCGTTTGCAATCAAGGGCTACAAATTGATATGCTAATTCAGTTGAAAAGATTAAAGAGTAATAGTATATCGGCTCGGGCGGGTGGTGGGCGGGCTGAGTTCATGCAGCAGGTTGGGTTACTTCAATCGAAAGCCTTGGCGACGGTGCCCTCGAGCTTCGTTCTCCCGGTTGGGGGCGCCACCGGAGCTGCTCCACTTGTTGCATGAGAAGTATCTGAGTGAAAACCCTGTCCACTTATGGACAAGTGTTAGCGGCGCCTCTGGCATCGCTCCCTCCGTAGAGGCGTCGCTTCTTGAGATTGGCCTTGGCTTGTGGTGTTTGTACATCGCCAATGGTGGGGAAGGTGGTGAGAAAGTTAGAAGTTGAGTCCACAGTGTCCGATCTTTTTCCAAGTGGAAGACATTTGGTTACACAACATCTAGCACATTGGACACGTCAGCATTCGATCTTCAAGACACCAGGCTTGATCTTTTTCATCTATGACCTAGTTTTACACTGGTTGATGTTGCCAGATATATTTAGTGATCTCCACATGAGTTTGAGATTTGTGCCAACGGTATTTAAAGCTGGCAAATTGGATATGTGTGTAGACGTCGGTCTTGATGGTGGTAGTTCTGAACTATGTATTACGGTCAAGGTGCGGAACACCACCATTTGCCATGTGCTTATGGTCGCAGAAGATGTGTCAAGACGTTTGGTTTCGGATATGACTTTTTGGTGTTGGTGGCTTGGAGGATAGATGTTCGTTTTTTCTTGTTTTTTTCTAGGCCTGTGTGCTATTAGGCATAGAGCTTTTTCCTTTTGTAATAATGATAGATATATGCATCTTTTTGAATGCAGAGGCTGGAATATCAATATATTCCCAATTCTTAAAAAAATATCAATCGCCTATAAAAAACAACTCAAATCAACTTAATTTGTCATCCAAGACTTTCAATGGGCAAGTAGGAGCACTCAAGAGGATAAGGCAAAATGTTATTAAAGTTAAGTAGAGTTGTGAGTCAATTTACGGTCGGCTTGGAAAAAACTAGTTCAGTTTTCTTGAGATTGTTCAACGCATCATCTAGGACTTTTCACAAGATTCATATATGTCGTTCTTAATATATGGTGCAATCTCGGGGTCATACTCACGATGTTGTTTCAAATTCCTTAGTGTTGCATATAATGAGGGGTATAGTATTCGAGCAAACAGGCCTAGATTTTAACTATATGTGTACACCAATAGTGTGGTAGTATAGCAAATGTTACATCATATTATGTATATGCACAAAGAGCACAATATTATTAGCAATTGTCATGAACTCATAACTCGTTGTTCTAGAAGTGTACCATGCAGTTGGTCTCCTGAAAAAAACCCAGCTGATTGACACTAGTACTAGAATTAGGTCCGATTTTAACATCCATGTTGTCAGATGCCAGGAAAAATTGTAGCGGAACTGACTGGCAACATAAAAAGTCATAGATGCACCCAGACTCCCAGTGAAATAATTGGCAAATAGTTGCTCATCACGATCTGGCACAGCTTCGTACTATTCAATAGAAGGAATGCCAAGTCAAAAGTTCCTGCCAAGAGTGAGAAATACGTTGATTCTGTGAAAGGTGCAGAGCAGGGCATTGGACCTTGACTTGGTAGGTTTGATTTGTATGAGTCGTTCCGCATTGATCACACTGACTGATTCAACACAAAAATACATTTCTCTGGTAAAGGAGATCTGTGACGCATGCAAGTATCCTGGCAAGGAGGATGGAAGTCGAATCTACTGAGTCCATCCTTAGTCAACGTTTGGGGTGAAACACGTCTGGTTACACAGCAGCTAGCATTTTGGACACGGCGGCGTTCGATCTTCAAGACACCAGGCTTGATCTTTTTCATCCATGATTCAGTTCTACACGTCGGTTGATGTTGTCATATATGATCATTGATCCTCTCATGTGTTTGAGATTTGTGCAAGGATTTAAAGTTGACAAATTGGTTCCATGTGAAGAAGTCGGTCTTGATGGTGGCGGCCTTGAACTATATTTTATGGCTAAGGTGCACAGAACACCGATGTTAGCTATGTGCTTAAGGTTGCAGAAGATGGACGATGGGTTGCACAGGACTTAACAGTGTCGGAGGCTTGAAACTAGTGGCTTGGAGCTAGTGGCAACCAGTTATAATTCAGCTAAGGCTTAGACTAGACCTTAATTATGCCTTTTTGTTGTAATGGTAGTCACATGGAAGTAGTGTTTTGTTTGGTGGGCAGTCTGTTGCAGGATAGATGTTTTTTTTATGTGCTCCTGTAGTCTTTTACTTGTGCTTTTAGAATTAGAGCTTTTTCCTTTGTAATAATGTAAGCTACATGCATGTTTTGATGCAGAGGTTGTGATATCAATATATTCCCATTTAAAAAAAAGAAATTCTATACTCAGCTATTACTTCAGGCTGGCGTTAGTAAGTATGTATATATGCATCATATTTTTTCCATAAAGAAAATTTTATTAAGTCTACGGTTTTTGCATCAAGGTGATACAAATCCCTTGAATCATATTCCCAGCCTCGGATGCACATAGCCAAAGGAAAAAGAAGAAAACGGAATTAACATAACGTTAATACCTGTCAACCCATAGGTAACTGAGAAGGTAAATTGCAAATTAGAATTATTAAGTTTTCTCTAAAAGACACAAACATTAACGACTATAAAGTCACAACGACTAACAAGTAGAAGCCACTCGTAGCTTATACGCTATAATTAAGTCCCAAACATATGTTGTATGGAGCGGCCATTGAGAAAATCTGGCTTCTTAATCCAGTGATATATCTAGTGAAAGAGGCATAGAGGTGCATACACCATGCCCTCTGCATGCAGGATTTTTTATGGCTTGTTTAAGGTGCTTCACACTGCTAGCGTCTGCTTCCCGGCATGTCTTCTTGCTGGGCAGGTTGACCAATGACCAGACTTCCGTGTTAATGTAACGTATGAGTAATTTCTCCTGTCAGCCGGCATCAATGTTCACCATAGTTTTTTAACTCAGCATGCAGGAATGCAGGACCATTGTTAGTTGAGGGTTTTATCTATATGTCATTAAAAAGTTCATAGTGACCTGTGTCACTAAAACTTCGAGCGCACCTATACGTCATTGGTCGAAACTTTTTGCCCTCCATGCCAATTTAAGTCAAACTGTGGAGGAAAAGTCCAAAATACCCTCGAGGCTAAATGTGCTATTTTTTTTTTAGCATTTTAACAACCTCAAATTAAAAAACTCAGAAACAGGGAGTCGGACTATACGCCATTGGTCGAAACTTTTTTTTGCCCTCCATGCCAATTTAAGTCAAACTGTAGAGGGATAAGTCCAAAATACCCTCAAGGCTAAATGTGCTATTATTTTTTTAGCATTTTAACAACATCAAATTAAAAATTCAGAAACAGCGAGTCGGACAAAGTCACGATGCTATGCGGCCAGGGGTTCGAACCCGTGACCTCCCCTCATGTGTAGCCTCCTTTACCACTACACCACTCCATGTGCATCTATATCCCATTTTCATTCTTCTCATATTATAGTATACCGAGTGTAAATTGCTTCTTTGAGGCTCTAAACGTGTTCAAATTAAAAGGTTGTAAACTACAGAGTTTCATAACTTTCTGAGATCTACAACTTTCATTTTAGGAGTTTCTCCATTCGAGGTCATTTACAAAATTTGAATTTCAAAATTGAGAGATTCAAACTTAGTTTTTGTTGATAATATGATTTCAAATTAAAAAGTTGTAAACTACAAAGTTTCATAATTTCTCAAGATCTACAACTTTTAATTTGAATGTTTATCCATTTGAGGCCATTTGAAAAACTCAAAATTCACAAATTTCAAAAATTGACGTACTTTTCATTGACAAAAGCAATTCAAATTAAAATGGGTTCAACTACAAAGTTGTATAATTTCTGAAGATTTACACCTTTTATTTTTATCATTTGTTCATTCGATATAGTAGAAGTAACATTCTTCACAAATCTTATATATCTCTCATATAGTTTCATGAAACTATATAAGAGATATAGATTTTGTGAACAAAATTACTACCATTTTTCAAATGAATAAATGACCCAAATAAAAGTTGTACATCTTGAGAAGTTATGAAACTTTGTAGTTGAAAATTTTTAATTTGAATTAATTTACTACTTCAAAATGTGACTTCAATTCCTCTTTGCCGAGTGTTTTTTGCAAATACTCATGACAAACTGTGATTTTCCCATCGGCCAAAAAAGGCTCACGTAAAAATATTTCTTTCTCGAGAGCCACTATCGACAAACATCCCTTTGTTGTAAGCCTAGCTTTTCTCCTTGAGTGAGTTTTCACGTGGCTGTTGGCAAAATGAGATTTTGCCGCGAGCCAACAAAAAGCTCATGGCAAAAAGCTTTGCTCACGACAAACTTCGATTTTCCTACAGTGTTATACCAATAAAATTTACGTATAACTTCGAACTAAAAATTATCATATAATTTAGCACAACTTGATGTCGTGCAGAACTAATTCATACAATTTGTATGCACAATTTTTAAAAAAAGTAGTTTATACGCATAACTTTTCTCAAACATCAGCTTAAAAGATAATTTTTCAGCAACTTATGTATATAATAAGTTATACCCATAAAAATATTTAGTTAGTATAAGTTACATTTAAAAAATAATAAAAATGGAAAAAGGACAAAATGGACGGCAAGTCCGGGACTGCCACACGTGGCCGTCGGGGCCAGTTCCTCCCGTCGCGCGCCAAGGAGCATGCGGTCAAGTTGGTTTTGCGGACCAGTGACCATGACCAGCGGAATGTTCACTACTAGAGAAATGGCTTTTTGTACCGGGTTCAAACCCCCGCTTTTGTACCAAGTGGACAACCGGTATTTCCACTTCGGTACTAAGGGGGGAGGGGGAGGGCATTTGTACCGAGCAGTTTACTCAATACTAATGCCCCTCCTACATCCATCGCTTCTCTCTCCCTCCTCCGTCGATCCTTCTCATCTCTGTCTCTGTCACCTTCTCTTTTCTTTTCTTTTTTCACATATTCACATTCAAAACTATAGATTCAACCTCATATCTATTTCACAGATTTCTCATACAAATTTCACATTCACAAACATATTTACTAAAACTACAACAATCACAGATTCAAACTACACAAGTTTGACATTCACAGAAACAACACAAGAAAAAACGAATCACATCCTCCCGGTGGCCTACCCTGACTGCAACGGCAGCCTGCAGCCCGGCACGGCCGCCTCCTCCCGACCGGCTGCCACGCGCACCCAGCGACCGGTGTCACGCCCGCCCGACGACCTGCACCGCACGCGACGGCAGCCTCCTCCCGGGCGGCAGCCTCTCCCGCACCCGCACCCGGCGACCTGTGCCGATCCCACGCCTAGCAACCTGTGCCGCACTCGCGCCTGGCGACCCACGACGACGGCCTCCTCCTTGCCGGCAGCCTGCACTCGCACTCGCACGGTGCTGCCGCTGCTCGCTCAGTCGCGCGCCGCTTTATGCCGACGGCTTTACGCTACACCTCCCGAGCACTCCCCGCGCTGCCCGACCTGCAGGAGAGATAGATCGAGAGAAAGAGTTAGAGAATAGGTGAGAGAGGAAGAAGGAGATAGAGATGAGAGGGACGACACGAGTGGTGGGGATATTTTGTGGGAGGGGCGCCGTGGGGATAAGATAGAGACGGGAGGACACGACGTTGGATGGGTGTATACTTTAGTACTATGTGGTTTTTTCACCCGGTACTAATGTGCCTCTTTAAGTACCGGGTTGTGTCATTACTCGGTAAAAATGGAGGTCTAACTCATTAGTACCGGGTGTTGTGTGCACCCTGTACCTTAGCGGGTACATTAGTGCTGGGTTTTGCCCCCACCCGGTACTAATGAAGGTCACGGCGGGTGTGTCGGGGGCCTCGCTCCCCACCCGTACTAATGCATCCATTAGTATTAGGTGCAAAAATACCCGATATTAATAGACTTCGAGACTCAGGATATAAAGTCCACTCTCTAGTAGTGGTTGCTAGAATTTTAAATAATCATGTGTGTCTAATCTAATATTTTCACCCAAGCGACGCGATACATATTAAATAGAGAATTGACCTCAAATAGTCATGGTCAAGGTCAATCTATTGCCTCAGCTGGAACATGAAGGATTAACTACGGTATGCCAAAGAAAAAATACCACAGCAGTGGAATCTGCTAAGGCATGTCTCAGTTTTAGTTTGAGACTAAATGGCCCAAGGTGATGAATTGTTACCATGGACTATGCATAAGTTGATGCAATTATTTATCAGGAATGCAGAAAAATGCTGAATTGTTGCACCAAAATGGTTTCGTGTGCTAGTCAATTAATTGCATCTGTTCTACCATTACAAGACAAATAAAATACAAACTCTAATACGACAACAATGAGTACTAATATAATGAAGTGGAGAAGCGAGCTTAAGCTGACTATGGGTGCTTCTTGCTTCATCTATGTGACTTTAATTTGTCTTACAACTTGTGTCACTGCAAGCTCTAAGCTTCACTTGCATAAGCTCATCTACTACCTCTGCCATGGAAGGTCTTTCGTCCTTGTCTTCCATGAGACATCGGACTGCCAACATGCCGATCTGATCCAGGCATTCCACATAACGTTGAGACGATTGAGCTTCACCATCAGAAATGATATCTCTGTCGTACATCTTCCTTCCATTGCCGTCCTCCTTGTAGGACTTGACAAAGTCCACGGGAGGCTATTATTATTACCATACTTTGCCTTCTTCCTCGTGATGAGCTCGAGGAGTACCACACCAAAGCTGTAAACATCACTCTTCTGCGTGAAGCGGCCCGTCTTGGTGTACACAGGATCGATGTAGCTCAAATCCACACAAAAACTTCTATACCTTGCCATTGACTCAAGCTTGGAAGACCCGAAGTCTGAGACCTTGGGAGTGAAGTGATCGCCGAGGAGGATGTTACCAGACTTGACATCCCCATGCACAAGACTGTGTCCGCCATGGGAGTGCATGTAGGCTAGAGCTTTAGCAGAGCCTATTGCAATGTCAAGCGTACTGACAGAGGGAGAGGACGTGGTGTAGAGCCATGAAGCACATTTTAGAGGCTCCCATTGGAGACATACTCAAAGACAAGCATGGTGACGTCTGTCTCAAGGCAGCAGCCGACCAGACGAACAACATTTGCATGTCTGATCTCAAACTGAGTGGCAATCTCGTTCACAAGGTCATTATCTTCACGCGGTTTCACGCCTTTTATGATGGAGCGCTTAACGGCGACTCGCAGGTTCTCATGGGTGGTTCCCCTGTAGACCTTGCCGAAGGCTTTCACTTCCTATAGGGGTGTCATAGTTGTTGGTGATCTCCTCTAGCTCCAATTCCGTGTAGGTGTTGATGTTCATGCGCTTCAATATTTCACCACCATTCTTGTTAAAGCAGCCACTCCTCTTTTGGTGCTTGCACCTTCCATACGAACCATACTAGGAGAGCTAGAAGGATGGAGACCAAAGTAGATGCAAACACATATATAAAGCACAGATAAAATTATTAGCAAACCTGCTAAAGAAGGAAAAAAAAGCTGACCTGCTGAGATTAATTCTCCCTCCGTCCCAAATTACAGATCACTTGGACTTTTCTTCATGCATAATTTTTGCTACGTATCTAGGCATAATATATCTATATAATAAATGATGAATAACAAAACCAATTATCTATAGAAGTCAAACGAATAGTAATTTGAGACAGAGAGTAGATGCTATCCATATTAAAAAAAAACATGCAGTGCTCATTTTAACACTTGACGACTAATATAACAACGTTAATATACATCAAATTAAAATTTCTTCATGTTTTGTTGTCACGGTAATTAAACATAGAATACTTAGAAATTGGTTGTCCAAATAACAATTTTAAGTATAGAAGAAGAATTTTTCTCTAAGATGTACTGAGTGTTGATTATAACACAAGAAAAATTGGAAATTATAATACTGAATATCAATTTTATCCCACACCAACCTTAATAGATTAATTTTAGTATCTCGTAGTACATTGACTGTGGTTGTGGAGTTGGTAAATGGATTAGTATGACATGCTTTCTTTGAGGGTTATACAAATTAGATATATATGTAGACTCATAAAGACTTTTAGAAAATGGAACTAATGAATGTATATAGTAATTGTTACATCCCAGTTGGAGAAACCATATAATACTTTGCTTGAAGAGCTGCTGCTTTGGCTGGAACCATAATGCATCCTCCATGTATGTATGGGTTTCCATGGTACCCGTCAGAGCAACTGCAGATATACCCTTGGCCGTTCCTGACAGTCTTGTCGTGGCTGTTGCTGCTCGCGCAGACTCCGTCCTTGAACAAAGCTGCTGGAATGGCCCAGTCGAGCACCAATGGGACCCGTTTATGGGCGCCATGCCATCACTAAAACCATTCAGATGTCCCCGCTTGAAACGGTACCTGAAATACAAGTATGGTTTTTTCTCAATAAAGGAAGTTCTGCACAAGGATATCCTGATTATTTCCAGTAGTGCCGGTGACTCTCCAGCTAATAAGCTCCAAGCTCAAACACCAGTACTGAATTACAGTAGTACTCACCCGTTCTAAATTATAGGTCGTTTTGTCTTTATTGGATTCATAAACTTTGTTACGCATTTAGATATACCCTATGTCTAGATGCATAATAATATCTATGCATCTAGAAAACTCAAAACGACCTATAATTTAGAACGGAGGTAGTATTCTTCAACATGGAACTGTGAGCAAGGTACGTACCATCCTTTTGAGGCCACGAAGCCATAGCTGCAGCTGCTGTACTTCCACGCGCGATTGCTGGGGGTTGTGCCGCCGACGCTCCAACTAACCTTTACTTTGTCAAGGTCACTGGGCAGTGTGTGGGCGTTTGGCAGCACCCGAGCCCCGTGCATTTTTCGCCGTCCTTGGAGGCCTTGTCCTCGCCCAAGCACGTGGTGACGCAGCCGCTCAAGTACCTGTCGTCGGCACCGCCGTCCCAGTCCCCGAGCAACACCACCGTGTGGCAGCCGATGCCCGTGAACTCATTCTTCTCCGGCGAGATCAGGAACGGCGAGCCGGTGAAGTCGTATGTCCGGGGATCCTTGCTACCGGCGGTCCTGGATGAGTTGTAGCAGATGTGTGCCACGGGACGGAGACGTTCATCTCGCTTGTCTCCGGCGTGATGTTGTTGACTTCATACTCGCGTGTCGCAATAGAATGGTTTCGGAGGGTTGGAGCTGTGGTTGCAATAGATCATGAAGGACTCGTGCAGGGAACAGCCTTTTGTGATGCTGAATGGGTAGGGGATGCTAACGTTGCCGCACTTGCTTTCACTAAGGGCAGCCCGGCGGTAGCCCTCCCATGGTGCCAGGAACGGCAGCCGGAGGCGTTGGCGCTGGCAACACCGATTCCAGCACACGGGAGAGTACCAGGACAGGAGAAAGAAGAAGCCACAACAGTTGGAGTTGAGGCTTGGCCATTAGGTACTTGATGATGCATGCTTGTCTCTTCTGGTCTACCAATTCTAGGAAGGGAAAACTTTTCTGGATCGGAGCTTGTCGTCTTAGCCTACCTCGCTCACCCTGTTTATATAAACCCATAGAGCATGTCGATATCATTAGTAGTATAAGAGTTTGCAAAGTTATATCATAATTAACAGTCAAGCTGTCAACAGGCCTGTTGGTCAATACCTCTCCTGTTTCAAAATATGGTGATATTTCCGTAGATAATAAGAGATGCTATATGGATAGAGAAGAATGGTACTGGCATGCAACTGTTTTTTTAGATTATGGATGAAATCCGGCCTCTATATCCACAAGGTGGACATATATAGCCAAAGGTTACAACGAGTTACTCAGACTCAAATCCCCAACAACGAGCCAACACAAGAAAGAAAATACTAGGATAGCTAAAAACCAAGACTAAGCTTCACACTTCTTCACCATCACCGATTTCTTCTTGCATTGTCTCCAAGCTTCGCCAAGCCACATCTATCGTCTACTTAGAAACTAGATATCAGGCTTGAAAAACTTGTCTTCAAATGCTCGCACAACAAACTCCATTGTAGGTGTTGACGATCGGATTAAAAGGATTCCAAGGCGACGCCTTCAAGAAGGACACGACGTTAAAGACATCGTCGCCGCCCATCCGGCTAGCCGGATTTCAGTTTTCACCTAGAAGACCTCAACCCCTACAGAGAGCCTCACAACAAACGCCTCAAAGGAGGAAAACGACGCCCAACCGGCGCCGTCGTTGTTGACACCAACAAAGTGTAAAGTTTTCACTCGGAGCTCCTGCATGACCACATTAACACCCCAAACAAGGAATCTGCAGCGATCTTGTGACCAAACCTGTCATGTTGCCCTGCATAAGAACTGACAACACCAGGAGGCACCGAAGACACAAGCCATGGCGCCCAGAACCAGACGACTTCACCCCCTTCATCAGCAGAAGACGCACGGAGGAAGCCTTCGCCGATCGCCGACACCTCTACCATGGGACGGGAGCAGCACGAAGGGCAGGATCCCCGCCGCCCCATCCCGTCCACTCCACCGACGCACTCAGTCGGCGACGAAGGCACGAGATTGGAAAGCAGGCCGGTGATGCCTAGCGGCGGTCACGAGGACGGGTCCCCTGCGCACGGATCTCGCCGCGCGCCGCCGCCACCTGGCCGCCATGCGCCGCCCCGCCCAGGACCATCAGGGCGCAACTGTGGTTGCCGACTACATATTTTGGCGTTGGTATTCATGTGAATAGCTATATATTTCGGCGTTGGTATTCATGTGAATAGAGTGCAACTGAAATTTGTAATAAACTTGGGCCGCCGCCCAGGACCGGCGCCCGTGCAATACTGGCATGCAACTGTGGTTGCCGACTACATATTTTGGCGTTGGTATTCATGTGAATAGCTATATATTTTGGCGTTGGTATTCATGTGAATAGAGTGCAACTGAAATTTGTAATAAACTTGTGTGAGCAATAAGTTTGAAACTTAACATGTGTCGACTTGACCATATATGGTTGCCGACCACTATGTCAAAGAATGTGATGCATTTATCATTTTATTAGCATAATATGTACTAACTAACTAACTATCATGACCTATACACTTGCTGGTTGCATGTTAATGTGCTGCATGCATCATTTTATTAGCATAAGATGTGCTTAATTAACTGGCATGCCATGTACACTTGGTTGGCTAGCTAGGGTACGGTCAGCGCATGGGTAAAGGCACACATCACTGTCAGTGTCCCATTCAGCGTTTTTATTTTAGCATAATATGGGAGAATGATCCTTGAGAGCATTAAGAAACCTATAACCAATCCTATGAAGATACTACTCTATGAAAGTAAAGGCACACAAAGATTGCAAGTATGAAATGCGGAAATGAAATAGGGATGAGAGGAAGCAAACTCTTAACACGTGATTTATCCGTGGTATCAGTGAACACAAAGCCACCCCTAGTTCACGTTGTTGAATCACTCCACATAAGAGTATTGCTTCCATGCTCACCAAGTCTCTCCCAAGGTGCAACTTGACTTACCACAAAGGCTCGGCCACAAAGGACACACACCAAGCTCCTTGGTCACCTTGATGTCATCTCCACTAAGAGCTTCTCCACCAAGGAGGGGTCTCCACGTCCCACTTCACGGTCGTCAACGCCGCTCCACACCAAGCCGGAGGTCAAGACTTGCCGGAGAGCCACAAAGGCCTCAAGGTTCGGCAGCACCTTGTACACCTTGATTCACCCTAGAATCACCTCACAAGGTTGGCACCCTACACTCAGCTCTAAGCCTATGCTTGCACTAAACACTCTCACAAAGCATGTGCTAAGCCTCTAGATGAACACTTGAGCACTTTGGTGGCTTGGATGTAATCTTGATGTGTCTTGCACTCCTCTAGTCTTCAGCAACATTGAGCAACTTTAAATGGGCAAGTGGAAGGGATATAAATAGCCCATGGCCTCAAACTAGCCGTTGGCTAACGGCTATAGAAAAACACACCATCGGACGAATCGATGCTGCGGTTTTTGGGCCATCGGTTCATCCGGTGCCCTTCCACGTCACTTAGCTGTTGTAACCTCTGCTGATGCAATTACTCCGACACATACACCGATGCCACCATCGGTTCATCCGGTGCCCTTCCACGTCACTTAGCTATTGCAATCTTTTGGCGTAATTGATCCGCGCATACAGCGCTCCCAAGCTGACCATCGGTTCATCCGGTGCGATGGGCCAAAAACCCAAAATCTCTCTAGAGGTGAGATGAAAATTAACGGATGAACCGCGGCTTGGCCACGAGTTGATCCGATGCCCGTCGGTTGATCCGACGGTGTCGACTTTCGCTTCGATGTGCAACCAATTACTCCGGCGCAACTAGAATATAGGGCGTCGGTTGATCCGGACGGTCCCTTTTCTTCTTTTGAACTTCCCGCCATTTAGAGCCCTCAAAATTATTCTATCTCAGGATTTTTGCTATGGTTTTCTTGGCTTTGATTGTGGTTGCATCCATGGGACCTAGAATGCCTACAAAGACATGTTTAAGTAGTGTGGTTAGTCCCATTGATCATGTTGCCATGAATCACCAAAATCATACTCGAACAAATGGCTTTGATGGTCATGTTCATGCTCGCTACACGGTATCCAGAATCCTGTGTGGAATTTGCATTGACACCGTGCAGAGGAGCCGTTGGCGATGGCCTAGTCAATCACCGAACTGACACTACGGAAGCGGAGCCTTGGCGAGGCGAGGATCCTCTCGGCGAAGGGACTTTCCCTCGTTGAAGGCTTCAGAGGAAGCTCTCGTGAGGCCTCGCGCCCGAGAGCCGAGAGTTTTTTGGCTCTCGGCGAAGAATTCTTCAGAGAGTTTTTATCTTCGACGAGAACTTTTTACTCTCGCGAAGAGCTCTTCGAGCCAAGGTTAAGCTCTCGCCAAGAGTATTACTCTCGTGAGCTCCGTTCCGTAGTGTGATGGTTCTATCTCTGGCCCGGCTCCTGAAGTATTGTTCTCCAATTCCAACGAGGTCTTGCCCACTGAATGTGTACCTAAATTTCAAACGAAATTGCCAATTAACAAATACTACACTACAAGAAAACTAAGAATTTGCATTTGACGCCGTGCAGAGGAGACGTTGACGATGGCCCAGTCAATCACCGAACTGATGGTTCTATCTCCAGCCCGGCTCCTGAAGTATTGTTCCCAGTGCCAACGAGGTCTTGCCCACTGAATGTGTACCTAAATTTCAAACGAAATTGCCAATTAATAACACTACACTACAAGAAAACTAAGCATTCGTGCAACGCGTTAGTACCAGGTGGCTTTTGGTCTGGTACAAACAATCGGAATTAGTATCAGATCTAAATTTGTGGTCCTCGAAGATCTTTTAATACCGGATGAAAGTACCACCCGGTACTAAGTGCCGCTTACTTTAGTACCGAGTGTTATGACCCGCTTGAAAAGGCTTGGACCATTTAATCTTGGCAATAACAGATCCTGTGGAGTAACATTTACTACTAGCAACATACACCGATACTAAAGGGCCACATTTAGTACCGAGCGGTGTTGTTAATGCAATATCATCTCTCCACGAGTTACTAAAAAGAAAATCATATAACTCCATCATATGTGCTCTGGAGATGACATGGTAAGGAAGTGTGTGCGAGGTTTGAGGTCGTGGGTTCGAATCTCACGGACGGCGCATGCATATGACGCGTGAAATTCGCGTGACTTGTGACTCGAGACGATGGGCATGTGTGCGGCTCCAGGACGTTCCTCAATTTTATGTTAACTCCACCATGTGAGACTGAAATATTAAAAAATTAACACTAGTGCCCCCGCTAGCAACAGAAAATTTGAGGTTCCACCACTAGATAAGCCTATCTATCAGATAACAAGCTTATACTCCTACAGGATGAGGCAGTCATAAATGTGGCGACCAGTAATTAATAACCTTTCTAATTACATTCTCCAGCTGCATAATCTATATGCCTATATGGTATCGAGTACGGACTATGGACCCAGGCTCCACTGATTATTCGTCTGATAAAAGAAAACCTATACGTCGTGTCATGTGTTATAATCAATGGCAAAAAAAAGATGAAACTACAAAGGAGACACGAGATTTTAATGTGGAAAACCCTCCTAACACGGAAGGAAAAACCAGAGACCAGCAAAACTTCACTATATCGAGTCCGGTTACAACACGCGGCTTACAAGAGACGAGAATGATCTCAAAGAAACCCTAATCTGGCATATATGACCGCTGCTCGGCCCAAGCCTCGGCGACAGGCCTCCACTACACCGTCAAGTCGGCCTTTAATATGTGCTGAATTTGGATCATAACTCAACAAACTCCACCTTGAGACAAATTCCTTCTTGTAGCATAAACCAAAACCTTCATCCCGAACACAAACAAAAGAAACAAATACTGCACCAAACAACCTCTTGGGCTAACTCATTATACTAACTAAGCTTGAGCAAAGCTCAAACTTAGCAAATGAAACTGCTTTGTCAACATATCACAGGATTATCATGAGTGCTTATCTTGCATACCTTTAGCTTACCCTTTTCGATCTCATCACGAACATAATGGTACTTGATCTCAATGTGCTTTGTCCTCTCATGGAACATCCGATCTTTAGTAAAATAAATTGCACTTTGACTATCGAAAACAAAGGTTAATGCAAGAATCAACTCCACAAAGCTCAACAAACAATCCTTTTAACCAAATCAACTCCTTGCATGCTTCAGAATAGCCATATGTATCGCCTCGAGTAGACAAAGCAACAACAGTATACAAAACACAGCCTTCCAACTCACAAAGACAACCGCCAACAAGAACACATAACCTGTGAGTGACCTTCGCTTGTCCAAATCACCAAAGATAATCTGAATCCACATATCCAATAAGTCCCTTATCTATCTTGCCAAACTTCAAACAATGATCTATTGTGCCTCGAAGATACGAAAATCCATTGAACGCGCCTCGGTGTTCTTTACGAGGATTAGACATGTGTCTACTAACCAAACTCATAACATAAGACAAATCGGAGAGCAAACCATAGCATACATACATCAAAGAACCAACAACACTAGAATACAAAACTTTTGACATGTACTCAATATCCTCATCTAACTAGCACACCGCTCGGTGACAATTTAAAATGTGGTGCAATAGGAGTACTAACAAGCTTTGCATCATGCATGTTGAAACAATGCTCAAGGACCTTTCTTAATGTAATCATGCCGACTAAGAAATAATAAACCAGCTTTTCTATCTCTAGTAATTTCCATACCTAGAATTTTCTTAGCAGCACCAAGGTCCTTCATGTTGAACTCACTACTCAACAATTTCTTCAATGTAGTGATCTCTTTCTTGCTCTTGGCAGCAATCAAAGATATCATCAACATATAACAAGTATATAGGTGATCCATTAACATGCTTGATGTAAACACAACTATCATATTTAGATCTCTTAAAGCTATGTGACAACATAAATGAATCAAACCTTTTATACCACCGACGAGGGACTGTTTCAAACCATACAAGGATCTTTTCAACTTGCAAAACATAATTCTCCTTGCTGCACTATGAACCTTCAGTTCCATGTAAATCTCTCCTCAAGCTCTCCATGTAAAAATGCAGTCTTCACATCTAACGCCAAGCTCAAGATCATGTGAAGCAACAATACTAAAGAATGTGCGAATTGAGCTATGCTTTACAACCGGAGAGAACACATCATTATAATCAACACTAGGAATTTGAATGAAGCCTTTTGCCACTAACCTTCCTTAAACTTTGAGGCTCACTAGGAGATAAACCCTTCTTTCTCTTGTAGATCCACTTGCATGAACATGCTTCTTTCCTTTAGGCAAGGGCACAACCTCCCATGTGCAGTTCTTCTCAAGAGACTGATCTCCTCCTACATAGCTGCAATCCACTTCTCACGGTCACCACACAAGCAATGCTTCGATATGTTACGGCTCATAACTACTATCAACCTGTCAAAGACAACTCAAAGCATAATAAATCATATTACACTCTTCAATAAGACGACGTGGTTGTCCACAACCCCTCTTAGACTTGCAAGTAGCAATAGGCAAATCCTCCTCTAGCGCAAAACATGGGGTGAGTGCGAACATCAGAACATCATCATGAACATCATCACCAACAACTTCATTTGATCATCCACATGTGGCTCCACCGCACGCATCCACATCATCATGCACATGTTGCCGCACTTCATTTTCCTCATCATCCACATGCTCCACCGCACACGATCTGCAGCTCTTATCAAAATTATCTGGAACATGATCCGAGGGCAAACTATTATTAAACATCACAGATTCATTGAAAACAACACTGCTCATGAAAGTTTCTTGTTTGATTCCACAACTTATATCCTTTAACTCGAACCATAACCAAGAAAAGACATTTAATAGCTCTAGGCTCTAATTTTCCATTATCAACATGAGCATAAGTGCAGCCAAAAACTTTCAAGCGTGAATAATCAGCGGTGTGCGGACCATACCTTAATGGGAGTTTTCTTATTAAGTGGGATAGAAGGCGACTTGTTTATCAAGTAGCATGCGGTGTTAGCGGCTTCATCAAAAACGCTTGTTCATCCGCGTTGGACATTGGACATCATGCAATGAGCCTTCAGATGATGGTTGTTCATGCGCCACCACACACCGTTTTGTTGCGGAGTATGCGGTATGGTGTGATGCATGACAATGCTTTCCGCCTGCAATAATCATTAAAAGCATAACTCCACCATTATCTAAAGCACCTTCACCTTCCTTTGCCTTTCTATCATAACTTTCCAATCTTTAAAAGCATCAAACTATCATCTTTATTTTTCGGTAAGGCCATACTTTTCTAGAGTAGTCATCAATAATAGTAAGCATGTAACGAGCACCACCATAAAAGAAGGCTTACGAAGGGACCCCATAAGTCAAGATGTACATAATCAAGAGTACCTTTGGTGGTATGAACAGCAGTATTGAACTTTACCCTTTGTGCTTCCCAAAAATACAATGCTCACAAACTTCTTGCTACTCAAAGTACAACCATCCAGCAAGTTTCTCTCATCAATTCTACCATACCAAGTTCACTCATATGTCCAAGACGATATGCCAAAGATTAGTCTTACTAGGTTTAGCATTAGTAACGTGAAATAGAACCATGTAAAGTACTTCCTCACGAGGACATATAACTTTGTAGAATTCAGATCACCTACTAAACAAACAAGAGAACCTTCGATACCTTTAAAACACCATCGACCCGGAGTACCTAAAACCTTACGCATCAAGTGTCTTTGAGCGAGATGAGATTTCTAGTCATCTGTTGATAGGTGAAACTCATGAAGTTTTGATCCGCAAGCGTCACGGATCTCCTATGCCCTTCTTCACCTACGGAGATCCCAAGGTTCTTGTCAACCCAAGGAGCAAGGGATTACTAGCGTTTAACCTAACACTAATCTAGTTGATTGAAGACTTATGATAGAAAGATTAATCTATAAAGTAAAGACAAACTAACCCTAGATTACGTTAAAGAGAGAAAGGTGCACAAGTATGAAGAACGATGCCCATGGAGTCTAGGCACTTGAAGATGCAATCACCCAAAACATTATAAACCCCGATCCAATCTATCTAGGTGTGTGATCAAGGATTAGACTTTCCTTCCCTCGTATACATGTCACTACGTGAAGGTAATCGATACTAACCCTAATGAACACGGTATGTTGACGTGATCTACGGAGCAACCCCAAAGCATTGGTAGCTAGCCTTAAACATTAAGCATCATCAACAAAAGGTATGATAGACATATGATCCAAACAAGATAGGTGACTACACTTCAAGTTCCGTTACAACTCCATGGACAAACGAAAGACTTTACCCCATCATGGCGCTAGGCATGGCACCATTGAGATGGTGGATGCCTCCGATGAAGATGGATCTCGTTGTCCTTCAACTCACGCGCCTGTGGCAAGCTCTCGCGCCTCCTTCCTCGGCGACCTCCCTTGGGCTTGGCGATGATCTCTCTCGAGTGTCCTCCCCAAGGGTCTCTCTCGTAGTCGATCTCTCTTCCTTGGCGGCTCGAGGAACTAGATGGCGTCTCGGCGAGAATGGCGGCTTCCCACGTGATTAGGGTTCATCTACTTAACACCGAAGAAAGGGGTGAACCGACAAGAGGGTGGGCCGCCATGGCCGGGCCTGGCCTTCTGGGCTCGGTTTCGCCCATCTTGTTCCACGCTCCATCTTTTATTTTGGATCATTTGGCCCTTCAATTGTGGACTTTGGACGCCGTTATCTCCGCGACCAAGTTGAGGGATCTTTATGCATGAACTTCGGTCTTTTCATCTCGGTCCTCGGGAGTTCTCCATTCAAGCACATTGGTCCTTGCCACCTTTGGAGGCAAGTTCACACATGGTCGGAGCTCCTTGATTGACTTGCAAAATGTCCTCCAACTAGTTGCATCTTCCTCATTTAATACATGTGAATTCCTGCAAAACACACTATACTCCAAAATGCACATCCAACGGTGAACTTGTTATATCATTAGTATGCCTAGTGGCGGGTTAGTTCCAAAATGAAGTTCAAACCATAACATAACAAGTGTTCTTGGTTGACGGAAATCGACCGCCAACATCCCCCCACGCTTAGATCTTGCTCGTCCTCGAGCAAGTTGCTCACAATTGTTCATCCAAGGAGTTGAAACATGCTTCGTCAAATCCTTCCTTACAAGTTAGTCAATCATTCATCTTTAATATAAGAGACATGAAACAAAGATCATAATGTAAACATGGGCGTTTAGAAATTTACCAACTCAAGACTTACCCCACAACTCATACCTTTCACTAGAGATCCTCATCTCCAACCATACTTACTTTCTTACTTCCATCGGAGGGTTTTCACAAGCTTTTAGAAATAAAATTCCTGCATAAAGTATTAGACAAAGTCCTCCAAGTTCTCACATGTCACTCATTTAAAATGGCTATCCTAGATAATTTCATAAACTCTCACCTCCCATAAGTCTCTCATTTATAATGTAAGGTGGAGCTTTAGGTATGGCTAGTGAAGTTAGCACAAGTATTATCAAGCTAAGAAAATCCTCTAGTGGTTGTTCACCTTCCAAGCCAATGATCATGAGAGTGAAACCATATGTAAGGGTATCAAGGATGAGAAGATTTAGAATGGTGGACATGTGCAAAGGGAAAAAGAATAATGACTTCAAGGCACTAATGATGTCCTCGATGTCGGATTGCACATGGTATGGAATATCGAAGATTCGTTCTCAACATCATCGCATCCTTCCTCGCACTTCTCTTGATCTTCACTTGACTTATCATCCCTCATTATAGCCTTGCCTTGGATTTTTCTCTTTTTCTTTTTCTCTCTTCTTTCTTTTCTCTTTTCTTTTCTTTCTTTTCTCTTTTTTTCTTGTGTGCACACACATATACATATATATATATTTTTTTCTTTCCTCCACATCTTTATCTTCTTTTCCGAAGCCTTTCGCCCATCTTTTTGACATGAATACCAATCTGAATTTTAAATAAAACCTTGCCTAAAAATTGAACGAATCTTCGGACATGGGTTGTGTTCAAGGAATAAGATGATAAAAGATTTATGGTTTTGGGTATGGAATCCGGCGATGTATGGGGCATTCAATGTGAAGTTCCCATTACCGAATATATGACGAGGCTAGCAATAAAAGATATAACATCAAGGACATGATCATTGCTTGAAATTAGACCTCCCAAGAGAGTAAAGTCCTAACCCAATTCATCATGCTAAACAACACTTATGGTGGAGTATATATATATAGTTTAGGCCTTGTATAGGATAGACTTGCCTCTCAACTTGGAGAAAGAAATCGCTAACCTTCATTGCAAGGGGTTTTTCATAATTTTCAGAAATAAACACCTCCAATATTAGTATTACTCAAAGCATAGCCAAAGTAAGGTCCTAGATCAAAGTTGAGCATGGATACTTTCAAAGGTAAACTTCCACTAAGCACCACGGTAAACAATTATTCACAATGCTCATGCTCAAATAATAAGGATAAAAGAAAGACATAACAAGTAAAAGAAACAAAAGACTTGCACGACACAAAATGTATAAGACTCTTTTTATTTCTTTTTCTTGACTCAACGCTAATTTAAGACACATCACGAGCTAAAATTTAAAAACAAGACTCAAACTTGACTCGACTTTAAGACTCAACCTTTCACCACTTGAGCAAAATTTAAAAGAGCTAGCCCCCACGCTTAGATCTTACGACGTCCTCATCGTAATTTTTCAAGAGTACAAGAGGGAAAAGCTAGCTACTACACCTAATGAAACTTCCCACAAACCCTACCTTCCTAATTTTGAAGTTGCTAAAAGGTTGGCAAAGATAGGAAATAAACCGAGCCGTGTCCCAGGAGAAAACGGCAGAACCGATGTGGGGGATGCGGTCGGCATGGGCGCCGGCCTACCCTCTGTTTTGGGCCCCATGGCCCATCTTCAGGCCTCGTGTTTCGTGCATACTAGCCTATGTGGTGAAAAGGTCCAGCTAAAAATCACAAAAAGGACTCGATAAAAATAAGAAAAGAAAATGAAAATTTATTTACAGAAAAGTTACCTTGTTTTACGTCTTAGGCTTGACGCCGGCTCGTCCTCCATGGTGTATATGTCAATGTAGTCGATGGGCACGTACATCGCCGGGCTCAAGAAAAACCTTCAATCGCTGTCCATTAACCACATATTGGTCTCCTTTTATATCCATAATCGTTACGCGCTCGCTTGGCGAGACCGAGTGGACATATCTGGTCCATCCCATTTGCTTTTCAATTTGCCTTTCCCGAATATCTTGAACTTTGAGTTAAAGAGGAGGACCTTGTCGCCTTCTTTGAATTCCTTTGCTTGGAGTCTTTTATCATACCATCGCTTCATTCTTTCCTTGTAGATGGTTGCACTCTCATAAGCTTTAAGCTCTCATCTCTTCTAATTCACTTATTTGAATTCTCCGTTTGATTCTCGTGGCATCCACATCAAGATTCATCTCCTTGATCGCCCAATATGCTTTGTGCTCTAGTTCCAAAGGCAAATGACAAGATTTACCATAAACGAATTGATATGGTGTCATACCTATTGGTGTCTTGTGTGCCGTCCGATATGCCCATAATGCTCTCCCAACTTTTTCGACCAATCTTTACCTCCCTTCTCAACGGTCTTGTTAAGAATACTCTTGAGTTGCCTATTTGAAGTTTCCGCTTGACCATTGGTTTGTGGGTGGTAAGTCGGCCACTCTATGCTCGATCCCCAACTTGGACAAGCACTTTTGAAACTATTTCCGTGAAGTGTGTTCCTCCATCACTTATCAAACTCATGCGGACTCCATAGCGTGGGAATATAACATTCTTGATCATTGATATAGATTCCTCGTTGAAGCTCTTCGACAAGGGATGGCCTCTACCCACTTGGATACATAATCAACCATTACTAATATATGCTCATATCCATTTGAATTAGTGAAAGGCCCCATGAAGTCAATTCCCACGTGAATAGATCAATTTGCAAGTTATAATTTAAAGGCATAGCATTCCTTTGAGATATATTCCCTGTTCTTTGACATTCGGACAAGAAGCAACGTACCTTTTCGAATCTTGATGCATCTCCGACCAATAGAACCCACTAGCCCATACCTTTGCTTGAGTCCTAAAATGTCCATAGTGTCCTCCATACTCGAGTGACACTTCCTTAATATTTCGACTCTTTCTTCCCTTGGTACGCACCTTGCAAGACTCCATCCGCCCAAGTCTAAAGAGGTAAGGTGCATCCCAATAATATTTTCGGCTCTCGGCCATCACCCTTCTTTGAGCATTCTTATCTAAGTGATCAAGTGGCATCTTTCGTATGGCTCGAATAATGTTGATCATCCAAGTGTCTTTGTCGAGGATGCGATATAGATGATCATCTCATCTTGTCTTCGATGGGCTCTTTATCATCCTCACGATTCATTCTTGATAGATGGTCGGCCACAACATTTTCCGACCCCTTTTTATCCCGAATCTCCACATCGAACTCTTGCAAGAGAAGGATCCACCTAATCAACCTTGGCTTGGCATCCTTTTTAGACAAGAGATACTTGATTGCCGCATGATCGGTGTAGACAATTACTTTAGAATTCACAATATAGGATCTGAATTTTCAAAGGCAAATACTACCATAAGCAATTCCTTCTCCGTTGTTGCATAATTCAATTGAGCTCCATTAAGGGTTTTGCTAGCATAATATATAGCATGTACCTTGCCTTCTTTTCGTTGTCCCAACACGGCTCCAACGGCATAATCGCTAGCGTCACATGATCTCAAATGGTTGATTCCAATCGGCGTTGAATGATAGGTGCGGTTATGAGAGCTCTCTTTAGTGTCCGAATGCCGCCAAGCACTTCTCATTAAAATCGAATGGCACATCTTTTGGAGAAGATTAGTCAACTTTTGTAATCTTTGAGAAATCCTTGATGAATCTCCTATAGAATCGCATGGCCCAAGAAACTCCTCAAAGATTTGATATCCGTTGGTGGAAGCTTCTCAACCGCTTCAACCTTAGCCTTGTCCACCTCAATCCTCTCGGATATCACGTGTCCCAACACTATTCCTTGTTTCACCATGAAGTGACATTTCTCCCAATTTAGCACCAAGTCAACCTCCCCACACCTTGTAAGAACTTTATCCAAATTTGCCAAACAATCCGCAAAAGTTTTACCATAAACGGAGAAGTCATCCATAAATACTTCAACAATTTCCTCGATGAACTCCGAAAATACCGCCATCATGCATCGTTGAAAAGAGGCTGGAGCATTACATAAACCAAAGGGCATCCTTCTATATGCAAATGTTCCATAAGGGCAAGTGAATGTTGTCTTGTGTTGATCATCCGGGTGAATGGGAATTTGCATGAACCCCGAGTATCCATCAAGAAAGCAAAAATATGCATGGTTTGCTAACCTCTCAAGCATCTCGTCGATGAACGGTAGGGGAAGTGATCCTTCGTTGCTTTGTTCAACTTCGATAATCAATACACATCCTCCATCCAGTCACGGTTCTTTGCGGTATTAGTTCATTCTTCTCATTCTTCACCACGGTCAAACCTCCTTTCTTGACACAATGTACGGGCTCACCCATTCGCTATGCGGCAGGGTAGATGATTCCGCATCCAACAACTTGATAACCTCCTTCTTCACCACCTCTCGCATGGCATGGGTTAACCTCCTTTGATGGTCCACAACGGGCTTGCATTGATCCTCCATAGGTATGCGGTGAGTGCAAAACGCTGGGCTAAGTCCTTTAAGGTCATTTATCGAATATCCGATCACCTTTCTTGTGCTTTTCAATAAATTCAGCAACATGTCATTCTCCTGGACTCAATTCGCTCACTCACGATCACGGGATAAGTCTTGTCTAGCCCCAAAATTCATATTTTAATCCTTTGGGCAATGGATTAAGATCCACTTCCGGTACTTGTGGTTCTTCATGTTTAATTTTCCCAATGTCTTCAAATTTATCTTCCTCTAAGCTTCCGTCCTTGTGGTTCTAGTCCTTAGTTGCTTCCGCTAATTCTCCATCTAGCTCATTATTAGATTCATTCTCCATTGCTCTTTGCAATGGATCCCTAAAGGTTTCAACAAAACGAAGGCTCTCTACCTCTTCGTCATCAAGAGGTAGGGGTGAGGCAATTCTAGAAGCGGGAAGAAAATTATATGTGTGATTATCCCCATCAAGATTAATAGTTACTTTTCCTTTTCCGGCATCTAAAACGGCATTAACCAACTTGAGAAAAGGTCTACCAAGAATTACATGATCATTTTTATCATAGTAGACATCAACAATGAAGAAATCGGTTGGTATATGTTTTCCGGAAATTAAAACTTCTAGATTTCAATTCCAATAGGTTTAATTCTACCATCTCCCATGATTAATTTAGTAGTGGTTGGAACTAGGTCAATGGTATGATCATGAATTTCATCAAAAATTTTAGAAGACAAGACACTTACTTGTGCTCCAATGTCGCATAACGCCTTGCAATCAATGTTGTTGACCTTGCAATCTATACGCCATGATGTCTTCTTCTTCATTGGATCCTATGGCATAAATTTCAGCGAGGCGAGGCAAATGGTGACGCCTCGGGCTTGATTCCCATGATCCTCTTTGCTTCGCCACATGGTCCGGATTCACTTCTTCTTCGCTAAAGAGTTTTTGAAGGACCTCGGTTGTCTCTAGGTTGTATGGTTGTTCCACTTGTTTCTCCGGAAAGTCCATCTCCAAAGCTTTTGCCATCCCCTTTTGATTAGGGAACGGTCTTCTCTTGTCAAAGATTTCTCCAAAATCAATTGGGACCCAATCCATTTGCTCGAACTCCCTTAGTGGCTTCGCGCTTGACATAGTCCTTTCACTTGCTTTGCTTGTCTCGTGATCACTCTCGGATGGTTCTAGCTTCCGCATGTTTAATTTCTTCAACCTTTTCGGGATTGGCCTCTTTCTTCTCTTCCGGGCCATATTTCTGAAAATTGCCAGCAAGTGGTCTCACACTTGTATCACATTCCGCTTCCGAAAGTCGTGTTTCCCAATCTCTTCGCATGGCGCCGCTTTGCTTATTTTTGTAGAAGTTGGGCAGCTTCCGTGAGTATTTTCTCCATGAGATCCCCTCCTGCACACATTTGAACGTATTCCATGCAACTAGGGGTTAGGGAAAAGAAAATGTATGCAAAAGTACATCACCGGAACTGAGTCTTGGTCCTTGTTCAACTAGCTCGTTGAATCTATTCCACGCTTGATCAATCCTCTTCTTCTCCTTGCTTAAAGTTAATCACTTGCATCCTTATATGTTGAATCTTGCTTATAGGGAAAAACTTGGCACAAAATTTCTTTATCAATTGATTTCAATTTCCCTCGAGTTCGAAGGATGTAAATGAATACCACTTCATTGCTTCATCGGCAAGTGAGTAGGGGAAGAGATTCCATTTAAACCAATCATCGGGACTCCTCTTGTCGCACGTATTGTATAGTGTCGTGAAGCCGGATATGTCTATATGGGTTGTCCATCTCCACCCTCGAACGGATTAGTTGCTGCCATCTCAATGATTCAAGGCTTGATTTCGTACCTTGTCGCTTGGAGAACCAAGTCCCACTCTTGTACCTTGATGTCCTCACATCGAGGGCTAGCGTAGTCTCTTAGTGATTTTTTCGGTTCCTCCAAGGGATTTCCAATGAATCGCCATCTAGACAATCAAAAGAAAACAAAACAAAAAGAGTTTTTCTAGAACACAAGGGTTAGATGTTAGTAATCAACAAAATCAATGAAAGATTAAACGAAGTAAACTAGCTTGCTCCCGGCAATGGCAAAAAGGGGCTTGTTGATAGGTGAAACTCAGATGAAGTTTCGATCCGCAAGCTGCACGGATCTCCTATGCCCTTCTTCACCTACGGAGATCCCAAGGTTCTTGTCAACCCAAGGAGCAAGGGATTACTAGCGTTTAACCTAACACTAATCTAGTTGATTGAAGACTTATGATAGAAAGATTAATCTATAAAGTAAAGACAAACTAACCCTAGATTACGTTAAAGAGAGATTAAAGGTGCACAAGTATGAAGAACGTATGCCCATGGAGTCTAGGCACTTGAAGATGCAATCACCCAAAACATTATAAACCCCGATCCAATCTATCTAGGTGTGTGATCAAGGATTAGACTTTCCTTCCCTCGTACATGTCACTATGCAAAGGTAATCGATACTAACCCTAATGAACACGGTATGTTGACGCGATCTACGGAGCAACTCAAAGCATGGTAGCTAGCCTTAAACATTAAGCATCATCAACAAGAGGTATGATAGACATATGATCCAAACAAGATATATAGGTGACTACACTTCAAGTTCCATAACCCATGGACAAACGAAGACTTTACCCCATCATGGCGCTAGGCATGGCACCGTTGAGATGGTGGATGCCCGATGAAGATGGATCCTCATTGTCCTTCAACTCTAGTGGCGTGGCAAGCTCTCGACATCCTCCTTCCTCGTGGCGACCTCCCTTGGGCTTGGCGATGATCTCTCAGTGTCCTCCCCAAGAGTCTCTCTCGTAGTCGATCTTCTCTTCCTTGGCGGCCTGAGGAACTAGATGGCGTCTCGCGAATGGTGGCTTCCCACGATTAGGGTTCCACGTACTTAACACCGAAGGGGGCAACCGCGAAGAGGGTGGCCGTTTGGGCCGGCTGGCGCCAGCCTTCGGGCTCGGTTTGCCCATCTTGTGCCACGCTCCATCTTTGCATTTTGGATCATTGCCCCTTCAATTGTGGACATTGGACGTCGTTATCTCCGCGACCAAGTTGAGGGATCTTTATGCATGAACTTCGGTCTTTTCATCTCGGTCCCTGGGAGTTCTCCATTGAAGCATTGGTCCTTGCCACCTTTGGAGGCAAGTTTGCACATGGTCGAGCTCCTTGATTGACTTGCAAAACATCCTCCTAACTAGTTGCATCTTCCTCATTTAATACATGAATTCGCAAAAACACTATACTCCAAAATGCACATCCAACGGTGAACTTGTTATATCATTAGTATGCCTAGTGGGTTAGTTCCAAATGAAGTTCAAACCATAACACAACAAGTGTTCTTGTTTGGAAATCGACCGCCAACATCATCCTCGTATGTGTCTCCACGGTCTGCGGCGTCGTGTCATGCCATCATGCGTCTTGATCTGAGCAGCCTATGCCCACAATCTCAGTGGGTTATCATCTCCCATACGCACGACATCTCCACTCTGCTGCAGTTTACAAGTGAACCAATCTTTGTTAGTGCGAGATGAAACGAACATGCGGAATCAAGTATCCATTCATCATGACCAACAACACAACCGAAGAACAACCAAACAATCTCTGAATCAGAATTCCCGAAACAACAGGCCCTTACCATAAGAGTTATTTTCCTATTCTCCTTATTCAAGCTTAAAACAGTCCTCAATAAAATGAGTTTTCTTCTTACGATTTACAAAACTTCTTCGGTGGTCTAGACTTTGAATGGCCTCTACCTTCTTGGCTCTTGTGGTGATCGTTGCTTTCACTTCGGAGGACCTGCCTCAGTTTGCCTCTCACTTGTACATCGCCTGAGGAGGCGAACCATGAGTGAACCATGCCTTTCATCTTCTCCTGGATTGAGGTGCCTCAAAACATCGAGGCGGTTAGTTCATCACAGCTCAAAAGTATGGTGTCACGAAAAGAAGCAAATGAATTTGGCGAGAGCATAACGATAAAGGCTAAATCCTCATCCTCATACTCCACCTCCATCAACACTAGGTCGGCAGTCCTCTCTTGAACAGATATGTGGTTCAACACGAACCACCCTCCTCCATCTTAAGTGTGAACAACTTCATCTACATATGCATCTTACTGAGTTAGATCCTTGGACATACAGATCGATTCGGTTTGAGCCAGTGCTGCGGTCTTTCTGTAGCACTTCTTGCAAAATATCATTAGATAGATGAAGCTGAATAGGAAAGAGCATTCTGATCGCCGCTTCTCCTCATCGGTCAACTCAACAACCTTCTTCTTCCCGAAGCTGTCACGCCTCATCAAGATACCGAGTTTGCGCGAGAACAGCCGCATCTTGACTTCTGCCAGCGAGAACCTCATCGTAATCCAGCAATAGATCAAACTTCATCGGCGACATCGTGGAACCTAATGAAACCAACCTGATACCACTTGTTATAATCAATGGCGAAGAAAATGATGAAAGTAACAAGATCAAACCGCAAAGGAGACACGAGATTTTAATGTGGAAAACCCTCCAAACACGTGAAGGAAAAACCACGGGGCACCAATAAAAACTTCACTATATCGGATGTTACAGCGCTGTCGTATACAAGAGATGAAAGAATGATCTCAAAGGAAACCCTAATCGGGCATATCGCTGCTTCGCATTAGCCTCCGATGGGCCTCTTCCCTGAAGTCGGCCTTTAATATGTTTTTGGATCATAACTCCTTGGTGGAGGGCCAGACCTTTGTCTGGTTGGGAAGGGCCTTATTTCTCTCCTTCCCATGAGGGACAAAAGAGGAGAGACAAAAGCCCCCTTTTGTCCCGGGTGAATGAACACGGACTAAAGCGCCTTTTTAGTCAGGTTCGTGTCACGAACCAAGACAAAAGGAGGGCTACGCCATTGTCGGAGCCCCTTTTGTCTCGGTAATTACCAGAGACTCAAAGGTCCCTGTTTTTTGGTTTTCCAATTTCAGTTATACTAATTATCGGTATACGCATATATTTCAATTCTTGTCTCACTTATACTATCGTGATATCGTCTTAAACTAAGATATCTATGTATACGTGTCTACTATAAACAAGCATTAATAATTAATACAACATTAATACACTAAATTAATAATTAATACACTAAAATAAAAATAATAGCAATAAAACCCTTGCTCAGCGCGACCAAACACGCGGCCGGTAGCGATGTGTGCGCCGTGCAGTAGCGGAGAAGCTGGTGGCCAAGGCAGCGTGCGCCAGCGGAGGGGCGCGGAGAGCGGAGGCCCAGCGATGGTGGACAAGCAGCGGGAGGAGGAGGAGGGCAGCGACGGCGTTGAGGAAGAAGGAGGAGCGCCTATATAGCCCCCTTTTGTCTCGGTTGTAACACCACAGGACAAAGAGGGCCTTTCATGAGAGTTCCCAAATGGGAAAATTCACCTTTGTCCCGGTGGTGTTACCACCGAGACAAAAACCCCCTGTCTCGGTTGGTAACACCCGAGACAAAAGAAGTTTCGGGACCCAATTTTCCAATTTCTTTTCATTTCTCACCATTTCTGTAATATTAGTAAAAATAGTAAATTTTTATATTTTGAACATGCAAAATCATATTTAACTCGTGGTACTTAGTTCTATATATTTGTATATAAATATATTTTAAGAGTCTACATTACTAATTCTATTTTCTTTCGATATGAGATCATAGAATTTCATTTAGAATAATTTGATTACTAATTAATAATGTGAAAAAATTAGTAAATAAATCGAGTTTGTCTCCTATGACACAAGAGACCTTGCAAAGTTTGGCACCACTCAGGATCTTTTAGATCGTTCAGCAATATAATTACAGGTGAAGTCTCTGGAAATTCAAATAAAACGTCAAAAGTACTAAACAAATTTAGAAAATCTCAAACCTGGTGGTTGATTCACATAGGGCATGCCTTAGAAAAGTTTTAGACCAAACGACACACCAAAGCTGGCGTGGGCCGAATCTCGAAGATCTAAGTCTACACACATAGATCGAAGAGAAGTTGTGTATACCGTTGTGAAAGCAATTAGGCTCATCAAATTCAAAATGAGCCTAAATTTTTGGTCATCATGTACACCAAATTATTTCACCATAAGATCTTAGGATTTTTGGCGATTATATGTATTATTATATTATTTCGTTGTGCGGAGACAAAATGTGGTGAATTAAGTATTGAAAACACTAGAGTTGCATCGAGCTCCACAAAGATTTGTCTCCTATGACACAAGAGACCTTAGCAAGTTTGGCACCACTCGGATCTTTTGGGGGTCGACTCATTCAACGATATAATTCGGGTGAAGTCTCGAAATTCAAATAAATTGTAAAAGTGCTAAACAAATTAGAAAAATCTCAAACTTGGTGGTTAATACACACGAGCACCTAAAAGCCTTAGAAAAAGTTTGGACACAAAAAGTCATACATTCATATAACATTATGATTTGATAATTAGCATTACACAAATGATTTGATCGTTAATAATGTAAGGGTGTCTCTTCATTTCAAGAATATGCTTGGATCAACGAATGACGGAGGCATGCCATCATAATCATAAATCCGATATTTGTGCTCGACTCCCACAATTACTCTTTTACGGAAGAACTATGTGACGCTTTGGATCTGTGGTCACCTTGTGGTTTTGTATTCTTGGGTATGCTAGTCATGTCCTTGACATCGATGCACATCTTTGCAAGGACAAATGATTCATCTTTGAACCCAATTTTGGTCAGGTCTACTATTGTCATTCCATATTGATCTTTCCTTACACCACCTCCACGAGTTTCACCCATTGGCAAAGGAACATAGGGATGTTCAGCCTACTCAAGCTCCCATATCTCTCTATCTATGATACCATAATAGGAGTTCTTACACCGTTGTTGTCGATGTCTATCTGAACACCACTATTTTGGTTTGTGCTTTTTCTATCTTGGCGCTCGTGTAAAAAGTATAACCATTTATATCATAAGCTTGAAATTTGACAATTGTGCTAGAAGGTCCCCTAGCTAACAAAGCCGATGGATGAATCGTGGAGTTACCGATAAGTAGTTCACTCAACCATGAGGGAAATGTTTCCAAATGATGGCGTATAATCGGGCTTGATTGGATTTTTACGAAGAAATAATGCTTGTGTTCATGGATGTACGGGTCACCAAGGATGATTGTTGCGATCGATTAGGTGTGCTTTATGGAACAAATCGATGTCATTGCTCTCAAACTTGATTTCCTTCCGATGGTGCCCTTTCCCGTAGCCTCCTTCGTGATATCAACCCCAATCGAGTCAATTGAATCGACAAAATCAACACAAAACTCAATACATATCCTTGGCGATGCTTCCTTCGACGAGCGCGATTAAGAACATATTTTTTGACAGGACCGACATGAACCTCTCGAAGGCCACATGTTGTGCGTAAATCTTGGCCCAAGAATAGAAATCTCTTTCACAAGGTGTACCAGAGGTGTGTCATAACATTGAAGAAGGAAGGTGGAAAGGCCACCTCAAAGCCGACAACACATTGCACCACATCATTGCAGCAGCTTGATCGCCTTTTGTTTAACATCTACTCCATTCTAGTGCTGCATTTTTAAAGGACTAGGAAAGCACACCAAACGGGCTGGATAAAATCTAAGAATTAGCTCTGATGCCGCCACCGTCACCTCCATCGACCCATAGAGTGCCGCCACCCGCCACCTCCATTGAGGTAGTGGCGGATCTAGAGCGAGCACCGCCGCATGCGGTGATTTCGTCCGGATCTCGGAGAGGGTGCTGGTTCAAATGGATTTGAATCAACGATGCCTTATGGAATATATTTTGGTATGAAGTACATATTGGTACAGAAGGTACCGTATAGGATGGGACAGGAGGGACATAAACCCAGCAATAGTCCAGGGGCACCAGAGGCGTCGACACTCTATAGCAGTCGGTGGGAGAGAAGAGGAAATGTCGCTACGTCTAGCGTGAGCCGTTAGCACTGTCACGAAGATAAGTGGGTCCCACCCGTCGCACGCCATTTTCTCGAACCTCGCTGGGGCGGCGGAGGAGACGAGCCGAGGCACGGGATCATCCGGAGCTCGCGGGCGCAAGCGGAGCTGTGCCAGGGCGCCAGTGCGGGCGTGGGAGCTTGCAGCCGCGAGCATGGGCGGTGTTGACGGATAAAACTCGTATCCACCTACGATCCGCAAGCATCTGACCTACACCTTTTCACCACGGGATTCCCTAGGTTCTTGTCAATCTGAGCAAGGGGATTACAAGCGTTTGATCTAACACTACCTAATTAACTAACCAAACCCTTACTAAAGATTAACCTAAAGACTACTATGCTACACTAGAGAGGTTGTGAGACTCACAAGATATATAAAGACACTTGCCCATAGGGTCTCGATACTTGAACATGCAACCGCTAAAGATACAAACGATCTAATCTCGGGGCTTGTGACCACGGTTCCTTTCCCTCCCCGTCGTCACTGTCACGGAGGTATTCGTGACTAGACCTATGATGATCACGGCGTATTGAAGGATTCTAAGGGAAGTGAGATCTATACTCCAGAAAAGTCACGGTAGCTAACCTTAAACAAGAAAGCATCTTCAACACTAGATGATAGATTGAAACCATAAAAGTAGCGATTACATCTCAAGATCGTTTACAACCCATGGACAAATAAGAAGATTACCCCATCAAGGCGCTAAGCATGGCGGCGTTGATTATGACGCTTGAAGGTGTCTTCCTTCTCCTCCGGGGTGTCGTGGCGGGGGCCTCGGCGTCCTCCTCCACTTGTGGTTACTTCCTTGGACTCAGCGATCCTTCTCACGAATGATCTCTCTCTCTCCTTCCTCTCTAGCTTGTGGACGACCTCTCGGTGAATGGCTCCCTCCTCTGTGAATGGCGGCACCTCCACGTGCACTTAGGGTTGCATCAACTTCACGCTCAAGAAATGGGGGCTGAACCGCCATGAAATTGGGCCAAGGGACAGGCTGGGCGAACGGCCCAGTCCATCCCGGCCCGGTTCGATCGCGCCTTCGCTCCCGTGGGTCCTCTAGACATTTTGCACTTTGCCCTTCAATTACATCATTTTGACGACGTCATCCTCGCGTCAAGATAGAGGGTCTTCTGCATGAAGTCCGGTCTTTATGCTTCAATCCTCGGGGATGTTCCTTTGTAACTCTTGGTCTTGAACACGAACGAGACTCCTCCTTTGCTCCTTTGAACTTGTTGTGACTTCCCTTTAGTCCGTGTTTTTACGCAAACACACAAATGCACATACGAAGATGAACTTGTTATATCATTAGTGTGCCTAGTGGCGGAGTTAGTTCATAATCAAGCTCAAACCAGTGTAATGAACATGTTTGTGCACCAAAATACACCTTCAATAGGCGGGCCAGCTCGCCGCCGACGAGCCGAGTGGGAGGTCATCGGGGTGGGAAGGCCAGGCTCGTGGCTGTCGGCGGCCGTCGGGCGAAGGAGGTGGCTGCTGGGCGCAAGAGCTGCTTTAGAGGAAAGCACGGATGGCGGAAGGCTCGGGCGCCACACGTGACGCGAAGCTCGTTCTTCCAAGCAACAGGAAGACGATGGGCGCAGGCTGGTGCATGTTGTATCTTTGGAGCATGGGAAGTATCTGGCGGCACCGCGGAGGTGAGGGCAGGCGGTGCGGGGAAGAAGAGCATGCCGACCGATTTCGATGTCGCGGTGGTGCGGGGACTGGAGGCGGTGAGGGGTGTCGGCGAGGCGGCGGGATGTGGTGGCAGGAGGGTGGAAGCAGGCGACACGTCGACCGGTAGGTGCCGGGATGGGGCGGCCAGGCGGTGATGCAGGATGCGAGGCCCGCAATGGCCCATGTGAGAGAAAGAGGAGAAGGGATGAGGATGAAAGTGTGGGGCCTACCCAAAATTAATACTGTAGATAGACTGTTGGACAGATCTATAAAATTTGCTATATCCTATGTTGTTGTTACAGAGAGCACATTACTATAACCATTGCGGGTGCCTTGAGACGCACAAATCTCAGAACTAATCTGAACGGTCCGGATAGCTCCTATGTCAACACCATGGAGTACATAATCGGCTAGTATCTAAAGCTGAAACGAGAGAGAGTGCAGCTGCTTTGGCTGTCGCTCATCAGTAAGGATGGATTCAGATCGGATACGAACAGATTCGGATTCGGATGTCACTATTTACCACATTTTAATTCACATTCGAATATGAATCTTATCGAATATATGCGAATCTGAATCTTATCGGATCTGAATACAAAATGGATAGATTTGTTTTATCCAAGAGTTAAAAATATGTTACTACCAGTGAGTAAATATAATTTGTTCATTAAAAATAATGTAATTTATTTAAAATTAACATGAATAGTCATATTTAAAACTAACATAATTATTTATTATATATTTTTAATAGTTTAGATGATGTACATCAGTTTTAGGTAACAATATCAAATTAACATCATTTTGTAATTATTAATTAGTCATCAAAATAAGTTTAAGATGGCTTTATCACTACTTTATTCTACACGGATACGGATAGTCCACATTTTGTGAAATACGAATATGAAACCAGATAGAGAAAATATGAAAAATCGAATGCGAATACATCCATTTAACATTTTCATTAAAACAAATACGAATAGAGATATCCATATTGATGTTTTCCCGAATATAAATTGGAATAATTTGGATATCCAGACAACGGCCTGCTGTGACTGAGCAAGGTCAGTACCCTGCTGCTCAAAAGCCAAGGTGAGCCTTGATTGCCCGCGGTATCCATAAGACGCAGGCTCGGGATGGCGGCAGTAGTGTGACGAAGAGCTGGAGGTTGTACAAAGCCTCCATACACCTCGTCAGCATCTGCACAGTGTCGGTCGTGACCTCAAGCAGCTCGGCCATATGCGCTCTAGCCAGCGGGGTCGTCGGGGTCCACTGCGGGAAACAGTCCCAGTGGAGCCAGCAGCACCTCAAGCGGGTGGTGGTCGCAGCGTTCAGCACCCGCAGGGCTGAACTCGACTGACTCCAACCCACGGTGGCCGAGGAGCACGGTGCTCAAGTCTGCCCACTCGGGAAGTCCGGGTGAGGCAGCACGGTGGCGTCGACTCGGCAGCACGGCACTCCTGGTCCCAAAACTCCGGCGCCTCATAGAGCGGAGTGGTGTAACGATGGTGCGGAGAGCATCCCACAAAATGCGGGTGAAGCCTCCCGGTGCAACCCGTTAGTTCGTACCATACCGTCAGCGTCGATCTCGAAGAAAACTGGGGCAGCCATCTGTACAAAGATACAAATGCACGTTAAACTTCAAAATAAGCGTAACATGCAAAATGGCTTAAAATCTGGCAGTTCTGAATAAAATTCATAACTCAAAACCAGTACCCCAAAATTCCAAAATTTTACCAGCAACTCAGGAAGGTTATGAGACACATTTTGGTATTCAAGGGTCGAGCTAAAACTGATAGGAAAAGGTCAAACTGAGCAAGTTTCAGACTGATGTAACCCAGAAAATTCAGCAGAACAGACCTTCACTAAACTGACCATAACTCCAGATTTACAAAACTTATGATCATGAAAATTTTACAGCAGCAACTAGATTAGATATGGAGCATTTTGGTATAGATTACCTAGTCAAAAACTTTCTAGAACAGGTTTGAAAAATTCAGACAACATGAACTCAGAATCTGGACAGGAAAAACAACCATGACACATTATCTAGTTTAGAGAAACCACAAGAGAGATGGCTGTACTAGAGAGCACACATAAGATGGATTATGTCAAGTTTTATGGTTCAGCAACTTTTAGCATGATGCCAGAACGTCCTATTCGTCCTCATAAGGCAATCAAGCCAAAATCGTAGTTAGTGCGGTGGCAAGGCTTTTATCGTCTCTCTTTATAATAGCTAGTCGCAAACTATTCATTCTCACTTAACGTACTTACGAAATGCGCTTAGTGTACCTGCAGAAAATAAACCTTTCGTGCCAGCACTCACGAAAGCATCCCCATACATTACCGTTCACTATAGAAACGGTATCCATTCAAGCCGCTGCATGGACAGCGTCCAACCTCGACACTCTGTTTGAATGGGTGCATCCATCCTCGCCAAATCATTGCGGAACACATGTATGGCAAAACATGGCGTCTGAGCGAAGATGTGGTTCATCTTGAATAGAACCCATCAACCCTCACATGACCTCCATGTGGAACGCACACGTATAGCAAGACGTGGCAAAGCAATAAAGTAAAGGTTGAGTTGTGCAAGAATGTAAGCATCGGGAAGGGAGAGGCACGCTAGGGAGAGGAGGGAGGCGCGGTGGCGGCTCGTGGGGAGAGGTCCGGCGGGGAGGGAGGCGTGGCGGCGGGAGGGAGGCAGAGCAGTAAGGCGCTAGCTACCAAGCTAGCCTCGGTTGCTGTTATCGAAAAGAATTTTCGAGGCGGGTCACCCATGTCCCGCCCCGGAGAAGCATTTTCAGGAGTGGGCCACAGGGCGACCGCCCTTGAAATGGTCCAGGGCTTCACCTGCCCCCGAAAGTGTATTTCCAGGGGCAGGTTGCCCATGGGCCATGGCTCGCCCTAAAAATGCTTCTCCACACACGGATCAGATGCTACAACAACCCTCTTGTTTTGTAGGAATGGGTGACTTTTTCATCCGTCCCTAGAAAGATCGGACGTCCTTACAAATATGTATTTTTAAGTAGTGTTAGGAGCACAATAATGATAGCACGGCTCGGTGCTGCCATGTCATAGCCACATCTCATCTCAGCCCTGGCACCGAGTTGAGCATCGCTCTAATGCGGACTACAATGTCGCTGCCCAGCCCAAGGCACGATGATCACCACCAGTGACAAATGAGAAGCACCGAGACGGTGATGTCTTTCCTGTGTAGTATTGTGATTACTTAATGAGCGAAAACTGAAAAGTTCTGGAGGGATGGAATGAACCGTTTATTTTGTAGTAAAAATCCAAATGCTAGCAAAAGAAAAGGAATTAGTTACTTGTGCCATTTTGTTTAAAAAATTTGCGTGCCGCCTTACTAGTTATCTATATGCCATAGTGCTAATTATGTTTCGTCAGATAATACTTGCTACAATATCAAGGGTCAAGTCGTGCACCACGAGTGTATGTAAAAATACTCAAAGGAGAAAGACTGCTCTAAGCAGGTCGCTGTCGCTTTATGCATGCCTCAAGGTCACTCAAGGTCTCCTCCAATGGTGCCAACTCAGCTAGTTCATGAGTGTGCCACATCAGATATTTACCCATGTGGAAGGGATAAAGAATATCTATCTCTTGTTCAAGAGATAGTCTCATACACGTATCTCTAAATTATAAGGGACTGACGCGTGAGACTATATAGTCATAAGAGATAGTGTTGACTTTAATTGGTTGATGACATGTCTCTTATCCTAACTCTTAAACGTATTAGCTAGTACTTGACTCTAATCATTGGAGGAGGCCTCATGCAGATGACCATTCGGTCGATCCTTGGCCCTACAGGAGCCACGCAGGGCTAGCTTGTCTTGAATAATATTATTCAAAACCCACATATGGAACGTATACACACCCAAGCAAGGCCTGGAGACAGAGGCCCCAGGTTAGCACTAGCTACGTTGTCCATCCGAGCGCGAGCGCGCAGAAGCCATGGCACAGGTGCGGCTGCTGTGGTTCCCCTTATTACTAGCACCCTGATGATGATGACTGCCGTCCTGCACCGCCGCCGGCGATGGAAGAAGGAGGTCCGGAGCCAGGCTGCCTCCACAAGTGCGGCGAGGTAGACGTTCCCTACCCATTCGGCATCGGCGACGACGACTGCTGTTCCTGGAGGGGCGAGTTCAGCCTCACCTGCAACGACACACCTTCGACCCTCCAAGACTATACATGGGCACCGTCCAGGTCTTCAACATCTCGTTGGAGGCCGGCGAGATGCGCATCGTTAGCTTCGTGTCCTACATGTGCTACAACTCGTCCAAGACACTCGAGGTCCACGGCCCGCTCGTCGCTCGACGTCTCCGGCTCGCCGTTCCTGCTCTCGCGGACGCGCAACGTCTTCACGGCCATCGGCTGCAGCATGGTCGCGTGGCTTAACGCAGGCAGCGCGCCCAACGAGGTGAGCTACTTCACCGGCTGCGTCACCTGCGTAGGCTCGCACGAGGCGGCGGAAGACGGCGAGCCGTGCACGGCCTCGGCTGCTGCCAGACGTCCTCCCGGGCAACCTTAGCAGCATAGTGGTCAAGCCCACACGCAAAAGATGGACTCCTTTTGACAATCCTGCGTGGAGTCCTGCAGATGTGGCTACGCCTTCGTTTCCGAGAAGGACTGGTATGCATTTTAATTATTTGATTACTGTTAATAAGCTTGCTATTCAGTGCCTTTTATTTCTCATTAGTCAATAGATGTGCCCGAATAAGATGTCCCAATATCACCCCTAGATAAATATATATCTCTTGTTGGAAACAACCGGGAACGCACATTCCCGCACCTCTCTCTCCTCCTCACGCGCTCAAGCTCTCGCACTCGCTTGGACAGAGGAAGAAGATGAACAGTGGCATTTTCCAGCGAGAACGCCGTGGAGCCGATAGCTCCTGTATCTTGGCCTATTCACAAGCAAAGCGGAACTGGCGAGTTACAACGAGGAGCACTGGGGCTTCTTGTAGGCCGGGGAGCTCTCCTCCACGACGGCTAGTGCGCTTGGTCCGGGAACGTGCTCAACCATGATTTCGCAGCCTCGCACCACGTTCCGGATCATGGCGGCCACCTCCCCGCAAGACCCGCGCCACGCACACAACTCCTAACCAACTAACTCGATCTACACACCTGGCCGCAACAACTTTGCAGGCCAACACACCATGCACTGCATGCGCTGCATGAGACTCCGGCACGGCGGCGGGCACAACTCCTGCACGCCCCTGAACCTCACGTTCAGTCAGACCATGCCGCAGCACTTACTGCATGCACTCGTTCGACGCGCGACACACATGGACGTGTTTATTCCTAACAATCTCCCCCTAAACACGACATGGCGGAGATGAACTTCACAGGAGCGTCGCCTCCTTGTCGACGCCGGCGACAGCGCCTTCTCCTTCTTCTCCGGCGACACACGCCATCCTGCAGCACCCGCTCAAGCGTCGCCGTGAGCCACTAGCTCACCGAGACGGCCTCCGTATTCTTCAGCGACAAACGCCGACCTCCGACGCGGCGACCTCGACAGGGACCAACACGGTCCGGCGACCCGCTCCTTGCCGCTGCCTCGCCCGTCGCACCGCTGACCGGGCGCACGTCGCACCGGCGCTGCGCCTCACGGCGCACCATGCAGCTTCGCGCTCCAGCCCGGCTCCGGCCGGCCCGGCGCACGCCGGCCGCCTCCCTCGACCAAACTCTCGATACCAATTGTTGGAAACAACCGGAACGCGTTCCGCATCTCTCTCTCCTCCTCACGCTCAGCTCTCGCACTCGCTGCAGACGGAGGAAGAAGATGAGCGGTGGCATTTTGCGGGCGACGAACGCCGCGGAGCCGATAGCTCCTGTATCTTGGCCTATTCACAAGCAAAACGGAACTGGCGAGTTACAACGAGGAGCACTGGGGCTTCTTGTAGGCGGGAGCTCTCCTCCACGACGCTAGTGCGCTTGGTCCGCGGAACGTGCTCAACCATGATTTCGCAGCCTCTGCACCACGTTCCGGATCATGGCGGCCACCTCCCCGCAAGACCCGCGCCACGCACACAACTCCTAACCAACTAACTCGATCTACACACCTGGCCGCAACAACTTTGCAGGCCAACACACCATGCACTCGTACGCACCTGCAACAGACTCCGGCACAGGCGGCGGCGGACACAACTCCTGCACGCCCCTGAACCTCACGTTTACAGTCAGACCATGCCGCAGCACTTCTGCACGCACTCGTTCGTACGCACTGACACACATGGACGTGTTTATTCCTAACATCTCTTAGGAGATATATGCATATATAGAAGGCATAGAAAGAAACCATCACGAAGACAGCAAAAGCAACCTCCAGTAGTACGTCTTCGAATAATCTTTTCCTAATACGATGTTAATGCGATGTCCCAATATCACCTTTTGGATTGTTACGCGAGGTATTTTTGCAGTTCCTCAATAAAATCATTCCAATATCTCATCAGAAAAAGGACCCAGTTGACGGCTCTCTTATCCCCACGTGTAGCTGACGAAGAAATAGAGCAGATCTTCTGGGCGAGCATGAAGCGCCTCTTCCTCGCTCGCCGGAGCTAGGGATAAAGAGGACAGGGCGGGATTCCATTTTGTTTACTCCCAGCGGTGTAGCTCGTCGGGTTGGTAGAAGAGATGTACTATTGGACACTAGGTTGTGGTGTATTCCATTTGTGCTTACTATTTGGGGATCGGATTTGGGATTTTTTTTTTTTGGAAAGAGAGAACTATTGGGAGACAGCTGAAGCAATTTTTCCCCAATACTGATAGTTTGGTAGTTTATATATTAGAAAAGAGGGATTGTTGGAGATGATCTAATAATCATTAAACTGGCTCAGCCATCAGCTCACCATAGAAGGGGCTGAGACTCAGCCATGTCATCCTAAAACTACTCCCTTTTGTTTTCTCTTTTTGCACATTTTTGAAAAAAAGCTGGTAGCTTTCATAATGACGTGTAACCTGAAAAGGCGTGCGCGGCATGCATTTTTCCAGAGTAATCTGAGCTTGTATATGTTTTAGGTACAACTTCAGCAGGAAAGACCTCACTGGTGTCGGAAAATATCATTTTATGATCCGGACTGGATTGTTAGATGATGAGACAAATGTCCCTATGGTGTGACTGGGCCATCAGGAGTGGTGGGTCTTGTCAGCTACCGACAGAGGATGGCGGTGCATGAGCAAAGCCGGCATCTTCCGCTTGTGTTAGCGCTCATAGCTATTGTGTCAATGCTACACAGGGGCCTGGGTACCTATGCAACTGCTCTGAGGGATACGAGGGCAACCTACGTCAACGACGGATGCAAAAGTTTGCCCACATTTACTTTCCATGTAGCTTAAATTATATCTGTTTTTTTGCATCTAGTTTTTACCTTTGTTGACGCTACGGAGACAGCCGAGTCGCCGTGTGCCTCAGGCACACGGCGAAACCTGTTTTGCACACGCAGCGAAGGAGTTGCCGTGTGTATTTGCCTGTTGCACACGGCGAACCCCTCACGGCGGAGGTTGGCACGGTGGACGCTGTCGCCCGTGTGCCCTTTATCGAGCACACGGCGAACATATTCGCCGTGAGTATTACACGACACACGGCGAAATAAAGCAACCCAATGGCGTGTCCTGGAGCCGGCGGGGTTAGATGGCGGATTACTGTGTCTCAACGCCACACACGGCGAATTACATGACGGCACGCGGTGACGGAGCGCCATAGACTTGACGCGCGCGGTTATGAGTTCGCCGTGTGCCGCTGCGTGTCTTCACGCCCGGCACACGGCGAAGAGGCCATTTTCGCGTGTGTCTTACGCGTAACACGGCGAAGAGGCCATTTCACATGACAGGAATGGTCGCTTTGCCGTGTGACCCAAAAATTTCTGTTTTTATTGTTTTTCACTAATAAAGATCCCCAATCAATCAAACATCACAGGCATTAGCATCACAGGCATTATATTTATATATATCACCACAATGATTTACCGAAATGCATAAATTCACGTCCGACAACACATAGTCCACAAATGCAAAGTCTAAGTCCATAATTCACATTTCTGACAACGCATAGTCCACAAATGCAAAGTCTAAATCCATAATTCACATGTCCGACAACACATAGTCCACAAATGCAAAGTCTAAGTCCATAATTCACAAGTAACACAAGTCCATAAATTCACAAAAGTGCCACAAGTACATCACTGCCGAGGTGGCTCAAACGGCGGTTGGCCGCTCGTGTGACGTTACAACTGCTGTGGCTGGGCGTCAGTGAGATGCCGGTGACAATTCTGGCGTATTCGATGCCGCCGATATATTCTGCAAAAAAGTAATTTGCATGTGAAACAAGAATCAAGTTGTCAAGTTATAATCTAAGTGAGTCTAAGTCTCGTTCTCTAAGTCTCTAATAATCTCTAAGTGCGTCTAAGTCTCGTTCGCTAAGTCTCTAAGTGAGTCTAAGTCTCTATGTTTCTCTAAGTCTCTAATACTTGAAATGAAACTACAAGGTTGTCAAGTGGCTCACAGCAGGAGTTGCAGGAGACGAGCCGCAGCCGGAACTGAAACCGAGTGAACACAATCGGAGGCATCGATGGTAGAGGTTGACCACTCTGAAAAGCTTGCATCCAAGCGCTCATCAGCTCGGACATCTGCTGGCCCATCTGCTGGGCCAACACCTGAGTCACCTGCTCAGCCACCTGTTCGGACACCTGGTGCTGAACCGCGGCTACGGCAGCCTTGTGTTCCTCTGCTTGTGCATCCAGCCAGGCCTACAAGGGGACATCCCAATGTTACAATGCAAATCAACCATATGTAGAAATTGAGTAACAATGAATAAATCAGAAATAACCTCAAGTTGCTGCACTCGGAGCTGTGCAAGCGGACAGCCGTGTGAGTATGGACCGGGCTACTACTCGTGCTCTTTGCTCGAATCATGGGTAGAGTAGGAACATCGGCCGGATCTAAAATGCCGTTCACCAATATAGTACCGCCATGCTTCTTGCCTTGTCCGCCCTCATGATGACCTCTCCATCAAGAGGCTGGGAACTCGGATTCCACTGTGGCCCATGGACCTCCCTACCCATGTCCGTGTACACCTGATGCGGGAGTGGGACGGAGGGATTTGCTGTAAGTCGACGGCGGGTCGTCCGGGTTGTAGGTGGCCTCGACGCCTTGCCCTGCGGGCCAAAACCAATCCCATGAACTCATTGCACTCAGCGCCTCCATGTTTTCGGTCTGCCAAAACAACAAGTTGATTACAAATTATGCAGAATTGAGCTATAGAATAAATAAATGACTCTGCATACCATCTAGCCCTGTAGCCCTTGTTGGTAAGGCTGCCTTGATGGTGTGCTAGACCTGCATCATCAACGCCGCTCGACCAGCTCTTGGCCAGCATCGTGCTTCGATCCACTCCGGTGTGAACCACTTGTCCACTATTGCTGCCAGCACGTGGAATCATTACGGCACCACCACGGAGGGCACTACATGTGAAATGAATGACATGTAAGAAGATGAAATTCAATACGTACTTAATCTGAAAATAAATCCAAATTTACCTCCAAGTATTGCTCCGGTCAGCTTCATAGTTCTTGCTTCCGTTTTAAGATCTTCCTCCGTAGTTTATCGCGCCAGTAGTTAATGATGCATTGGACTTGCGCCTCATATGCATGTCCACCACCAGCATTTAGTCTGAATCACAGCATTGGCCTTTGTATGTCATCTGTTTCGGATTCCTCGGTCATGTAAAGCCGTTGGATCCTTTGTATGGGTGGAAGGTATCGAGGATTTTCACGGGATTTCGAGTTGCCTCTATGACCATCACCAGTCTACCTCTAGGTACCGGATGCCTTACATTTGGGACAGTATTTTGCATCCGAATGTTCTTTCGAAACAAGACGCATCCCTTTGTACAAGCATGTATCTGCTCGTATGGCATCTTAAGAACACGAAGCAGTTTCGTGCCTCATACATGTTGGGTGGCAGATTGTGACCTTTCGAAGCAAACCAAAAACTACCATCATTTCATCAAAACCATCTCGTGATGCCAAATTTACACTTTAGAGCCATTATGACGATGGCATCCAGTTGAGAAACATCAGTATGCCCATGAAGTGGTTTACGTGCGAAGACAACATGTCATAATAGGCCTTTGCGGTTGCCTCGGCAGATCCTTGGTGCAAATGTGTTTTCCATAGTGAGCTTTTCTTGTTTTGTAATGTTTGCACACTTGGTGCAGGGACACAAATTTTTCTGTTGTCCATCGTCAAATGCCTTATTCAAGAAACCATTTACACCGGAGATGAATTCTGGGGTCCAATCAGAACTACTCAACCAGCCCGTGTACATCCACTCACGGTTATCCATCCTTTAACATATGAGCAATAAAATCAATTGCAACACGATGTCTATCATGGTCTAATAGGTGAAGATAGGTCCTAATCCCATGAGGATGTGTAGATGGGTAGTTTCCATGTTTCACTTTATCCGAGACAGAATTTTTTCATACTGCTTCAAATACACGTCGACAAGGAGATTGTGTATCCGGAGAACAACAGGGAGGTGATGCCAAACTCGTCTCGATGAGCAGACCATGAAAACTAAACCCATCTACACATCCTCGAGCTGTCCAAAAACATGGACAATTTGAAACAGATACGGTTATAGATATGCAAACATATGCATATTTCCAACCGTATCTCTTTCAACGGAGACGTCTAACTAGGTTACGTGATGTACGAACATGATATGAAAAGAGGGGACTTTTATGCCTCACCTTGCTGTCCTGCAAAGTGACGAGTCGAGGTGGTCCGATGCGAGGAGGAGGAAGGAGGCTGGCAGGGCACCAGGCGGTGGCGGTGGCGGTGACCGTACCTGAAAAATTATAATCGTGTCAATTAAAAATTTCGCACCTCCGCTGCACGGTGAGGTTTCTAAACCTTGCAAAGAAAACAACGCGATGGCCGACAACCACATACACAAAGGAGCCACATACAACACAAGCTAATGGAGATTAAGCTAACAAAATAAAATTTGCTCAAAATTGAATTCAATCATTATATTCCATTTAACAATATAATGAATTGAAGCCATATAGAAACCAGACAAAGGAAAATCATGAATTCAATCCGTCGTTTAATTTCATCAAAAATTGAACTGCTAGTGCTAGGGAATATAATATCTTCGTTAGTCTCATTCTAACCAAAATTTGCTCCAGATATGGACCAGACATCAGATCAAATGTATTTTCTGGCGAAATCATTCAGATTGTGTGCATATACTGGAATACTAGTTAACAGCAATATGTTTTCAGGTCTGAGTGAAGGGTAAGCATCTACCATGGCCCCTCGGCAAATTAAACAAAGGATTAAAGTTCCTCCTTGAGCGAAAGTAGTGATTAGTCAATTACTAGATTACAGATAGGAGCAGACACAAAAGCAGTAGCAAGTGACACCTTTGCTTCCCTGTTCACCATCAAATCAGAGTGCCTCTAAAACCGTGCTTGCTTAGAGTACTCCTAAAAGTAGTAGAGTAGGATTGCTAAAGAGAGCCTAAAATTGAAGGCCGTTCAGCTGGGTTGCAGGCTACCCAATTAAGCTTAATCTCCATTAGCTAAGTAAACGGCTGTGACAAACCCGCTCAAGATAATTCCATATTATTCCTAAACCAATCCATTTGGCCTTAAGCAATAACACGTAAGTAGCTTGTCGTGTTCTGCGGGTCAAGCTGGTGAAATCACGTGAACAACAAAGGATCGAAACATAGTATGCATTAAAACTCACAAGGCGAGTCCGAGTACATCATCAAATTATTACAAATCCTCCCAGGGTTCATTATTACAACCATGGTTCAAAGCATGATAAATAAATGGTTCAGAGTTTAAAACAGCGAAATAAACTAAGCGGCGGGATAACATTATGGAGGCCGTCCATAACGCATCACTCCTCATCGTCCACCCACTCCGGCTCCCAGCCGGTGGAATCTCTCCGCCACACATCATCAAAGGCATTACCTAAAACAACAAATATAGCAATGAGTATACTAATACTCGGCAAGGCTTACCCTATTTATTATTACCTCTAGACATGCAAGGCTTTTGGCTAGTGGGTTTATTTTGCCAAAAGCAACTAAGAGTGGATCCTTGCTTTCAATATTTTAGCTCAAGTTCTAGTTGGTTATCCATTTCTAAGTAAGCAACTATTGCAAGCATAAGTTGCGCAATACAATTATTCAAGCATCAATATTCATATAGTTCCATCATCGAGAGGATTATAGTAGCCGATTCGTTAAGAAGTCTCGAGATAACGGTGAGAGGCTGATCGATCGATTAATAAACCTTGCAAGGTAGACCTAAACACACGGAAGAATGTATACCCCAAGAAGGTCAAATAAAAGTGAAGCGGGTATACGACGACAGTTCCCATCATTCTTCGGATTAGGATCGAGATGCTGCAGTCTCAAGTACAAGGCTTACTAGTATGCCAAACATAGTACGTCAGATTCCGCAGTACCACAGTGGCGAGCCCGGGCGCACCTCAAGATTAGTAGCCATAAAGTTCCCGCACCGGTTCATTCGGTACTAGGTTTCTGGTCCCATTCCCGACAAGTGCTTAGTACTTTCAATGCTTAACCCTGAAAGCCACTTGATCGGAGCCCAATCCCATGCTCTTACCACATGAGCATATCAGCTAACAAGTCTTATGAGTCCAACATAAGAACCTATATCTCATGAGTGACGAACATCACTCGACTTGTACCATGTCCTTAGAGCATGGCAACTATCGACCTAGCATACTAGTAAAAGAGCTTGGGTACCTAGGGATCATGCATCTACGGTTTCAATTCAACTCTGACGTAAATACACAACATAAACATAGATAGTTGCATAATTTAGAAAAGTTAGGTTATGCTTGCTTGCCTTCTTCAAAGCAAAGCCTTAGGCTGTTGGACTTTGGTCCTCACTTCAACGTAATTCACTTCACCTTCGGTCCTTCCTCGCCACTCTCCGGAATCAACGTGTAGGTCTGTCGGGAGTTCTACAGAGAAGCACATGCAACATTATTTAGGTGAACTTAAGCAAGATTACATTCTAAAATCAGAGATAAAATATGGGGTTTTAGGTGGCCACATTCATCTAGACAAGATAAAAACATGACAAACTTTCTATAAAAGCAAGGGGTGGTTTGGGAGTGGTTAAACACTCTTTTGATGGTGATTGTGCATCTATACAAACATACTTCACAAAGCGGCAAGGGTGGCTCCTAGGTGACTTGGTGCATTTCAAGCTCACAACATTAAGATTTAACTAGGATGGATGATGGTCTTCATTTTCTATTATTATTGAGCTTGATTTATTTCAAAATTCATTACGACTAAAATACACAGAAGAACACAAGAGAAAATTCACACAAGTAATGGGTGGTGCAACATAGCTACTGACCAAAAATTACATCCATCTGAGTTATATCTTAAGCATGAAAATACAACAATTTCTAGCTGTCCTAAACAAGATTAATTTATTCAGGAAAAACTACATGCTCGGCTCTGAAATTTCACACACAACATCTGCACAGTAACTAAGCTACACACAAAATTCAGCTCCAGAAGCTTAATATATCAAGCTACATAAAAAGACATGTTTCAGCCTAGCAAAACAAGAATAAATTATCTGAGAAATATGTCATGAGTTGAGAGCTAAAACTTCTACCTCATGCCAATCAGGCCAAAACTAGCTTACTGCAAAGATTTCAAGGTCATAACTCAAACAGAATTTAAACTAGATTTAAACTTCCTAACCAAACATAATATAAATAAAAACATGATACTAACCAACTCCTAAATTTCTACAAATTTTACCAGAGACAAGTTTAACTGTAACTAAGCCATAGTAAAAGTTGTTGCTGTAAAACCTCCTTAAATAAATCTAAAAATCATAAATTCAGATCTAGCCATAATAAAAATAAATCATAACTACAGATTGACTCGGTAACTTTGTGCAATCTTTCTACACCAGCCTATTCAAGACACCAAGAGCAGCCTTTCTACATATCTGCTCTAGATTTCAACTTATGACAAACTCACTTCAACTGAAATTTAAATTAAATTTAAAACCAAACATCAAAACACTATACATGCTTTCTAGAAAGACAGGACTCTTCACAAGGAATCCAAAACAATTGGATTTATATTTTCTGATTTTCTATGGTTTTACACAATTTTACAAGACTCGCTCATAACCCTAAAAACTTAAGAATCTATTTCTCTAGGTCCCTGAAAAGATCTTTTCCTCACACAAACGGCCTTGACTTTACCAACCGACCCTACAAGATTTCAATCTTCAAGAATACCCCGGTGAGGCGGCTCACCACTTGCGAGGCGGACCGGGCGAGCTGCTCCCTAGGGTACCGTGTGTGCCCACCACTAGTTGATTGGCGGTGGTAGCGGATCGGGGCAGCCGGTGAGCTCGGCCAGCGGCGGTGGCGGTGCCCGCCCGCCTCGAATTCGGTGAGGACGACGAGCAATGCGGGGCAAAGGACGCGGTGGAAGCTTTTAGGAGGTGTAGGGGAGGCTTAGCGTGCACTAAGGCGATGGCGTGGCACGAGAGGAAGCATCAGCGGGCGGCAATGGTGGGCTGGCGGAGGCGTTTCTCGCAGCGCACGGACGGCGGAGCTCCTTTTATAGGCGAGCGGCAAGGAGAAGGAGGAAGCTTCACTGCGAAGGCCTCACCACAAGTTTGGCGATGACCCCCAACTCGCTCGCGGGGCGTTGCGGCGTCCGCATCGGCGGAGCGGCGTGGCACTGCAAGCGGCGGCGGTCGGCGTTCTCCGATGTGAGGGCGCGGGTAAACCAGTCGGGTGACTTGGCGACCGGGATCGTCGTGGCGAACTCGTGGTCGAGGACCCCGAACACGGCGGCGGAGAGGCGTGGCGGCGCGGTGTGCGAGTTCGATCAAACTCAAGATTGTCGAATAAGTTCAAAATCTCCAAATAGGAAAGTTGTAAATGGGACATAGGGCTACAACTTTTGCAAAGGGTGGCATATGTTTTGAGGTCTAGATTTGCCAAGAATTGTGCCAAGGTTGGCTGTTTGCTCGACTCCATTCTTACGCCTTTGACCTTGAATTTGAATGCCTTTCACTCAAAATTTGAAATGTCCGCCAATTGGGAAAGTTGTGTTCCATGAAAAGACTGCACAACTTTTGTATTGTCCGATTGTGAAGTGCTTATGTGAAAACTAAAGATATGGCTAAGGCACTATAGGATGGTTTTAGAGTTCTAAGGGTTTGACCATCTTAACAAGATTTGACCAAGTCAACTATGCTTTAACTTCTCTAATCATGAGATTACTATTCCCAAAACATCGGGATGTTACACCTACCCCTTAAAAGAATCTCGTCACAAGATTCGGAATTAAAAGACAAGATAGGGTGAATGTGCTTACGATTCAGTTTTAGAAAACCAGGATACTTGGTGTTGAGGTAGTGCTTGGTTTCCCATGTAGCTTCTTCTTAGTATGGTGACTCCATTGTATCTTATACATTTTCACGGTGTGCCTTCTGGTTTCTCTCCTTTTGATCTAGTACACCCTCATAGGATGCTCAATGAGTGAAAGATCCGGTTCTATCCAAGCATTTGCTTCCGTGATTATCTCTCTCGGTATATGCACACATCGCCTTCAATTGTGACACATGAAACACATTGTAGACTGCGGAGAGTCGATCACGAATCGATGGGATAAAATCGCCCACATACCTCGGTGATTTCATAAGGACCAATATAGTGTGGAGCTAATTTTTCCCATTTACACTAAACCTTTGCACACCTTTAGTTGGTGAAACCTTTAGGTATACATAATTACCAACTCATATTGTGGGGTGCTTGTCCCTTTATCATGATAGCTCTTTTGCCTCATTTGAGCTAATTTCAAATTTTCTCTTATCACCTTCACCTTTTTTCGGTCTTTAACTAAGTGGGACCAAAATTTCCTTTCTCCCGGCTTGACCAGTTCAAAGGGTGCATCTCGTCCATAAAGGGCTTCAAATGGTGCCATCTTCAAACTAGCTTGATAACTATTGTTATAAGAAAATTCTGCCAAGGATAAACACTTGTCCCAACTCTTATCAAAATGCATGATGCTTGCCGTAGCATGTCTTCCACAATTTGGATTTACCCTTCATCGACCATCGATTCGAGGATGATAACTAGAACTACGGATCAATTTGGTTCCTAAAGATTCATGCAACTGTTCCCAAAAATGGGCTACAAATTGAGTACCTCGATCGAAATGATGGTCTTTGGAATTCCATGCAAATGCACTATTTGGTCCATATAAATCTCTGCATAGTCTTGAATGAATAAGTGGTGTGATCAGATGAAGTGGGCGGTTTTGGTGAGCACTATAACCCAAATGGAATCAGCTTTCTAAACCCACAATGAAATCCATACTTATGTCATCCACTTCCACGAAGGTATGGTTAAAGGTTGAAGTACAGCTGATTTCAAATGACTTGCTTTAACTCTATGGCAAGTATCACACTCGACACATATTTTGCTATTTCTACCTTCATGTTTGACCACCAAAAGTTTTCCTTCAGATCTTGATACATTTTGGTACTTAGATGAATAGAGAATTTAGAGATGAGCCTCATCAAAAATTTCCTTCTTAATTTCACGATGAGGAATCACAAGGCGTTCTCAAACCATACCACATCCTTGAATCCCTATGGAAACAATTATATTTGGGGTCTCCTTGATAATAACTTTTGTTTTATTAGATTGTATGCCCTCATCATTGAGTTGAGCCATGACAATTCTATCATATAGAGATTGGACTCGTAGATAGCATTTAGATTTCCTTGTTCTACAATTTCCAATGAAGTTTCCTCAGTCTTCACATAGAGTGTCACTATATGGTTCTACCTCTAAGCGGTTGCGGTGAACCTTGCGGCTAAGAGCATCGCAACAACATTGGCTTTTCCGGGGTGATAGTGCACTTCTAGATCATAATCCTTAATTAACTTCTAGCCATCTTCTTTGTCTCATATTTAGGTCTGATTGGGTGAAGATATATTTAAGACTCTTATGATCGGTGAAGATATTTGCAACGATTTCCCATAAGATAGTGTCTCCAAATCTTGAGAGCATGAACAACATGCTAACTCTAAATCATGAGTGGGATAATTTACTTCATGGGGTCGAAGTGCCCATGAGGCATAGAGGCAATGACTTGATTTTCTTGCATAAGAACACAAGACCGATGCGAAGCATCACAAGACTTCAAATGGTTTGGAATTATCCTACTGCTAACAGGCTGAAGGTCAAGTGTTGCCTCAAGCGTGTGGAAAGCTTTTCACAATCCTTCACTCCACACAAATTTTACTCCTTTCTTTGTAGCTCGGTCATAGGTTTGGCGATCTGGAGAAATCCGGAATGAAATCGGCGATAATAACTGCTAAACCCAGAAAGTTATGGATTTGATGTACTGGGTGGTTTCAATCCATCACCTCTTGTACTTTGCTAGGATCTCGGATATGCCTTCTTTGGAAATAGTGTGCCCCAAAATTTCACACTATCAACCAGAATTCGCATTTGGAGAACTTAGCATAAAGCTTGTGATCTCTCAAATGTTGCAAAACAATTCTAAGATGTTCGCATGTTCTTCTTCATTCTTAGAATAGATTAGGATATCATCGATAAAACCACTACGAACTTGTCAGCTCATCATGAATACGGAGTTCATGAGATACATAAAATAATTGGGGCATTTGTGAGACCAAAGACATCACCAGATACTCGTAGAGACCATATCGGTGGAGAAAGCGGTTTTGGGAATATCACATGGTCTCGAATTTTTATTTGATGATAACCGATCAAAGATCAATCTTGGAAAACCTTGGCTCTAGCCAATTGATCAAAAAGAACATCAATGCGGGGTAAAGGATATTTATTTTTAATTGTCACCGCATTGAGAGGTCGATAGTCCACACATAACCTCAAACTACCATCTTTCTTCTTGACAAAGAGCGGGACAACCCCAAGGAGAAGAACTTGGAATGTAAAACCCTTATCTAGCAATTCTTGAGTTGATTTTTTCAGCTCGGCTAACTCTTTGGGTGGCATACGGTAAGGTCGCTTTGAAATGGGTGCGGTGCCGGTTGAGTTCTATGAAAACTACATCGACGTCCTGTCTAGTGGCATGCCGGGCAATTCATCGGGAAAGACATCAGGATACTCACAAACCACTAGAATTTCCTCAAGGTGAGAAGTTATGGCTGCAAGAGGCACAAGAACCCTTACAGTCCTTGGAAGGTAAGTAAAGAGTTGAGGTTCTAATGATAGGTGAATTGATTTCTATCATCCTTTTAGAAATATCTAAGATAACCTTATCGGCATCCAATCCAATTCATTCCTAGAATCACATCTATGCCCTCTAAATTTAGAGTGATCGATTGATCGAAAGATCTTACTACCTATTTCAATGGGCACCCTTAAGGATATGTTGCTAGAAGCAATTTTCCACCAGTGCAACTATCATGTATGCTAGTGTGAGAACCAATTTAATCCCAACTTGCTCAATGTTTTCCATTTATAAAGCTATGTAGTGGCAGAATCAAACAATATTTTAATAATGGCCTCGGATAGAGAATGTACCGTAAGCTGTGCTCCTTACGGAAGATCATCATAGTAGTGAAGTTAAGCCGCCACGCTTCACTTGAATCGCTTCTTGCCCTGGTTCCCTTGTTTTGATCCTTGTCCTTGACCCCTGGTTGGCTTGTTCTGCTGATTGTTCTGCTTGGGTGCCACATTCATTGCATAGTGCCCAGCTGTCCACAATTGTAACAACACGCTCATTGCCATTGCGTGGAGGTGGGGTGCATTGGGCTTGAAACTTGCTGCTGGGTGTTGCAGTGGAAGTTCACGAAGGTTTATTCTCTGATTGTTTCATCACCCAGCGTCCGATGAAGATGGCGGGAGGAACCTGCATTCTTCTTCACAAAGCGAACTTTTGCCTTGCCCACTACAAGCAAAACGGCCTTCCTCTTCTTGTCTCTCGTACCTTCTTCATGGCATCCTCTGCGATATAGCCTTATTCACCAACTCATGATATTGTTGGGCTCTAATCAATTCAGTCTTTCATACAAATCACCATCAAGGCCATCACGAACGCTCCATCTTTTTCGCATCGGTATCCACATGATGCCCACCATCTTAGCAGAGGTTGTTGAACTTACATGCATATTGATACACGATGTCGACCCTTGCTTAAGAGCCAACAACTCCTCATCTTTCTATCCATAAGTCCCCTTAGGAATGTGGTGGTCCTTAAAAGCTTGCTTGAATTCATTCAAGTGACTTCATGTCCAGCTGTTGCATAGACTTGAAAGTGTTCCCACCACATCAAGGCTTCACCCCAAAGCTGCAAGGGCTGCAAAGTTGGCCTTGCGCTGCTCGAGCATGGTAGCACAAATGAGAATTTGGCCTCAATGGCCTGATCCATGCATCGCCTCAAGGGGTTCTTCGCCTTGGTGAACTGGGGCTTCATAGCCATGAAGTGCTCATGTAGTAACTAGGTTCTGCCCATCTTGATTGGCTCCATGTGGGAGGTTGCTGCAGCAGTCACTGGGCTATCTGCTGCTGCATCGGAGTTGGCGCAGCACCTCAGTTTGAGCAGCCATGAATGCCTCAGAAGGTGTCATGTTCGGTGGCGGTGGTGATCACCACCATTTGGATCACCAAAGTCCCACCATCTGAAAATTTGAGTTTTCATTAGACACATATATTCATAGCTTGCTTGATCAAATAACAAGTAGAATATGTATGACAAAAACTCAGCAATGACAAATTTTAGAACGGACAGCAACACAGTTTTAAGCACAAAATTCATATCTTTCTCCTCCAACATCTAAAAATTCCCATCTTTGGTCAGTAGGTGTAGAATTTCATAGGCTCCAACATTGGTATTCAACTCAGAGGCAAAATCCGAAGTTAACTAGCTCGAAAAATTCCATTACCGAGGTTCTATCTGGCTGTTTTGACAGCAGGCAGAGATTTACTAAAATTTTCATAACTCTCAGTAGAAATATTGAAAAATGCTGAACTTTTTGAGCATGACCATCATAAGGTTCTGAACAATATTGGTATTCATCACAAGACCCAGATTTGATCACAACTAGCTTAATTTATTCATTCACCAGATTACTACGGAAAGGTGTTCAACCATAGCATTACATCGATGCCAAGTTTTGGGATCACCACACTATTACATGGGGTTACAATGCAGCTTGCTGCACAAAAGAATACTCCTAGGTCAGCCTACCACAAAAACCAACCAAAATACGGCTGCAAAGAGTACAAGTCATGCCTACTACAACCACTAGGGCAATCTAGTTGCCAACAGAACCATCACTAGCTGGGGTGAACCAGGTGTCAACGGTGGGGTGGTATTGCCTGACTCTCCTCGTCGAGACTAGACTGTCCCTGCATCTCCTCCTGGAGGTCCCTGTCCAACAGCTGGGTGCCTGCAGCTGCTGCTGCATGATAGCAACGGCGTTCATCGCCTCCACATTAATCTCAGCGTCAATCACCTGCTGCTGCATCTCTCGATGTGCTGAATCAATGCCAACCTCTCGGCATCCATGGTGGCTAGCTGCGCCTGCAAGTGGTCCCTCTCGTTCTAGAGGTCGAAGATCTGCTGGAAGTGGTCACCAAGCTCAATCTCCATCTGAACCACCTGGTCCTGAAGAGTGACAACGGCCTGCTGTGACTGAGCAAGGTCAGTACCTTGCTGCTCAAAAGCCAAGGTGAGCACGCCGCCAATTGCCTGTGGTATCCGCAAGACGCAGGCTCAGGATGGCGGCAATAGTGTGACGAAGAGCCCCAGGAGGTTGTACAAAGCCTCCATACACCTCATCAGCATCTGCACAGTGTCGGCGGGTCGTGACCTCAAGCAGCTCGGCCATATGCGCCCAGCCCCAGCTGCCGGGTCGTCGGGGTCCACTGCGGAAACAGTCCCAGTGGAGTCAGCAGCACCTCCAACGGTGGTGGTCGAGAAAGTGTTCAGCACCTGCAGGGCTGCAGACTCGACTGACTCCAACCCACGGTGGCCGAGGAGCACGGTGCTCAAGTCTGACCACTGGGAAGTCCGGGTGAGGCAGCACGGTGGCGTCGACTCAGCACGGCACTCCTGGTCCCAAAACTCCAACGCCTCATAGAGCGGCGGAGTGGTGTAACCAAGAGCATCCCACAAAATGCGGTGAAGCCCTCCAGTTGATCTCAAGAAAACTGGGGCAGCCATCTGTACAAAGATACAAATTCACGTTAAACTTCAAAATAAGCGTAACATGCAAAATGGCTTAAAATCTGGCAGTCTCTGAATAAAATTCATAACTCAAAAACCAGAACCCCAAAATACCAAAATTTTACCAGCAACTCAGGAAGGTTATGAGACACATTTTGGTATTCAAGGGTCGAGCTAAACTGATAGGAAATGGTCAAACTGAGCAAGTTTCAGACTGATGTAACCCAGAAAATTCAGCAGAACAGACCTTCACTAAACTGACCATAACTCCAGATTTACAAAACTTATGATCATGAAAATTTTACAGCAGAAACTAGACTAGATATGGAGCATTTTGTATAGATTACCTAGTCAAAAACTTTCTAGAACAGGTTTGAAAAATTCAGACAACATGAACTCAGAATCTGGACAGGAAAAACAACCATGACACATTATCTAGTTTAGAGAAACCACAAGAGAGATGGCTTTACTAGAGAGCACACATAAGATGGATTATGTCAAGTTTTATGGTTCAGCAACTTTTAGCATGATGCCGACGTCCTATTCATCCTCATAAGGCAATCAAGCCAAAAATCGTAGTTAGTACCCGTGGCAAGCCTTTTATCGTCTCTCCTTATAATAGCTAGTCGCAAACTATTCGTTCTCACTTAACGTGCTACGAAATGCGGTTAGTGTACCGAAAATGAACCTTTCATGCCAGCACTCACAAGCATCCCCATACATTACCGTTCACTATAGAACGGTATCAATGCGTCAACCGCTACATGGACAGCGTCAACCTCGGACACCCTCTGTTTGAATGGAGTGCATCCATCCTCGCCTAATCATTGCGAACGCATATGTATGGCAAAACATGGCGATAGACAAGATGTGGTTCATCTTGAATAGAACCCATCAACCTCACATGACCTCCATGTGGAATGCACACGTATAGCAAGACGTGGCAAAGCAATAAAGTAAAGGTTGAGTTGTGCAAGAATGTAAGTTTTGACAGAATGTCAATGTCTTTGAAGTCAGTTTAGATCCATAGATTACTAGCCACCGAAAGAACCCAAAAATCCTCTAGGGCCTCTCGGACTACTTTCATCCTTAACGTCCAATGCATTTTGCAAATACAATCAATCTTGACAAGTTTTATTCAAAACAAGTGATTAAGGTTGTTAATTAAACTACGGTGCATACTCTTCGCTCGATGCCGGTTGTGACAAACCCACTCAAGATAATTCTATATTATTGCCTAAACCAATCCATTTGGCCCTTAAGCAATGACACGTAACATCATCTCATGCGTCAAGTCTGCCGTGAAATCACATGAAACAAAGGATCGAAACATAGTATGCATTAAAACTCACACGAAGGCGAGTCCGTAATACATCATCCAAATTATTACAAATCCTCCCACACAGGTTCATTATTACAACTATGGTTCAAAGCATGATAAATAAATGGTTCGAGGAGTTTAAAACAGCGAAATAAACTAAGCGGCGGGATAACATTATGGGAGGCCGTCCATAACGCATCACTCCTCATCGTCCACCCACTCCGGCTCCCGGCCGGTGGGATCTCTCCGAGCCACACATCATCAAAGGCATCAACCGAAAACAACAAATATAGCAAGGTCGAGTATACTAATACTCAGCAAGGCTTACCAAATCCATTATTATTACCTCTAGACATGCAAGGCTTTTGGTGGTGGGTTTGTTTTGCCAAAAAGCAACTAAGAGTGGATCCTTGCTTTCAATATTTTAGCTCAAGTTCTAGTTGGTTATCCATTTCTAAGTAAGCAACTATTGCAAGCATAAGTTGTGCAATACAATTATTCAAGCATCAATATTCATATAGTTCCATCATCGGAGGGATTATAGTAGCCAGTTGGTTAGCGATCTCGAGATAACGGTGAGAGGTGACGATCGATCGATTAATAAACCTTGCAAGGTAGACCTAAACACACGGAAGAATGTATACCCCAAGAAGGTCAAATAAAACCGAGCAGGTATACACCCACCAGTTCCCTTCATTCTTGGATTAGGATCAGATGCTATAGTCTCAAGTACAAGGATTACCGATACGCCAAACACGATGCGTCGGACTTCGCACATGTACCGCAGTGGCGAGCCTGAGGCGCACCTCAAGATTAGTAGACATAAAGTTCTGCACCGGTTCATTCGGTACTAGGTTTATGGTCCCATAAGCCACTTGACCGGAGCCCAATCCCATGCTCTTACCACATGAGCATATCATTTAACAAGTCTTATGAATCCAACATAAGAACCTATATCTCGCGAGTGACGAACATCACTCGACTTGTCTGTGTCCTTAGAGCATGGCAACTATCGACCTTGCATACTAGTGAAAGAGCTTAGGTACCTAGGGATCATGCATCTATAGTTTCACTTCAACTCCTGAATGTAAATGCACAACATAAACATAGATAGTTGCATAATTTAGAAATTACATCCATCTGAGCTATAGGTTAAGAATGAAAAATACAACAATTTCTAGCTGTCCTAAACAAGATTAATTCATTCAGAAAAACTAGACATGCTCAAATTTCACAAAGATCTCCGGCACGTAACTAAGCTACACACAAAATTCAGCTCCATAAGCAATATATCAAGCTACATAAAAAAAGACAAGTTTGAGCCTAGCAAAACAAGAATAAATTATACAAAGAAATATATCACGATTTGAGAGCTAAAACTTCTACCTCATGCCAAAGCCAAAACTAAAACTAGCTTTATCGCAAAGATTTCAAAGTCATAATTCAACAGAATTTAAACTAGGATTTAAACATCATAACCAAACATAAATCAAAACCATGATTCTAACCAACTCCTAAATTTCTACAAAATTTACCAGAGACAAGTTTAACCATAACTAAGCCATAGTAAAAAGTTGTGTAAAATCTCCAATATAATCTGAACAAATCATACATTCAGATCTAGCCATAATAAAACATAAATCATAACTACAGATTTACTCAGTAACTTTGTGCAATCTTTCTAAACCAGCCTATTCAAGACACCAAGAGCAGCATATAAAAATTCAGCTACAGATCTACTCTAGATTTCAACTTATGACAAACTCACTTCAACTGAAATTTAAATTAAATTTAAAATCAAACATCAAACACTATACATGCTTTCTAGAAAAGATAGGACTCTTCACAAGGAATCCAAAACAATTGGATTTATATTTTCTGATTTTTCTATGATTTTACACGAATTTTACAAGACTCAGCTCATAACCCTAAAAACTTAAGAATCTATTTCTCAAATGGTCCCTGGAAAAGATCTTTTCCTCACACATACGGCCTTGACTTTACCCAACCGACCCTACAAGATTTCAATCTTACAAGAATACCCCGCGGCGAGTGCGCTCGTCGGTGAGGTCAGCCAGGGGCTGGGCTGCTCCTAGGGTATGCGTGTGTGCCCACCTCTAGTTGATTGCGGCGTAGCTGGCTTGGGGCAGTGCCGGTGAGCTCCGGCAGCGAGGTAGTGGCAGTCACGCAGGCCTGGCCATTCAGGCTGACGCAATGCGGGCAAAGGATGGCGGTGGAATCTTTTAGGAGTAGGGAGGCTTAGGAGTGCTTGGAGGAGGTGGCGTGGCGGAGGGAAGCTTTGTGGCGGCGGCGGCAATGGCAGCCAGCGGGCGTTTCGAGTGCATGGACGACGGAGCTCCTTTTTATAGGCGGCGCAAGGAGAAGGAGGAAGCTTCGCTGCGAAGGCCTCGCCCGCCAAAGTTTGTGGCCAGCCGGTCCCAGCTCGTTGGGCTGTTGCAGGCGTCCGCGCCCGTGGCACGCACGGCGGATCGGCATTCTCCCTGCGACGCAGGTAAACCCCTGGTCGGGTGACTTGGCGACCCGGGATCGCGTTGGGCCCACGACAAACTCGTGGTCGGGGACCCTGACGGCGTGGCGGCGTTGCAGCGCTCGGCGTGAGCGCCTTGCTACGAGTTCCAGGCGTCGGTTTCAAGTCGGTCGGCGCACTGCTCAACTCGTTCAAACTCAAGATTGTCAAATAGAAGTTCAAAATCTCCAAATAGGAAAGTTGTAAATGGGACATAGGGCTACAACTTTTGCAAAGGGTGGCATATGTTTTGAGGTCTAGATTTGCTAAGAACGTGTGCCAAGGTTGGCTGTTTGTTGCTCGGCTCCATTTATTGTTCAAAACGCCTTTGACCTCGAATTTGAACCTTTCACTCAAAATTTGAAATGCCGCCAATTGGGAAAGTTGTGTTCCAGGCAAAGATGAACAACTTTTGTATTGGCCGATTGTGAAGTGCTTATGTGAAAACTAAAGATATGGCTAAGGCACTATAGGATGGTTTTAGAGTTCTAAGGTTTGACCATCTTAACAAGATTTGACCAAGTCAACTATGCTTTAACTTCTCTAATCATGAGATTACTATTCCCAAAATATCCGGATGTTACAACGACGTACTACTATGCAGGACCAAGTTAAACCTGGAGAGTGGACAAGGAGACCGGTGGACAAGGAGGCGCACCTTTAACCGATGAAGCAAGCGGCGTCGGGAGGAATGCCTGGATGGCGCGTCAGGCGACAGGCGCATAGGGCTCCTGGGATTGGTGGCGGTGCCTTGGCCGGCCGATGGCGGCGGGCGCCTGTCTCTCCTCCTCCTCCCTCCTTCTCCTCCGGCGGGCGACCCCTCCTCCACCACCTCCTCCTCCCTCCTCCTCCTCCTCGCGGGCGGCCACCAGCGGCCGGTGCGGGATGCGCTGCGCAGCGACGCGAGTGCGGGATGCGGCGGCCCGCACGGATGCGGCCTGTGGCGCTGGGGTGGAGGCGGGATCGGCGCGGCTGGAGCTGGGCGGATGCGCGCGCAGACGGCTGCAGGCGGGTGGCGCAAGGGGTGGCGCGGTGATTGGAGCTAGGTGAAGTGGTGAAGTGTTTGGGTGTGTATGACATGGATTGGTATGGATGGTGTGGGCCTCACTTCTGCGGTGCTTAGATCCGCACATGGCGAAGATGGATGTTCGTCGTGTGTCAGCCGTGTGTCGCGGATCTAGGCTGCAGCGAACACCTCTGTATTATTTCATGCCATCTTTGAACTCAAGTTCAAATTCTCGTGAATACGATATTCAAATTTTCTTTTAATTCACAGGTAAAGTCTTATACTAGACTATAAAACATGAAGATAATTTTTACAATCACTTTATTCTATTTTCTATGTAGTTATAGGTCAAATTCAAATTATGTCAATTAGAATTCTATAGTTAGAGTTAATATTCTAAAATTATCAAATGGATTGAAAATTACCAGAAATTAACATGAGACAATCTATGTTGTGTATTGACTAAAAAAAGTTTTGAACTGAAAACCTAATTCAAACTTTACTTAGTTTACAAAAGTAAACATATAATTCTCGACCTCTAGAAACTTCTCGTGAGATCCATCGATTTCTAAACATCGTCTAAACGAATTGTTTAAAATTGTCTCAATTATTTACCACAGTATCCTCATGTCACATCATGAGCTCTTGACAATCTCAAAATTTTTGAACTGCATTTCAATTTTATACAATTAATAAAACATGCATGACGTGGATTTTCATACTTCGTGAACAAAATATTCAAAATTTCAATTCTTTTCATGGATTAAGCCTTAAAGTTGACACAATTACATGAATATCATTTTTCATTAACTTTACTCCATTATTTAATGCACTTGCAGTTCAAATTTAACTTAAACGAAAAATAGTTTCAATGAAAAATTAGTTAAATATAGCAAAAGGATGAGAAATGTACCAAACTTGAACATGAAGTACATAAGAATGAATTTGAGTGGAGAAAAAGTTTGAGGCTAGGGGATGAATTTTGTGTTTTTGTTCATTGTGCCTTACACAAGCACAACACTGCAATGTAACACCTGTGTGTTTGTTAGACCATGATCGCGACGCCATTCCTCACGAGCAAGTGTTCCTCATCTCCGGTGACCCAAAGAAGTTTAGAAGAAGGCCACAAGAAGAATCCAACCCGATGTTGCCAACCATGGCTCGTCGGAGATGTTTGATTCCGTCGGCGGACTCTAGTAGAATGTCTGCTGCGATCCAGTTCTTGATGATTTTAGCTTTCATGTATACATTCATCGCCGCTCCCTCACGAGCGACATTGATTTTCTCATCAAGTTATCTCCACGGAGGTTTTCCTCTAACCTTGTTGTCAAATCTCTGGACGAGATTTCTTTTAAGGGGTAGATCAGTAACACCCTGTGTTTATTAAAGATAAATACCTCAATTAGTTGTGTTAATCAGGGTTAATTGGCTCATAAACATGTTTGACATGATCTTGCACACTTTTTCACAAAGGCCCTTGGTCAAAGTCCAAATTCCCGGTCAAAACCCTAGATCTCAAAAAGGCTGGTTTGGTTTTCTTGCACGTTCTCCAAAGTTTGCTATAGAAGTTGAAAATCGGCCAATATAAAAGTTGCTCAGTTTTTCCGGGAACACATTTCATTCAATTACTGGCTTTTCAAATTTTGAGGTTTAAACCTTCAAAACTCGATCAAAGCTCGCTAAGCAGTTGACCGAGCCAAGAAAATAGTAACTTCAAGCAAGTTTATCTACAAATCTGTTCAGAAAAACATATGACGCCCTTTGTGAAAGTTGTAGGCCTATAGATCCTCTACAACTTTTATTTTTGGAGATTTTCAAGTTTTATTCAAAACTTTTGAGTTCCATCTTTTGTTACACGGTCAAAGTGAATGGAACAGGCGCTTAGCGCCGGCGACGCCGCGCCCTCGCTGGCGTGATGCCGCCGCGCCACGTGTCGCGGACGCGTTCCGACGTCACGGACTCCTAGAGCCCGTCGCGTGGACCAAAGAGCGTGCCGTGGTGCCTCGCCCGCGACCGCGCGCACACCGCGCCCACGCGTGCGTGAGGGCCGGAACCCGCAGCGCCGTGCGGACGCCGCCGCGCCAGGCGGCGCTTGCGGTGGCAGCACCGGTGGCCGTCTGCGCGCTTGCCGCATTGCCTCGCCTCGGTCTCCTCATGCACGCACACACTCTAGTCTCTTCGCGTTCGCCGCCCTCGCCTAAGGCGGCAGAGCCGCCCCGCCCGCCGCTCCATTGCCGATCCACCAGCTTTTCCTCCGCCCGCCGTCTCACCCCGCTTGCACCGCCTAGTTCTCCCCTAGAGCTCCGCTGGACATCCTCGTCACCACCACCGCTGCCTCCGCCGGGATGCGGCAGCACGTGCACGGACCCGTGCCACGCCGACGCGACTCAGACAAGCCCTCCAAATCGGCCACTGAGGTACCAATCAGCCTAGGGAACTCCTCCCAGACCCAATTGCGACGTTTATTTCTGTCTAGGGTTGTTTCGTAAACCAGGGACCTCTGTAATTTTGGAAAATAAGTTCGAGTCAAAGTAGTTTTAGGGTTACGCAACTTCGAAAATTCATTAAAATCATAGAAAAATCAGAAAAATGCAAATCCAATTTTGTTGGGTTCCTGGTGAAGAAACCTACCTTTTCTAGAAAGCATGTATAGGGTTTTCTGTGTAGTTTTGAATGAAAATTCAAACTCAGTTTGAGGTGTTTTAGTGTAGTTTAAAATATACACATGCTATGGAACTTGAATTTTGGATATGTTGCTCTGTATGACATGTTTAGATCTTTGTGACCAAAGTTGCATGATTTTGATGTGTATATTTTCAGTTATAATTTATTTAAGCTTTATGCTAGATTAAGTTTGATGCTTTTATAGCCTCTTTAATGAACTTTTCTTTGAGCACCAGTGCACCCTAGGGCTTTGCCTTGATGAATAGTACCTCTGGTATGATGGATGTGATTTTAGGATATGTTTTGACATGTGTTTTGGAATTTAATCTTGTGTAGGAGTTTAAATTCAAAATCTGAAAAATAATTTGAATCTGCACCTAAGCTTTGGTCAGAAACTCATTCTTGGCATACATGACCTGTAGGAGAAAGTTGAGATCAAAAGTTTATTAAATCTTTTATATGAATTAATGTTGATTTACTAGGCTGAAATTTGTCTTTTCGTATAAATTAATTTATAAATGATCTTAAGCTATATTTTGGTTTGAGAGCTTAAAATAGGCATATGTTGCTGTGTGCAAAGATTAGGCTCATTTGAAGTGTTTTGATTTAATTTGGTTTATGGTTGAAAGGCTTGTTTTAAGTAATTAAAGAAAGAAATGGAAATTAAAAGTGCTAAATTGTGAAATCATGTTTGTTTCTGTTTTTTAATTTAAACACACCCCTTGCTGTTTGGTGTAGTTAAGTAACTTAAATTGTAGATGTGCACACAATCACCATCAAAGTAGTGTTTTGCTTATCATCACACACCTAATAATTTACGTGAGAAAATGATAATGTTTGGATGAATGTGTCCAACAAGAGTTGGTTTTGGTAATTCTCCACCTCCACCATAATCTAATGCATGTGCATGTAAACGTGTAGATCTTCGACGGGACATACACGCTCACCCGGAGGAGGAGGGGCGACTCTTGGAGAGTTGAATCAAGTTAGTGTGCGGCAAGACCTGGACCAAAGTCCAAGAGCCCAAGGCTAGTGTTAGTGTTGAGTCGAGGAAGGCAAGCCCGGATACATCTAACCCTTTTCTAAACTCATATCTTTACTTTTCGTATTTATGTTATGATTTGTGCATTTAAGTTTCGGAGTTGCTTTGAAACCTAGATGCATGATCCTTAGGACTCCTATGCTCTTTTACTAGTATGTTAGAAAGCTAGTGCCATGCTTTAAGGACACGGTACAAGTCGGTAATGACTCATTGCTCGCGAGATATAGGATGCTTATGTTGGAATCATAAGTTGGTTAAAATGACTCGCTCATGTGGTAAGAGCAATGGGTTCGGTCTCGGCCAAGTAGCATTATCTTTGGTTTAAGCTATTGAGCGTACCAAGTGCTTGTCGGGAATGGGACGGTAAGCCTAGTACCTTGAGCAGGCGGGATCTTTCTAGCTACCGGCTTGGGTTGCGTCTCCGGGCTAGCTACCCGTGGTATAGTGTGTGAGTCAGGACTGGTCGGGTTAGACCCTCCGGGATAACCGTGTACCCGAGTTTGTAGCGTCGTCGATCCCAAAGCGTGGGATGTTGGGAACACTTTGGTTGGGGTGAACCGCACTTGGTCTACCTTCTTCCGTGTATCTTGGGTTTACCTTGCAAGGATATAAATCGATCGATCGTCGGTCACTCGCCGTTATCTCGAGTCGGCTTGACCAGCTACCCATGTTTATTTATGGAACATTTGGATTAATATTGTTGGATGATTAATCTTGTTTGTACAACCATGCTTGTTAGCTAGGTGCTTACCTAGAATGGTTAACATACTAGAACTTGAGCTAAAATTTGAAAGTAAGGATCAACTCTTAGTTGCTTTTGGCAAAACAAACCCTGACCAAAAGCCTTGCATATCTAGATGTGTCTTTTATTTTGTCGGGCGGTCTTCTTTGAGTATTAGTATACTCGACCTTGCTTTGTTGTTGTTTTCAGGGTAATTTCCCATCTGCTGGTTCTATTCCGGATGGTTGGGAACTTGAGTGGGAGAAACGATGTTGATGAGTGATACTCCATGGATGGCCTCCCATGTGTATCTTCCGCTAGTTTTATTTCCATTGTTTAAACTACGAATCACCTTTACTTTTATGTAGTCAAAACTTGGTTTGTAATTTTAAGTACTTATGAACTTTTATGTAATGTAATGTTGTACTCTGGTCCATATCGTGTGGGCTTAGCGCATAATCGATCCTGTGTAAGTGATTTCGGGCATGCCCGGAGGCGACAGAATGATTCTTTATTATTGCTTAATGGCCACGTGGACCGGCTTAGCGATAATACGAATTATTTTGGGCGGCTGTCACAACGGCGAATCTACCTTTTCGCTGAGTGTCTTAGTGAGGCACACGGCCAAGATACTTTTCCGTGTGTCATGTGCTGTGGCACACGGCCAACATGGGCACATGAATAGTAATGGTAGCGAGCTCCGTGATCGAGCATGGCACGTGTAACGACGTGGAGGTGTTCACCGTGTGTTATCCGTACAACACAGCGAAGAAAATGTTCGCCGTGTGTTACCCGTGCGACACATGGCAAAGAAAATGTTCGCGTGTGCCTAGCGCGCACACGGCGAATGATCAGTCGCCGTGTGCCCGATATAAAGCACACGGCAAACGCCTGGGCACCACGGTGACTTCTGGTTTTCCCGTAGTGAGCTCGGAGAGGTTATCCGACAATAGCTTACTATGTACACATTCCAAATTATAGATTCATGCAGTTTTCGATCAACTCCACAATTCATTTAGTTAGCATGAAACATCTACAATGAGGCAATTGCAGCAGAGCTCTAATTCATTCTACTATGGAAAATCTAAAACATCTAAAATTGAGATAGATCGCCGCCTTGAATTGGAACACGATACTAATCATCTAAGCAATCTCAAAACGCCACCAAGGATCTTTTGAAATCTACTTTAAAATTTAGAGATCAAATTGATACTGAGGTTCAAAATTCTTTACCATTGGAAAACCATAATGTCTCCATACCTAAAGGAATGATGAACCTAAATCGAACTACTAATGGAGTGAGGATAATTAATGATATTACTAATTTTGGACAACATGGATATGATTAATGAATGGTAAAATAGTATCGCTGTAAATGGCTGACAAAAGCAATAGCTTTGAACGTTCCGAGGACAAACTTTTAACAGTGTGTATATATCCATATTACGCAGATATTAACGAGTGCGAACTTCGAAACAACAATTCTTCATTGTACGAGAAAAGATATCATTGTGCAGTGGTAGTACTTGCCACGACACGGAAGGTAATTACACGTGCAAATGCAAATTTGGGCACAGAGGTGATGGTAAAAGTGAAAAGGGATGTCAGCCCATAATTCCAGGATATGCAGTCGCAATAGTAGGTGAGTAATTAATTACTAATTAACATTCATCTCCCATGTTCTTCTCAATTGGTATTTCAGTTTAGTTACTAACTAGGATCGTGCCGTGCGTTACTACGGACAAAAAAAAGAATCTGTACATGCAAAATATGTAGATTCCCACCACATGACACAAAATTGTTATCGGAAATACTATTAGGTACAACACGGAATGAAACATAATTATGATTCATATGCAATTGCACATGTAATAGACACATAATTAGTATTATCAGATTGTGACAAGATGGTTACTCTCTTGTGCAAAATGTCCTACTATACCACAATGAATGTGAGGCATGCAGATTGTATCACCTCCAACGAAAATGCTTGGAGCTATATCACCTTCAACGAAAACGCTTGAAGCTATGTGGTGATCGTGAACCAATGGAACCATCCAACAAAGATGAGTCCACCAACCATCAAGGATGATGAAAATATGTCGTCAGGAAGATCAATGGATGCCAATTCTTGGACCAATTCCTACATTATAACACCTTTGCCAGCTTGCTCCTCAGCATCTGCTCTAATCCTTTCCCAGAACTCGAGCAAACGTAATCAAATCTGAAAGAAAAGGCATACATGTCATTTCCTTACTTAAAAAGCTATGCTAATGACTATACAACCATACCTCTCAGCTGAATGACTTTGACGTTAACAGCTCATCAACAAAAAAACGGATGCATTAATTGGGTCCCCAACATTGTAAACCCAAAGAAGCCTGCAACAAGTTGCAAAGAAAAATCACTTCACACAATGCAGTTCAATTGGTTCGAGACAAGTATATTTTAAACTACCAGCAATGACCAATTAGAATCTGAAAACAAATATGTATCTTTAAAAGAAAGGCAGCGGATAAAGATATTCTTTAAACTTACAATGTAAATAATATATACTCAAGAATGAAAATAGTTCTATGAACAGAGGACAAAAGATCCACACTATCCATGAAGCTATTGTGGGAAGTGCATATCTTCGCAAGATAGGAATGCAAAGTTGATAAATAATGCAGTCTGACAAAATAAAAAGTTGATATGTAATGAAGTCCTTTAACTCATGCTTCAAAGATAAAGCTACTTTGCATTGCACATAAACTAAAATATGCATAATAAATAATGGCCAAAATTACTTAAAAGCAACTAAAAATGAAGGCATCATATGAAGCTATGCACTACTACATGAACAAAGTTACTGAATGCAATCTTACAAGAAAAATGAAACCCTAAAATTGATGAGTATTAGTCGATATATCGCAACATGTGAAAACAGCAAGGTGGTAACCACTAACCAGTGCTGAGTAAATTAATGAGTGTCTTTAAGGTGAAATAGATAGTAATAGATCCATTGAGATTTTGCAGAAGACCACTACTTAAGCAAATTGCTAAGGATAAACAGATGTGGCAATCAATTGTTTACACAACTACAAGTGACTGAACCTCACAAAATCATAACACACACTCCTACAATTTCAAATTAGCGTTGTGTATGCAACTAAAAATACCTTAAACTCCCAAATTGGAGCTTCAACCGAGATGGAGCTCAAAATAATTGTGATTTTCACAACTTCAAGAGATGCAGCTGATTCTAAGCAAACAAAAATCATGGATAAGAAGCAAAACTGACGAACTTATGCTGACCTACCCTATTTAGAGCTAGTAATATTAACAGTCAGGTTCCGCTAACTTGTCAAAAGTTGATATCTAGAACCCCAGGATTCGAGGAACTTAAGGCAACTTTTCATTGCTGACGGCATTAGAAATCAATTCCACACATAACAGCACTACTGACCAAGTAATGTTGTGCACCAGAGCACAATAAACAGTTGGCATCCGGAGTTACCACTATAATTAGGAGGAACGAAAAGAATGCACGAGACTAAATCGAAAAGCCTAAGCGAGATGATTGAACATACAGGAAATCCATCAAGCATACTCTCTGAAAGCCCATCATCAGTAATTATAATAGGACAGACCATCTGGAAATAGAAAGGCATTATACCAACGAAGGCAATGCAACATACATTTAATAAATAAATTGACAGTTCTTGACAATAAAAACACTATAAAGTTTCCTCAACATTTTAGAACTGCAGCATATGTACGCATTTAGCACGAAAATTTTCTTTCCCTTCTTCAAAGTCCTTGACGATGACATCTTCATAGAATCTTAACTATTTGAAAATGCAACTAATATTGAAACATTCAAGATCTCGACACAAATAGATCCTAAACTTCTTTCCAAGAAGTAACAAGCTAGCAATGGAACTGGAGTAATAAAACAATAACGAGAAAAGGAAGAGCATCTTCTATTTGATAGGGCACACACTCAAAATTCAAAACATAGGGCATGACCAACATCTATGTTATTCAGCAACTAATGTAAAAGATGTCATTGTATGCTTATCTTCTCAACAGATATGGACAATTGCATCAGAATTTATATGCTTATCTATCAAACCATTCCTAGATTTTTAACTCGAAAGGAATTGGTAAGATTTTTAATTCAGAAAGGAAATTTGGGAGTATCCTTGTTACCTTTTCATATTCAGTGAAGCTCATTTCGTAACATAGCAAACCCATCATTTGTTTTTCTTCCACTTATTTTATTGGTGGAAGACATGCAAGTCTAAAAGGGTCCCAGAAAATATAATTCTTACCTCCAGCCAATTTTTCCCTGAAAAAAAATGTAATCACAACTTGTAAGTCGATTGATGCTTTACCGAGAATCCAGGATGCATAGGCCAATTTTAATTATTAAGTATGTTGATGATTTTGAGCACTACATTGACCAAGAGTTGTAGCAGATTGAGCAATAGAATTACAGCATTACCGATTGTAAAAATTTGTGATGAATCTCCACATCAAAATCATTATGCTGCAAAAGACTTAAAATCATTAGTCTTGGGCAGCTGAACTTTCACCTGTCGAAAATACTTGAAATTAGATGGAGAGGGTGTGTTACCTCTAACTGTAAGCACACAAATTTGGGATCCCCACAAACTTCTACGCACGACACACATCAACAACGCACGCATTCTTTGATCAATTTGATTCCCATGGTGATGCGGGAAGGGAAAGAAGAGGTGTTGGCATCTCAAGGGACCGAGGAACGGAAGCGGCCATGGGTGGTGCCCTCCCTAGCCTCCGCCATGCCCTTCTCCTCTGCTGTGGCGTGGGGCTAGCCGCAGGAGCGGCGTTGGCGGCTAGGGGATTGCGGGAGAAGTGGCAGCACGGGGGACCGGCTGGGAGTAGTGATGGTGGCAAGGGGCACCATCGGGAGTAGCTGGCGGCGAGGGGCGAGTTGCGGGCGCGCGAGCAGCAGGAGATCGAGAAGGCAAGAAGCGACCCCTCCTCCGCTCAGTGTGAAGCTCCTCTACTCGTGCATCTCCTTTTTTCGGGTGGCCACGGATCTCGGAAGGGGAGGCATGTCCATGCACGACCAGCCGGAGAAGGAGCGCAGGCCGCAGCGGAGGAGGCGACGATGGAGCGGTGGATCGAGAGGAAGGAGGTTCGTGGATGGAGGCGGAGGTGGAGAAATGGCGGGACGGGACGAAGGGCGAGCGCCGGGCCCACTGCCGGCGCGGGATGGTTCACGCCGCAGAACGCCGGGCGTAACCACGGGTGGCGACGCTGTTCCCTTTACAGATTTTTTAGGGGTAGAGAAATGAAGACAGTTCTATTTTGTGCTGAAATATCTATGAGGCATGCATTTCTATTTAGTATTATTTTCTAAACCTCACAAGCATGATGCCTACAAACATATAATTTCTCATCTTTCAAAGTAGTGTCCTTTTTTTGTAATGTCCTTCGGAGGTGCCGGGACAAATTGTACTTATGGAGGTAGCCAAATTTGGTACCTCTCTAGTTAGAATTTGGTAATACCTCTTGTAAAAAGGAAATAATTTGGTGCCTCTTGTTCCTCTGAAGAATTATAAAATGTCTCATTTCATCAATGGGTACAAACAAGTATTAGTATGTTTTATAAGACCCAAGGAAAACATTTAAATCGGTACCCTTAAGTACATATGTTTTGCATAGTTAATAAAAATTGTAAACAGCATCTAGAGTTTGGAACTATGTAAACAGGCCCACTGAGCTGGTTTTGTGTCTGGAGGATTAAGCAGACCATAAGTACAAGGGTATCATCACTGAGTTTGGAACTATCTAAATTTGCGGGATATCAAATATTCCAACGATCTAGTATCAGATTAATTAAATTTCTGGCCTGCTGCGTGATCTTAGCATTAAATTACGCTGAAATATTGAATGGGCCTCTAGCATAGTGGTTAGAGTACTTGAGTAGCATTCAGCTGGTCTGGATTCGACTTCACGTGGAAGCGAATTAAACAGATTTGGAATAAAAATTATAGAAAAATAGGTTGGTTTCCCTAATGACTGGTAAAAACGCTGAAATACAGACACAATTCTTGTAATTTTGTTCTGTGATGATTGGCATTAGAGTTGAATATCATCAAATATTTAATGCAAGAGCTGAATATGGAGCTTTTACTGTCGTATCCGCAGCAACTTTTACTTCTGTCATCCTAGCGTGCTTTGCATCGTGGGAAGTCAGGAGACGATTCAAGAGGCAGCATTTCGACAAGAACGGTGGTGAACTGCTCAAGGGCGTGGGCATTACCATCTTCACGGAGGGGCAGCTGAAGAAGATTACAAACGGCTACAAAATCAGAATCGGAAAAGGTGCCTACGGTGAGGTCTACAAGGGCGCCGTCGGGTCCCAGCAAGTCGCCGTGAAGCGCCCGTGGCAACACGGCCGGAGATCGGCAAGGACGAGTTCGTGAAGGAGATCACCTTCCAGTTCAGGATCACCCACGCCAACGTCGTCCGCCTCGTCGGCTGCTGCCTGGAGACAGACGTCCCCATACTGGTCTTCGAGTTCGTCCCCAACGGAAGCCTCCACGACGTGCTCCACGGCGCCAACAACAACAGGATCAGATGCAGCCTTTCGCTGCCGGAGCGCCTCCGCATCGCCACCGGCGCCGCCGAGGCCCTGTCCTACATGCACTCTCATGCCGAGCACCACGTTCACGGCGACGTCAAGTCTGCCAACATCCTCCTCGACAACGACCTCAGGCCCAAGGTCTCCGACTTTGGGTCGTCCAAGCTGCTGGTTAATGGGCATGTACTCCAGGTCCGTGGTAGCGGATATCAGCTACCTGGACCCGGTGTACATGAAGACGGGCGTTTCACGGAGAAGAGCGACGTGTACAGCTTCGGCGTGGTGCTCGTGGAGCTCATCACCCGGAAGACGGCGAGGTATGATGGGGATAAGAGCCTCCCGATAGAGTTCGTCAAGCCCTGGAAGCGCGACGGCGGGAACAAGCGAGCCATGTACGACAGTGACATCTGCCACCACCAGCTGATGGTGGTGGTGCTCAGTCTCAAGTTTACATGGAGTGCCTCGACAGGATTGGGAGCTTGCAGTCCGGTGCCTCATGGAGGACGTCGAGGAGAGACCCACCATGGCAGAGGTGCTGGAGGAGCTTAAGCAAGTGAGAAACCGCGCCGCAGATGCTGAAGCAAGCATGTGAGTCGTCGAAGCATCAGCGTGCATGCAAGATGCTAATCTCACCATCAGTTAATTGTTGAATTAATGGACTACTGTACGTGTGAACTATCTTTGCAAAACAGTTGTTATGTGTAATTTGTCTTTGTATCGGTACGGTACGGTGTGAGACTTTTAATCTAGCCTTGCATTAGTGCTTTCATATCTCATCAGTGGCAAAGGTTTGACATATTGTAAGATTCTATGTATCTAACTCACGCGACAGTGCACCTGCACTTCGTTTAGGGCCTCTTTCGGAGGGCTGCAGCTTCGTGTCACAGCTGGGCCTAAAGCCCACGCCGGTCTATGAGCCGATAGTAGAGTAGATGTTTTATACTTAGACCCAAGGCCATGTAATCTAACTGGGCCAAACCCATTAAGGCCACCGCGTCGGCCTGTGGCGCGGTAAAAAACACTCGACGTTGTGTCAGACGAGGATTGAACAATTTAGCCTAGCTACAGGCATCTTCCCTGAGCAAATGCGCCGCCGCCTCGCCGCGGACCTCGCCAACAACCTGGGGCTCGTTACATTCTCGTACTAGAGCCTACATCGCACGTAAAGTCGCCGGTGAAGACGATGTGGCACCTCCCGGAGAATCGCCCTAGCGTCCAGCCAAAACCCACCCACCAACACTACCGCAGCTGCCCAACCAGTTCCACAACCACCAGCAGCGGCTACCATTGGCAAAATGACACAACATTCTTTCCTTAGTTCATCTAATCACGAAATGATTATTTCCTTATTTTCCTTTCCTTAACGAGTCATCAATCACACCAATCAATTTTCCTTTACTTTATACATCAATATCTCTTTCCTTTTGAGTCATGCCATCAATCATGCCAATCAATTTCTCTTCCTTGAAAAAAGAATGAATAAAGGAAACAACAAGCACGTGATGACAACCATACGTAGCGTGATAAGCAAGGAATCAATAGACACCGGTGAATACATAACAAACTAAATGAAGCCTTGTCCAAAACATCATCTAATTGCAATGAGAGGAGTATAATGTACTAAAGTCCTTGAATTTTGAGCCTCGTGAGTCATGGTCCCATGGGACCCACATACTAGGTGGCACCCACATACTCTTTGGGTGGGGCCCACAGACTTTATGTGGGACTCATGTGGGACCCATGCACATTGTTTGGGGGAACTCACTATTCTATTGAGTGGGTTCCATGATCATCTTTTCTAAGAAAACATTAATATATTATAGGAATGTCTAAATATATTTAAATCTTTTTATATACAACAACTAATCTTTGTATATTATGCTCATTGTGGTAGCCCTACTACTTTTTGAACTTTGCTTTCACTCCATAAACTCACAAAATATGATTGAATTATTCATTCATTGCTAATTTATTCATTCATTGCCAGAACCAATAATAAATGTAATCCATCATTTTTATCTAGTAACACCCAAAAGTTAGTGAATTTTGAAACAAAACTTATCAATACCTCTATACATATTTGTTGTAGCTTTTGGATTTAATGGATCAATACATCGTAGGAGGTAATAGTTTTTTTCCTGTTGTTACTTTAGGTCAGTATAGGCGCTCAAGGCGCGCTAAATCTGGCTAGTATATATATAGTAGCCATCATGTAGACGAGAGGCATAATGTACAAAACCCTCCACCATTGCTGTGGGGACAGATGTTCCCTTCTGCTTACTTGTGTTAATCTCACGCGGATACTAGATCAAAGTCTTGGAGGATGCATTTGTGATCTTTTACTATGCTTTCATAGTCGTTTTGGATTCAAATATATTATAGAAATGATACAGATCGGTCATATTTGTGAAATAAATTGCACGCGGGTTCCACATGAAGTCATATTTATCTCCACCAACTGCATCCCCATCTCAACTTTCATCTCGAGCCCCACATGAAATCAAGACTTATCTTCACCGCATCCCCATCTACACTCATCTCTCTCCCGCACCCCTGTCAGGAAGTGGATGTGCACCGAGCTCGCTAGGGCGAGCCGCATTGGCCCCTACTATGTCGTGGCTTGCTGGGTGTGGCCACCGGCGATGTGAGCTCAGGCAAGTAGCTCCCTCAGTGGCGATGCAAGCTCTCCGCAAGCTCTCTACATGTGACCTCCCTTTGCATCACTAGCGGAGCTACATGTTGGCCAAGGTGGACTGTGCCCCCTTGGTCCAAACAAAATCACACCCATATTAGACACACGGCTCAAATAATTCAAGAAAGGCCCAGGTCCTAGACTCCCAGCAGGTCGGATTCTAGTGTCCCAGCAAGCGCGAAAAGCTTTGTGTCCCAGCAGGGTTGGACTCGTCACATCTAGTGGTGGTGGACTGAGGACCCATAGTGGAGGATACATGGGCTTTCTTAGCCTTGACGCGATAAACAATAGTAGTAGCACATCGTCATCCCGCTGCTTGGTGCCTTGCCGCTCGTCAAAAGTGCTCGCGGGTGGTCAATCTCCATCTGCAGACTGCTCTACAGTAAAATGGCCCCCTATGATTCATTCAGTAGCTCCATCGCTTTGCATCGAGCTCCATTCTCATGAACTTCTCATCCACACCACTCTCTATCTCTCTCTCCTCTCTCTCTCTCTCTCTCTCTCTCTCTGTGAGAGGACCTGCTCCACGCTGGTTGGCTATAGTGAGTATGTCCGGGCAGCAGAGGTTGCAATGGCGGATATACCCGAATCTCATTGTGCAGTGCTCCTCGTGCCAGATTTGCAGCATGTTGCAAATATATGTCTTATGAGTTGCAAAAGCATATCCAGATGTTGGATATGTTGCAATGGTTATACACTTATGTTCCAATGGCTATACACTTATGTTGCAAGCATTATTCTAAATGTTTAATCACAAATGTTTTAGTTGTGTTATGTTGCACATGTTTCACATTTATGTTCGGAGTGTAGATAATGTTGCATACGTTTGCAATGGCTTTACAAGTATTTTCTAGTGAAAATTTTCTTGTGTTCAACCGTGTGTCATAAGTGTTTCAGCTGTTTTGGACGTATGTTGCAAGTATTTCATCTAAATGTTACAAAAGTGGGTCTGTTGTTGCACTTGTTGCATTTTGACCAACCTTCTGCAGATTGAGGGGGCGCTGCTGAGAGAGCGCAGACGCGTGTAGCTGCTGGCACGGTGTTCATATGGACTCGTGAAATGGAGCCCCACACGTGAACATCTTGAGGCGCAGGGCACCTGACAGGCATGGGCTCCACCACCGTCCGACGGCTAACGCCTGGATCAGACGTTCGGGCTCTAGCAACTCCAAATATATTAATGACGAGAATTATGACATGTGGAAGAAGAATGTTGGGCGGCCCCACTGGGAGAATCTTAAGAATTTATTTTGCTCCACGGGAGGAAATGTTTGGTTGGAGAGGTAATTTTTAAATAAGATGTCTTGTTGAATGTCTGGAGACCATGGATATATTGGGACTGCTCCAAACATGACACATATATGTTTATTATTAGGTTTGCATTAAGCATCATAACCATGCATATAAACTTTGTTTGTTACCAAATCATTACATGCAGGAGTATACTACTCATGGTTGCTACCATTCACCACCAAGGGTGATTTACCACAGCAGCAGTTCATCCGCCGATCAACATATTGGCAAAACCGTACGCTTGGGGAAGCACATTTAATCTTGCACCCCGCGGTCTTGCAGTGTGGATCAGGCCTGCATAGCGCTGTTTGAACTGCACAAATAAAAAGTGATCCCAGTGTAAGTAAACATAGTGAAATGGAAATGCAACATTCTAGAAGTATGGAGTACTAGGTCGCTAGAAAAGTCACAAGTCGGATGAGCATATGCATTACTTGCAGTTGCAGCAAGACAAGCAGAAGAAGACCATGGCCATGACGATGACAAGTGCCAGGAACATCAGGACACTACCACCGGTTCCCTTCTTGACAAGTGCCATGGCGACTAACCGTTCCTCCTGCCGCACTTTGGTTTATATAGAAATAGATTTGGTTTATATAGAAATAGAGGTGCAATATACAAGGCAGGCACGAAATCAATCAAGAGCTGGACCAAATAAATAATCTGAAAGGTTCTGAAATTTAATTTATTACACGTCTGTTAATTTTTTTTGGCGTTCCATTCTGACAGTATCTTGTCTGCTTATCTGGCTTCTCTATCACTACTATCTCTATCTCTACTATATATATACTATATATACATATATATCTACCTCTACTATTTTAAAAATATCTTCATCTCTATCTGTACTAGTTAAAAGATATCTATCCCTACTATATCTATATTTGTATCTATATCAGTTTCCACATGTCAGATCTTTTGTGCCTCCACCAATTTCACTTCGACATCAACATAACTAAGGCCAGAATAATATCACCCTTTAATTTGCTTTTTTTATATTTCAAAGTCCGTGGCGCAATATACTGATACCCACTGTCTCAAAATATAAACATTTCTATGTTTGTCCAAAGTAAAACTATATATGCTAATAATTTGCTCTAGGTCCCAACAAATTCAGGAAAGCTACAAAACTGTACACTTTCCATGAACAAAGACCAGAATCTCACCCATTGCAATATACTATACTCTATACCCCTTCCATAAAAAAATATAAGCATTACTAAGTTTGTCATAAGTCAAGCTATCCTATATCTGGCAGGTTTGTCCTAGATTTCAGACAAATTAAGCAGTGAAATTGTAATTTTAAAGACAAATTAAGTAAATGGTCCGTGGAAACACCATACAGAGTATATACTTGCTTGCAAGCATATATGGGCACGGAATTAAGACACCACAAGGTAACATGATCTATGAGATGTTACAAACATACATATTCTTGACTTTGGGTTGCATCGAGCAGATGGCGAAATTATTACATGCAAGAGCGCGAATTATTATGGTTCTATCCCATTACGCAACTCAATCTTACCGCGGTCACCCCTATTGGGGTGGCTTTGGCAGCATGAACTGGGTAGGCGGGCCGCCCGCGGTGCCCAACTTGCAGCAGCAGGCATGAAAACTTGGAACACCGGTCCTCAGCCAGCTTGCACTCGCTGATGAACCTGTCACCGTACATGGATTGGCATGATTTCACACAATTATTGGCATCGCAGAAATAAAATGCGCCGATGCATACTTCATCTACACACGGTCGTCAGACAAAGTGTTAGTCATCAATTTGGGGGAACAGAAAGAAAATGCAGAGTAGTAAAATAAAATAGGGTAGCTTCTTCAGGTTCTGTACCAGCGCCATAGGTGCATGATAGGGCGCAAGACATGACCACGAGAATGATGCAGAAGCAGTGGCTATGGAGTTCATGGCCCTCATCGTATCAAAAATCTTCACGGGTGCCACGAGGAGGAGATTTCCTTGAGCCTCCTCTCTGTAACTAGCTGTTCTATTTCTTCGGGTGCCCATGAGCCGGCATGTTTATATATAATAGAATGAAATAAAAAAATTTGTTGCAGCCATGTCAATATATAATTATTCAGGATTATATTCATGCATGTACTCACACATCATCAGTGCTGGCATATCTCATTCTTCCAGGATTTTGATATCCAAGAGCTGAAAGACCCAATTAATAATGCTTTGGTATCGCAACACTAACCTTTCGTATCCTTTTGGATTCAAATATATTAATGAAGAGAATTAAGAATTTATTTTGTCCCACTGGAGGAGATCGATGTTGGTTTATATATAGAAATAGAGGGTACAATACAAGGCAGGCACGGAATCAATCAAGATCCCTCATTTAATTCGATATTGTATCCCTCCGTGTCAAAAATACATGGATACCATACTAAGCTATACTATGTTTGGATGTGATTTAATCGCTACAACTTTTGAGAAACTTAGTTTTGACTACAAATAAGATAAGATTTCGCATGAAAAGTGCTGCATTTGAACCCTCCATCTCTCCTCTCCGGCTCACCCTCTCTCTCTCACACACACACATCTCCTCCCTGCCCCTCTCGTGCCCCTTCCCTGGTCGCCCCTACCCCTCCGCCGATGGTCTCCAATGGTGCTGGCCGAGCCTTTGGCAGAAGAAGAACAGCACTTTTGACAAGGCCAAAGTGCGCTGCTACAATTGCCAAGGCTACGGGCATTACTCTTGGGAGAACAAGTGTGATGAGCTGAAGAAGAAGAAGGAAGAGGCACTACTTGCAATGGCGGAAGCCGGCAGTCGACGGCGTTGCTTTGAAGGTCGCCAAGAAGGAGACTAAATAATGGCAACAAGATTAGGGGTGATTGTTAGATAATCTTGTTGTTTGCATTAGAAACATGTTTAGTTTTGTGCATGTCAGTTTGTAATAGGCTAGTCCATGTGAGAAGAGTGCGTGCTACATGGCGTTGTGGCAAATCAGGAGTGAGTAGTGAGCTGATTGCCGGCCAGGAGGTGAGTGCATGCAGGTGTTCATGGAGTCAGCCATGCAGGGAATTGCGCCAGGAATTTGGCCAAGTCGTGTGGAGCATATCCAGGAGGAGGAAGCGGTCCAACCATGCAGATATAGTGGCCTACATTCCTGGAGAGATGGTCTTGTTGATTAAGTGTCATGCATGTAGTTAGAGTAGGGGCTAAGCTAGTTGTGATCCGATTCTTGCGGCAAGTTGAGCACGTCAAGAAACGCCACACGGGTTTGTTTAGCCAGTGTGTGTGTCTTTAAATACTACTCCATGTAATCCTTTTAGTTGAAGAGAAAAGAGGGAAAGGCATAGTTGTGTGCTGCCGCAAGAGCTCTTCTGTGTCTCTCTTCCTACGAGTGTTGTATCAGCTAGCTTTCTTCCTTGTATCTCCATCTCGTGAGTATTTCCAACAGAAATGCCATTGCTTTCTAATAGTAACGCTACAGATAGAATAGAACCGTTTGTATTCAAGTACAACTCAGGGTTCAAGTGGTTCAATTCAAATCATTTAGATGAGAAGGTTATAAACACAAGGAATGATTATTTATACAGATTGTTTATCGACTTGTATACAAAATAGCTGTACGTCAAGCATCATTTCAACTACCATGTGACACACCACAGGTTAAAACAAAAGCTGCAAAACTGACAAAAGCCGTAAAATTAGCGTATATATGTGATGTAGTTGTATAGCGTTTTGTAAACGAAAAGATTTACTACCATGGTAGGTTTGTGTAAACGAGAGGAGACGCCACAATATATTCAGTGGAGTGATGCCATATTGTGACAACGAGTGGTTGGAATAAGCAAAGACTTTTCTAGTAGCAATCGTGGATACGTACACGTAAATGCCTAGCTTCCATGTAGAATTGACTTGTTCAAAATTTCCAAAAGTATTCTTGCAAGGTTCCAAGCAGAACCGGACCAGCAGTGCTCCCCTGTTCCACCAGCCGAGGAATAATGATCGGTCAGCTTGCATTGCCTGAAATAAACTTTTGGAAACGTCAATAATTTAATTCGAGATACTGAGAAGCAACTGACGAGTGTGTAACGAGGAGAAATAGGAAGAAAACGAATCAGAGACAAGAGGAGATGAAATCACGCCATTCATGGATGTGGTGCGAGGATCGTCGGAAGTGGGGCGTCCAATCGTCCAGGTCTTGCACAGCTCGCCTGAGGACTTCTTGTGGTGTGGGGGAGAGGTTTTGTTGTTGAAAGATCTTCGTGTTCCAGGCTTTTCACACATGCCAGAGCAACGTGAGGAAGGTATCAATACGGACCTCATCTGGTAGATGAGGGAGCAACCAAGAACCCACCCGAGCATGGACCAGACAGCGGCGGCATGAGGGCAGCAGGAGAAGATGTGGCCGTCCGTCTCAAAGGAAGTGGGGCAGAATTCACAGAAAGAGTCCTCAAGCGGCCGGATATTCTTCCTGTGCAGATTGGCCCGGGTAGGAAGCAGATCCTCTGCCGTCAGCCCTCTGCCGTTGAGTCCCTCATTATGTGGACCCGGTCCCACATGGCAGCGCCTCAACGGCAGGTGAGCAATGGCAGGCGAGCCGTCGGGTGCTTAAGCACCCACGTGCAAGAGCCAGCCTAAGAATTTGATTTTCGTCGGCACCTTGGTGGCCCAGATGCGAGCATCACCAGGTGCTTCAGGGTCTGTAGCGTGCAGTCCGACATACGAGCTTAGTCGTGAAAGAAGAGCCGCGGGTGCCATTCATATAACACTGATCCTGCTATTGTCAAATCATCGAACACCTGGAGTGCTTTATCAGCGCACATACAAACTGGGGAGAGAGACAGAGGGCATTCATGGGAGAGTATGGGGAGGGATGGCCGGATGGGTACCTAACCTTGCAAACGCAATGAGCGAACAAGTTGAACGACCTCGGTGCAACCATGGAAGATGCTGAGCTCGTCAAGAAGCTGCTCGACTCCGTGCCTAACAAGTTTTTGCAGGTTATAGCTGCAATTGAGCAGTTCTCGGACTTGGACAAGATGCCGTTCGATGAGGCAATTGGCCGCCTCAAGGCGTACGAGGAGAGGATTCGCAAGAATGAAGTACGACGTGAGGAGCATCAGCTTCTTGCTGCTGGTGTTTCACGTCTGGTGCTGTGTAACACCCGCTTTTAGCCCTAATAAATCACCTCGCTAAATCACACGTGTTTTCAAAACTTTTCCACTGAGCTCGATTGTCTCCTCAAAACCCCGATCATCCGCCCATCCCGCCCGCCATCACTGAGCCACGTCGGCCACCTGAATCCCGAGCCGCCATGGTCCCGCCATGCCCGCTCACGTGCCGACATCACGTCAGTGCTCGAACCCTCAGAAAACCTTTTCTTTCCCTCTCCTAATTTTCCTAGGATTTCTTCCAATTTTCTAAACCCTTTCTTTTTTCCTTTTTTCCTTCCTTTCCTTTTTCCTTTTCTCTTTTTCCTTTTCTTTTTTTCCCTTACTCTTTTTTTCTTTTCCTTCTTTCTCCTTCCTTCGCCGGCCTCGCCCGCCCCGCCCTCTGCTGCAGCGACGCACGCCCGCCTCCGCCCGCGGCCGCCACGCGCCGCGCCCGCCTCCTCCGCCTCCACGCCGCTCGCCGCCTCGCTCGCGGCGCTGCCCCCGCGACATGCGCCAGACGCCGAGACGCGCCAGCGCGCCCGCCGCCAGACCCGCCGCCACGCCGACGCGCCCGACGCCCGTCCGCTGCCGCGCGGTCGCCGCCACGGACCGCGTGCCGCGCACCTCACCGCCGCGTCGCCACGCTGCCGCCGTCGCGCCCACCGCCGCCGACCCCACGGCCACCACGCATCACGCACGCCGGCGCGCGTGCCGCCGCGCTGCACGAGCCATTGCATCGCCGCCGCGCCGCCGAAAGTTGACCACGGCACCACCGACGCCACGGCGCATTCACTCCGCCCGCCGCCTCGAGCACCGCCCGCCACCGCATCCGCCTCGCGCCGCGACCGCCTCGCCGCCCACCGCCACATCAGCAGCGCGCCTTTCTCGCCACGCGTGTCCACAAGACGCTTAACTCCACCGCGCCTCGTCTCCTCCACGCACGCCGCGCTGCCCGCTTCGCACCGGCCGCCGCTAGCCACCAAGCCGCGTCGCTGCCCGCCACATCATCTCCACGCGCATTCACTCACTCGACGAATCTCGCTAAGACTCGCCGGACGAGCCGCCGTCACGCCGAGATCTTTCGTGAACCGCCGCCGCCCGGCCGCGAGAAGGTGCGCGTGCTCCGGCCGAGCCACCGCCTTTCCGCTGCTATAAAGGGCCCGACGCCTACCGCCTCACGACCTCCACAGCCCTCCCTCTCCTCTCGAGCTCTCCACCACCGCCACCGCGTCCCACCACCGTCTCTTGCACGCCTGCCATTGATCCGCCTCCACAAGCCACCACCCCAAGGTGAGCACGGGCGAGTTTCTCCCCCTCTCGCTTTGCCCCATCTCCCGCCGCCGCCAGGCTGCCCGGCTAGCACTCCGCCGCGGCCGATCTCCTCCTCCCCTCCTCGTTATGTTCGAAGGGAGGAGGGCTGCTTAAAAGCCCCTACCCTTTCCCTATTTACAACCATACCCTTCCACTCTTTCTCTCTCTCTTGGACTTTACCAGAGCCCCCCTTTTTTTTCCTCCAAGCCCCCCTCCTTTCACTATTTCTCTCTTATTTCTTCCAAATAAAACCCTATGCCATAAACCAATTTACAAACCAACCTCTTCTATTCCAAAGACCATTACAAATAGGTCCTTGGGCCATTTTAAATTACACCTCACCTTATTTATATTTTATAACCGAGTCCTCTTCTATTAAACTTATTTACAACTAGGTCCTTAACCTTGCCTAATTAATCCTAATCGCTTTTAACGCCATTTCATGACTATATTTTTCACCGACCAATCCCAGCTCTTGTCCCTTTTTCCTCTACATTTCCGCCGAGCCACCCATCTTTCCCCTAAATAATATTTATTCCTCCTTTTCTATTTATTTTCTCCTTGAGCTCACGGTAAAACTTGTGTGCTTGTATTGATTGCATACTTGCTTGTGTGTGCGCTATAGCCGACGGAGTAACGAGGAGGAGTACCATGAGCCGAGTTCGGAGCCGAGTCTCGAAAGCGAGTGAGACCGAGTCCCGAATCATGAAAGGAACTCCCGAGGACTTCAAGACGGCAAGTTCAATCTCATCCTTTGATGCATGCTTGATCCCGCTTTATAAACACAACCCTATGACATGTTTTATAAATTGCATATTGTTTTACCGTTAAAACCGGTGAGGATAGCCACCCTTGATTGCCATGATTGAACTTTGTTTGGCCTAAATGATTGCTTTAAAATGTGTGAGTGCTTTAAAACGAATGGGATATTTTGGAAAATGAGTAAAGAACCGGGTAGACGGATGGACGCGTGTGTCGAGTATGGGTGAGCTCGTACTTTGTGGTTGAGCGTGTTGGAGATGTCCATCTTGTCGTTATGACCGGGTTGCGTGACATCTCACCGACCCAATTATCGTACTACCACCGACCGCTGTATGTGGCAACGGCTTAGCATAAATCCCACTAGTTAATCTACTTGCCATCGAGTGCGGGTGAGCAGCGGAGATCAAGGAGAGTAGGGGCACGATCCGGTGAGGTACGCCCGGTTACGTGAGATAACCCCTTGGTTGCTCCGTGGTGGCTCGAGAGGGTTAGCTAAGGTGGGTAATGGCTTTGATAGGATCCGCGCCGACACTAAGGTGTTCGTGTGGCGGTACCCTACTTGTGGGTAAAGATGTACAACCTCCGCAGAGTGTAAACCTATTCGAATAGCCGTGTCCACGATATTGAGTCACGGTGGTCACAAAACTAGTGTTTGGGTTTGGGATGATTTTCATGACGTGAGTTGATTTCTTTTAAAGTGTGTGGTCAGTGTCAGGCTACATGGACGGGGAGTCCTAGAGTCCTCATTTGGTTTTCACAAAACAACCGAAGTTACTTGAGTTATAAAAACTGCTTATGAAAACCTTTTTGAAAACAAACCCTTGCATGAGTGAATGCGTTTGCAAAATAAACCTTATCCTGATCCTTGATATATCCTGTGCATGATCTGCTTATTAGCTCCGTGGGTGGGTTGAACTTGTTGAGTACGTATGTACTCACCCTTGCTTGATGATTAACTGCTTTTTGAGGAGGATCCCGACTGCAAGACGCCGAGTAGGTTGCCGTCCTGCACACCAACCCGTGCTGTGGATTCGTGGTCTCCACAGAAGCTTCCATGGCGCAAGACTCAAGATATCTTAGATGCTGTTGCTATCGTAGTTTGGTCTGTAGTTCTTATGTTGCTTCTCGTGGCGCGGCGCCCCATGCCCACCTCGACGTGTTGTACCAGAATGAACCATCCGATGTAATAAATGTGTACCAGCCTCCGGGACCGGTATTTGTATCACATTTAGTCACCTCGATGAGGGACGCTTCATCTTGTGAGCCTTTGGCAAGAAGAACAGCACTTTTGACAAGGCCAAAGTCTTGCGCCACTACCAAGGCTATGGGCATTACTCTTGGGAGAACAAGTGTGATGAGTGAAGAAGAAGAAGGAAGAGGCACTACTTGCAATGGCGGAAGCCGACAAGAAGCGTTGCTTTGAAGGTCGCCAAGAAGGTGACTAAATAATGGCAACAAGATTAAGGGGTGATTGTTAGATAATCTTGTTGTTTGCATTAGAAACATGTTTAGTTTTTGTGCATGTCAGTTTGTAATAGGCTAGTCCATGTGAGAAGAGTGCGTGCTACATGGCGCGTTGTGGCAAATCAGGAGTGAGTAGTGAGCTGATTGCCGGCCGTGAGGTGAGTGCATGCAGGTGTTCGTGGAGTCAGCCATGCAGGAATTGCGCCAAGTCGTGGAGCATATCCAGGAGGAGGAAGCGGTCGTGTTGATTAAGTGTCATGCATGTAGTTAGAGTAGGGTTGTTAGTTGTGATCCGATTCTGCGGCAAGTTGAGCACGCCGCAAGAAACCACCACGCCAGTTTGTTTAGCCAGTGTGTGTCTTTAAATACTACTCCATGTAATCCTTTTTTAGTTGAAGAGAAAAGAGTGAAAGGCATAGTTGTGTGTGCGCCGCAAGAGCTCTGTGGTGTCTCTTCCTACGAGTGTTATATCGCTAGCTTTCTTCCTTGAATCTCCATCTCGCGTGAGTATTTCCAACATTTGGTATCTAGAGCCGGTTTATGCCCAAGTATTTGCAGTTCAAGGAGATGTCGATCATCCCGGCGCATGCGGTGAAGGAGGGCGGCGTGTCGCCTGCACTGATGCTCACCGCCACCAACTACTCCACCGGGCGATCAAGATGGAGGCCAACATGGACGCGCAGGTCTGTGGGAGGCCATCGAGCCCGCAGACGGGAGGCCGGGATTCAAGAAGGACAAGCTCGCACGAGCGTATCTTCGAGCTGTCCTCGATGATGTGCTGCAGCAGATCGCGAAGAAGAAGACCGCCAAGGAGGTTTGGGAGAGCCTGAAGACGAGGTGCCTTGGCGTTGATCGAGTGAAGAAGGCACGGGTGCAGACCTTGAAGAGTGATTTCAAGGACTTGCACATGAAGGACACCGAGTCCATCGACGAGTTCGCAGGCAAAATCAGTGGCCTAGCGAACAAGTTGAGCGACCTCGGTGCATCCATGGAAGATGCCGAGCTCCAAGAAGCTGCTCGACCGCGGCTCAACAAGTTTTTGCAGGTTATAGCTGCAATTGAGCAGTTCCTGACTTGGACAAGATGCCGTTCGATGAGGCAATTGGCCGCCTCAAGGCGTACGAGGAGAGGATTCGCAAGAATGAAGTACGACGTGAGGAGCATCAGCTTCTTGCTGCTGGTGTTTCACGTGCTGGTGCTGGCAGAGCCTTTGGCAAGAAGAGCAGCACTTTTGACAAGGCCAAAGTGCGCTGCTACAATTGCCAAGGCTACGGGCATTACTCTTGGGAGAACAAGTGTGATGAGCTGAAGAAGAAGAAGGAAGAGGCACTACTTGCAATGGCGGATGCCGACGACGAGCCGACGTTGCTTTGAAGGTCGGCAAGAAGGTGATTAAATAATGGCAACAAGATTAGGGGGTGATTGTTAGATAATCTTGTTGTTTGCATTAGAAACATGTTTAGTTTTTTGTGCATGTCAGTTTGTAATAGGCTAGTCCATGTGAGAAGAGTGCGTGCTACATGGCGTTGTGGCAAATCAGGAGTGAGTAGTGAGCTGATTGCCGGCCAGGAGGTGAGTGCATGCAGGTGTTCGTGGAGTCAGCCATGCAGGGAATTGCGGCCAAGTCGTGGAGCATATCCAGGAGGAGGAAGCGGTCGTGTTGATTAAGTGTCATGCATGTAGTTAGAGTAGGGTTGTTAGTTGTGATCCGATTCTTGCGGCAAGTTGAGCACGTCGCAAGAAACGACCACGCCAGTTTGTTTAGCCAGTGTGTGTCTTTAAATACTACTCCATGTAATCCTTTTTTAGTTGAAGAGAAAAGAGTGAAAGGCATAGTTGTGTGTGCTGCCGCAAGAGCTCCTGTGTGTTTCTCTTCCTACGAGTGTTATATCAGTTAGCTTTCTTCCTTGAATCTCCATCTCGCGTGAGTATTTCCAACATTTGGTATCTAGAGCCGGTTTATGCCCAAGTATTTGCAGTTCAAGGAGATGTCGATCATCCCGGCGCATGCGGTGAAGGAGGGCGGCGTGTCGCCTGCACCGATGCTCACCGCCACCAACTACTCCACCTGGGCGATCAAGATGGAGGCCAACATGGACGCGCAAGGTCTGTGGGAGGCCATCGAGCCTGCAGACGGGGAGGCCGGGGATTCGAAGAAGGACAAGCTCGCACGAGCGTGTATCTTTGGAGCTGTCCCTGATGATGTGCTGCAGCAGATCGCGAAGAAGAAGACCGCCAAGGAGGTTTGGGAGAGCCTGAAGACGAGGTGCCTTGGCGTTGATCGAGTGAAGAAGGCACGGGTGCAGACCTTGAAGAGTGATTTCAAGGACTTGCACATGAAGGACACCGAGTCCATCGACGAGTTCGCAGGCAAAATCAGTGGCCTAGCGAACAAGTTGAGCGACCTCGGTGCATCCATGGAAGATGCCGAGCTCGTCAAGAAGCTGCTCGACTCCGTGCCTAACAAGTTTTTGCAGGTGATAGCTGCAATTGAGCAGTTCTCGGACTTGGACAAGATGCCTTCGATGAGGCAATTGGCGCCTCAAGGCACGAGGAGAGGATTCGCAAGAATGAAGTACGACGTGAGGAGCATCAGCTTCTTGCTGCTGGTGTTTCACGTGCTGGTGCTGGCAGAGCCTTTGGCAAGAAGAGCAGCACTTTTGACAAGGCCAAAGTGCGCTGCTACAATTGCCAAGGCTACGGGCATTACTCTTGGGAGAACAAGTGTGATGAGCTGAAGAAGAAGAAGAAGAGGCACTACTTGCAATGGCGGATGCGAGCGACGTTGCTTTGAAGGTCGGCAAGAAGGTGATTAAATAATGGCAACAAGATTAGGGGGTGATTGTTAGATAATCTTGTTGTTTGCATTAGAAACATGTTTAGTTTTTGTGCATGGTTTGTAATAGGCTAGTCCATGTGAGAAGAGTGCGTGCTACATGGCGTTGTGGCAAATCAGAGTGAGTAGTGAGCTGATTGCCGCCGGGAGGTGAGTGCATGCAGGTGTTCGTGGAGTCAGCCATGCAGGAATTGCGGCCAAGTCGTGGAGCATATCCAGGAGGAGGAAGCGGTCGTGTTGATTAAGTGTCATGCATGTAGTTAGAGTAGGGTTGTTAGTTGTGATCCGATTCTTGCGGCAAGTTGAGCACGCCGCAAGAAACGACCACGCCAGTTTGTTTAGCCAGTGTGTGTGTCTTTAAATACTACTCCATGTAATCCTTTTTAGTTGAAGAGAAAGAGTGAAAGGCATAGTTGTGTGTGCTGCCGCAAGAGCTCTTCTGTGTCTCTCTTCCTCAGTGTTGTATCAGCTAGCTTTCTTCCTTGTATCTCCATCTCGCGTGAGTATTTCCAACAGAAATGCCATTGCTTTCTAATAGTAACGCTACAGATAGAATAGAACCGTTTGTATTCAAGTACAACTCAGGGTTCAAGTGGTTCAATTCAAATCATTTAGATGAGAAGGTTATAAACACAAGGAATGATTATTTATACAGATTGTTTATCGACTTGTATACAAAATAGCTGTATCATTTCAACTACTATGTGACACACCACAGGTTAAAAAAGCTGCAAAACTGACAAAAGCCGTAAAATTAGTGTATATATGTGATGTAGTTGTATAGCGTTTTGTAAACGAAAAGATTTACTACCATGGTAGGTTTGTGTAAACGAGAGGAGACGCCACAATATATTCAGTGGAGTGTGTGATGCCATATTGTGACAACGAGTGGTTGGAATAAGCAAAGACTTTTTCTAGTAGCAATCGTGGATACGTACACGTAAATGCCTGTAGCTTCCATGTAGAATTGACTTGTTCAAAATTTCCAAAAGTATTCTTGCAAGGTTCCAAGCAGAACCGGACCAGCAGTGCTCCCTGTTCCACCAGCCGAGGAAATAATGATCGGTCAGCTTGCATTGCCTGAAATAAACTTTGGAAACGTCAATAATTTAATTCGAGATACTGAGAAGCAACTGATGAGTGTGTAACGAGGAGAAATAGGAAAGAAAACGAATCAGAGACAAGAGCAGATGAAATCACGCCATTCATGGATGTGGTGCGAGGATCGTCGGAAGTGGGCGTCCAATCGTCCAGGTCTTGCACAGCTCGCCTGAGGACTTCTTGTGGTTGTTGTGGGTAGAGATTTTGTTGTTCAAAGATCTTCGTTCCAGGCTTTTCACACATGCCAGAGCAACGTGAGGAAGGTATCAATACGGACCTCATCTGGTAGATGAGGGAGCAACCAAGAACCCACCCGAGCATGGACCAGACAGCGGCGGCATGAGGGCAGCAGGAGAAGATGTGGCCGTCCATCTCAAAGGAAGTGGGGCAGAATTCAGGAGTCCTCGCCGGATATTCTTCCTGTGCAGATTGGCCCGGGTAGGAAGCAGATCCTCTGCCGGCCGTTGAGTCCCTGTTATGTGGACCCGGTCCCACATGGCAGCGCCTCAACGGCAGGTGAGCAATGCAGGCGAGCCCGTCCGGGTGCTTAAGCACCCAACGTGCAAGAGCCAGCCTAAGAATTTGATTTTCGTCGGCACCTTGGTGGCCCAGATGCGAGCATCACCAGGTGCTTCAGGGTCTGTAGCGTGCAGTCCGACATAGACGAGCTTAGTGGTGAAAGCAGAGCCGCGGGTGCCATCCATATAACGCTGATCCTGCTATTGTCAAATCATCGAACACCTGGAGTGCTTTATCAGCGCACATACAAACTGGGGAGAGAGACAGAGGGCATTCATGGGAGAGTATGGGGAGGGATGGCCGGATGGGTACCTAACCTTGCAAACGCAATGAGCGATCATAATCAGACGATGATGGCAGTCTGGGTTTGGGTCGGCGCTCGGCGCCGGTCTGTCGGCCGCCAGTCCCGGTGAGATTCGTGAGAATCCGACCCTATTCAAGTCAAATTTCTCAATTATTCAGTGGCAGCTGCGTTAGGGCTTGTTCGCTTCTGTGGGATTCAATCGGGCCGAAATAATAAATGTATGAAGAAAATTATGATAGAGATTCAGATTTATTCCGGATCAAAAATTGATTTACTCATCATGATGGGTAGAACAAGAGACCGAAGAGTCGGATTAGTTACACACCTCTTGACTAGTGGATTGATTTCGAGCCTTTTGGTGTACCTATTATGAGCAAATTAATTTTCAACCCGGAATAAATCTGGATCTTTTATAGTAGCTATCATGATTTTTGTTGTTATATTTTATCAATTTCGGTCGGAATCCAATCCGTTGGAAACGAACGAGGTAGCCGGCTGTGGGCTCATTGCCGCTTGGTCTGTAGCGAACCTCGCCGCGAGATTGCACATCATGTCTTCCTGCATGGCGTCCGGATCCATTGCGGCAACAAAGACAGCAGCGATCGCCCTCTCTGCCCTGCCCTCCGACATTACTCGTTGTTCATACTGACAGTAGATTATTTTACATACGACTATAGCTGATGCGGATCTACTTTTGCAGCAGTGAACACAGCTGATCATTGGGTGGCCGATGCCGAGGGGTAATGCTTTATAATGTTTTTCAGTGTAACCATCACATCTCTCATTGACATTCTTTGGTCATGTCACTCACTTTAGCAAATCAAACCATAATGGGAAAACAGAGCATATGAAGTGAATCCTGAACTCCATTCGACAGTTCTTCGTTCCAAAAGAAACTCCGAGAGAAGAAACTTATATTACATAATATGACAGTTTGCATTCAGAAACCTTATGAATGAGACAAATACCTAGTGAAAGAAAATATAATAAGAGATGGCTGATGCTATTCACCTCTTGCAGAAGTTAACCACTAGGCTGCACTCTGCGTTGAGATTGAGGCCGATTTGGCATAATCCTTTAATCTTTTTTAGTATATCAGGTTAAAAAAAAAATCCTATTTTAGTATCACCACCACATCCCTCATTGTCATCCTTTGGTCAGGAGATCCACTCGAGCAGATCGATCAAATCCAGCTCAAATAACTACGAATGAAGAAGATACCATGAAGAGTGTCTGCACCATGTCCAACATACGCGCTGCCTGACATGTCCAAGACCTACTACAGGGCGTGTGGTTTTCACAAAGAAGTCCCCCAGGAGCACAGACGCCCAAGCAGCGATGGAGATTTGAAAAGCTCTGTTAAAAAATATGGAAAAGTTCAATTATGTATATACAATTTTTTTTATAAACTTCAACCAATTTTACAAACAAGTCATGATGTCAGAACATCTCCATATATGCAAGTTCTATTGAAAATACAGGTGCAGCGGGCATCGTTTGCAGCAGTGAAAATATATTTTTTTTCTTTTAGAGCTAACTTAACACAGTTAAGTGCCCTAAACCACAAACTTGCAAAGTCTAAAACATAGTGACAAATCCATAAAAGTAGGAGCATTGCTCCATCCAATTGCCCATATATCAGCTTGATCACTACAGGAAACTGTAAATACGCCGAGTGCTAAAGACACTCGGCGAAGACTAATATAGACTCGGCGACGAGTTCGCCGAGTGTTGCACTCGGCGTTGCCCACTCGGCATTTAAAGAGTTATGCTTTTTTTTTTTGTCGAAACTGCAAATATTGAGTTCAGTGGGTACCTTCGAAAATGGCATCCAGTGGATTGAGTGGGATGTCATGCCGCCGCCGCAGGTCTGAAACAAGCGACTTTATACCTGGACAGTTGTTAACTGAAAGTTTACTGAGAGATGAGTATTCTCCTGTTCCACTAGGCAAGGACGTCAGGTTTGTGCAACGGACCAGAGTGAGTTCTTCCAGTGCTGGGATCTCGATCCTGCATGATTCTAGTGATCTCAACTCTTGGCACCTACAAACTTTTAGCTTTTTGAGTGCATCCAGCTCTCATGATAGGATTTGTAGTTTGGGGCAACCACGAATATCTACTTCCTTAAGGGATGAGGGAAGATTGAGAACCTCTAACAATCCATCACATTCATTGATTTTCAGAGTTTCTAGAGATGATGGTAGGAAACTACCCCGGCCGGATGATACAGCAGTTCGTGCCATAATGACGTCAGTGCTAGGCCCTGCACTTAATGATGTCTTGTCCTGTTGATTGAAAGATATGGTCTTCAGATTTTTACAGTATTCAACATCCATCTTCTTGAGAGCAGGCGTGGGGTTGCATACCTCTACCATATTATCGCAACCAAATATACATAGGGACTCGAGGCAGGGCAAAAGTTGGCTCCTTTCAAATATACATAGTTGACTCCTGCAATGCCCAATTTTCAGCCTCCGCAAGGAAACCAAATTTTGGAACTCTTTTTCCGGCCAGTAGACTAGGTCATCCGAGGAGATATCCAGATCTTGCAGCCGCCGAAAACATGCCCACAGAGCTAGTGCATGTGGCTGGAAGAACAAACTGCAACTGTCTAGGAGCATATTTGTCACAGATGAAATATAGTCCCATTTGTCCTTGCCATCCACCTCGACGTATTCCAGTTTCAAATTGGACAGTGACGTCATATATCTAGTTGCTCCCAGGGATCTCTGTTTGTTTTCTCCATAATAACTAATCGATAGGTCTAGTTCCCTGAGCTTTTGGTGCTCTAGGCAGACTGGTTAACTTGTTGCAACTATGTCATCTGGAAGTGCTTCGATTGTACTATTTGAGACATCAAGGTACCTAAGGTGGTGCAGATGCATTGGTTTTATTGGCAACATGATCTTGGTAGAGCAAGTGCTCGTAGAGAACTGTATTTGGATGAATGCATCACCTTGTACTTGTCCAACGATGGGAAGAACCCTGAGATCACCGTTGGTAGCTTGATTGTTGACCAATATCTCAACAATTTTCTTCCTCTCCTCGTGTCTAGATCGGCTAACAATATTTTTAGGATCAACGATATTGGAATCCGTCTCACGCCCCTCCTTCAGTGCTGGTGCCTGGGGTTGAAGCTTGTTGAACCCAAAGTCGTTCATTTCATCCACAAGGACCTTGATGGTGTCAACAACGCCTTGAAGCTTGCTGCCCATCCTGATACGGAATACGACACGGTTGTGAGTAGGGAAGAGCTTTACTCCAGCCTTACCAAGCTTGGTGATGTGCCCGTTCTTTTTGGCTTGGCGACGGAGCGCCTCATACTCGAACTCATCAAAGATGTCGATCGCCTGGTACGCCGCCGTCTTGAGCTCGCCGAGCCATACCTTCACTCCTTCCCGCCGGGACGCCTGCTTCTCAGCGTCGGCGATGACGTCGAGGATGGCAGGAAGCTTGCGCTTGAGGACCTCGTGCTGCTTGTCCATACCTCCATCACCTTGTACTTGTCCAGGAGATAGTTGGACGCCTTCTCCTTCACCAGGATCTCTTGAACCTGTGGTCCATCAGAAATGGGTGCATTGTCGAAAATGAATATTCATCTATCTCTGCATGACCAGGAAAGTTTTATGAGAACAGACAGGAGGAAATCAAAATGGTGTAGAGGCCATGCAATGCTATCATATTTTACTAGAAATCTATAATGGCATGATGTAACCAAATTGATGAGGACGCAATATTTGAATCATAGCTAGAAGATTTACCTTACAAATCGTATGCTTCAACAAAGAGATCGAGGTGATTGATAATAATGATGAATATTAATCATCATGATGAAACAGTTCGTTAACATGTTCAATATATCATTAGTCATTACTTGAATGCCTCGACGTAGTGAGGCCAATGAGACAACAAACAGAGTGGTTCAGAGTGTTGGCCGATCAAGAAGAAAACCAGCATATCACAAATGAACCAAGTGAAAACCCAAAGAGCAATCTCTTACAAAAGCATTCTTCGTTCCGATCGACTAATCAGCATGATTGCAATATGCGTGCTATTCAGTAACCTCCCTCCAACCAAATCTCGTACAAGAAGCGGATCCAAGCAAGCCTCAATGGATACTACACTGCAGAATTAACTCTGCACTGTGAGCAAGCTCAAATTAGGTATCCTTTGTGAGAAGGAAAAGATGGAAATTAGAACTGTTTCTTGGAATATATACTGGAGGACATAGACACTACCGGAAACGGAGCCTTCACCGTGAGCTCGCCGCTTCGCTGAGAGCCCAGTCCACGGCTCTCGGCGAAGGGAGCTTCTTTGCCGAGAGTCTGATCCCTGGCTCTCGGTGAAGGTGGCTTCTTCGCCGAGAGTTTGCTCCCTGGCTCTCGGCAAAGGAGTGGTCCCCACTAGTAACGGGCGTGACCGTGAAGAGCACCTGCCGAGAGCCATCGTGTCTCTCGGCGCATATCCGCCGAGAGGGTCTACCCATGCTCTTGGCAAAGGGAGCTTCGCCGATACAAGTGCGCCGAGAGGCCTTCGCCGAGAGCAAACTCTCGGTGAAGGCTTCGCCGAGAGGAAAAGGCCCTTCGCCGAGAGGAACCCCGCTCTCGGCGAAGGCCCAGAATCCGGGCAAGCACTGAAGTGCTCCCTGAACCACGCAGAGCTCACTCCTGAGGTCTTGTGTGCCCGCTCTCCATCCTCGGGCTCGGGATGCCTAGCACCTATGAGCTGCTCTACCCAGTCCCGCCAGTTGTCACTCGGATGATCCTGGAGCGCCCTCTAAGGGGAGTGCGAGGATCATCACCGTGTCCTCCAACGTGATGGTCATCTCCCCACACGGCAGGTGGAACGTGTGAGTCTCTGGACGCCAGCGGTCAACAATGGTGGTAAGCAAGGGGCAATCCATGGGAGGAAGGCGCGCGACAACTACCCTGGCAATGTCCAGGGACCCCGCTCTCTCCACGTACTGAGCGTAGCGCTCATCCCACCTAAGTGGGGAGTGCACATGCGGACGTAGGGGACCAACTCCTGTGACAAAAGAGATAATTAGACCCATGAATAATTTAGAGGCAAGAGAAATCACTACAAATAATCGATGAACGCATTACTACCGTGCTCGTCCGGCGATAAGGTGGGCGTGATGGAGGTTGGCAACTTTGATGTCTAGCGGCAGCAAGCATTTGGAGGATGGGCTGTTTTGATAGTGTGTTGCCCTTGTCGTTGGTCATAGGCAGGGGCGGGCCCACCTTGTATTCAAGTGTATTCATTGAATACACATTTTTTTTACAAAAAAAATGAGTATATATAGTGATACATGTATGTATTAAAAATAAGAAAACTGAGATCTCCTACTCGAAATGGGCCAAACAGGCCAAAACCGGCCTCCCACCCACCCCCTCGCCCGACCGACCACTCTCGGCCTAGACCGACTGACCCCGCTGGCCCGTCCTCCCCAATCCCCCATCCCCGGCGGCACCTGCGCAGCGGCACCGGCGCGGCGGCCCGGCGGCACGCAGCAGCAAGCAAGGCAGCAGGGGAAGAGGGCGGCGGCCAGCAGCACGGCGCGGCAGCGAGCTGCAGGCTGCGGGCAGCGCGGCGCGGCAGCGGCACAGGGCGCACTGCAGTCTGCAGTCCGCAGCGGGCCAGCGGTGCAGCGCAGCACAGCATCGGCAGATTGGCAGGCTCAGCCGCGCAGGCCGTTTCAGAGAGGTAGCACCATAGCAGGTGTTTCGTTGTTTGCAGTTGCAGGCACCAGGCAGGGTAAATGTCTCAACTCTCAAATTTCCAATCTCATATTCCGATTTGTGTTGTGGAACTGAGCAGTAAGCAATCAAATTGAATGATTTGTAGGTCTGAAACATGATTTGTAGGTCATTGAAAGGGAATTTTTTTTTTTTTTTTTTTTGCAAACAAAGGACATGATATCATCACTTATTTTCAAGCCACGAAAGATCGAAAAATTAAACTATAATTTGTAAGCTTTCTTATCAATGTCATTTGGTTGTTTTATGATTTTATTCTCCATATATTTTATATGGTGCTCTTGACATATTAATTATTTGGTATATCTATTGTCTATATGTTGAACAATTTCAAAGCTATGAGAATTTTTGTGACATTGCTGCTCAATATATTATATTATGAATCCAAACTTTAAGTCATTAAAAAAATTTCACTTGTACACAGCCTCAAAATCTTGGGCCCGCACCTGGTCATGGGTGGCGTCCCTTGTATCTGAGTAGTTGCCTAGTGAGTTCGGTCGTTGTGTCCTGTGTCTACCTCTTGGCGTCGGTGCCAAGTTGGAGTCGGGGTGAATCTTTCGCAAAAAAGTATCACTCGGTTGTAATCCCTTCTTCATAATAAAAGGTGCCCAGACATTTTTTGGAAAAATGTATGTAGTATGTTTCACCAGTAGTTGTCCTCTTGTCATAGTGACTTCATTACCATTTCTTTCTTTTTATGAATTATCTATGTAGTTCTTAATATGCTGCTAGGCGTGTACAGGGATATACAAATTAAGTACAATGAAAATATTGCAAACAATCTTTCTGCTGGAAACTTATCTAGTGTAGGATCTTTTTTCCACATGCTTAGTATTTTCAGGGTTGTAGCCGCACTACTTTTGGGAAAATTCTCCTTCATGGCATATTCAGATTCTACATATCTTGTAAATTTCACCTTTTAGAATTATATGCCTGCAGATAAAGGATGAGATAGCAGCCTGAACAAAATGATAGCATCCTTCATGGCATATGCAGATTCTAACATATCTTCGTGTTGCCACTTAATTAGATTTATATATATTCGGATTCTAACATATTTTGTGTTGCCAGTTAATTAGATGAATATATGCCTGCAGATAAAAGAGATAGCCGCCTCTAGAAAATGATAGCATCCTTCGTCACATATTTGGATTCGAACATATCTTGTTTGGCCACTTACTTAGATTTATATGTATTCGGATTCTAACATATCTTGAGTTGCCATTTAATTCGATTTATATGCATGCAGATAAAAGGGCTAGCTGACTCCAAAAAAGAAGAGAAAATCCACCTATCTTCCCTATACACACACCTATCGTCCTTCCCATAATATAGCTATGTTTAGTTTTTTTAAGTCAAACATTCTTAACTTTGACCATGAATAGCAAAAGAAATAAAAAAATTGGCAAAATAATGATTAGGTTCATAGATTCATCATGAAACCAACTATTACAATATATAACTTTTTTATTTAAAATATATTATATTATAGAAATATTATTTGTCAAAGTTAAAAATGTTTGACTTTGAAGAAGTCTAAATGTAGCTATATTCTGGAACATAGGGAGTATATTCTTTCATTGTAATATCCAGATTATGTCTATAGTGGTCCATGAGCACTTGTGCACATGACGAGGTGGGGATTTTAGTCCCACCTTACTAGTCTAGTGAAGGAAGGCCAATATACAAGGCTAGAATGTTCAACACCATCAACTTTGGGTTAACCACTACTACAGACGCCCTTTACAGCCAGTAGCCCCCTTTCTAGCCGGTTGGGCGGCGGTTGAATATAGCGGCTGTATTGCCTCGCGCAATACAGCCGGCTCTAACCGTTCCAACCACCAACCGGCTATGATGTCTTTCATCACAGCCGGGCATCACAGCCGGGTCCAACCACCAACCGGTTGTGATGTCTTTCATCACAAGGTCTTAGGGGTAGAAAGATGCTGAAAAAACTGTAAAAATATATTTTGGTGGCGGAGGGACCCCACAACCGGCTGTAAAAGGGCGTCTGATTAGATCATTTCTGTAGTAGTGAACCTTTTTACGCGAAACGACAACAAAAGCGAATATAGGTTGGTGGGTGTGTGGGGTTCACTAAAATGGGAGACAGGCCAGGTTTGACCTAGACTGTTACATCCATCTCATGTGAAGGATGGGAAACAGGCTATAAATACACCCTTCCTAGTCGTCATGACAATTCATAGCTGGATCCGCCCTCCGCACAAGTCATTCTGCAGAGCAGAGGTAAATCTTTGGTTGTTAATCCATTATTAGTTTCAAACTACCGCTCTTACACCCGTACTTGCACGTATGTGTCATGGTTGTCCATTCAAATTTTTTCTTTGTTATATGGCCTGTTAAATGTGACAACAATTCACTACTAGAGAAACCCACATTCGTCCCTCTTTCGTTATTACCGATTGTTTTTACAGTCCCACTAATGTCAATTTAGTACCTGTTCAGAACACAGAGCCCCGGGACCATTTAGTACCGGCTCGTAACACCACCCGGTACTAAATGGTCCCGGAGGTTCCTCGAATAATCTTAAAATGCTCCAAATTCAGATATGTTTAGGAATCCCACACGGGTATACTCTTTCGATCGGGAAATATTTTTATGCATTGATACGTAAGAAGCCATGATGCAACTGAAAAAGCATATTAAGCACCCGGTCTGCATCAGAATTCGTTGTAAAAGGAATTGAGGTGTAGGAGTGCTGAGTTTTGTCAAGTATGGCAACATACATGTACAGGTCGCACCGTCACATACGGAGTGGGTCGAGCAAAGAAGTGAAACAGATTTTGGAATCTGGTATTGTTGGTTGTATCATATACGAGCAAATATCATAATTATATATACATATAATAGCTCTAGCAACACAAAAGTTAATATACCCTCAATTGATAGTTCTAATTATGCCATTTCAGTATCATCAATCTACAAGGACAAATGATACTACCCAGGCATGTTTGTTTCAAGGGTGATAATGGCAAATACCTCAAAGCACGGAAGGTTGAGTGGGGCCTTAACTACTTGGAGTTTTCGTCCGATGACTTCTGTGATGAAACTGTGAGAAACATCATTCACACCAACAGTGATGGCACCATCCGCATATACTCGTGTCACTACGGTAAGTTCTGGAGGCGCAGCCCCAACTGGATCTGGGCTGACTCCGATGACACCACCGGTAAGAATCCTGATACCGTGTTCCGAGTAATCTTGCTTGGGAACGGTAAAATTGCACTGCAGAACCTTGGCAATAACAACTTCTGCAAGAGGCTGACCACGGAAGGCAAGACGAGCTGCCTCAACGCTGCTGTAGGAACCGTCACATGGGAAGCACAGCTAGAGCTCCGAGAAACTGTCATCTCCCGCAGGATCTATGGGGTGCAATACCGCATCAGGAAGCTAATATACATGGCCTCAAGCCCCGCACTTTCTGCAGAAAAACAGTCGCTAACAACTCGAGTAGGCCCTTCAAGAGCAAGGTAACACTAGGTTATCGTGTGACTACAGAGAGGAGATGGGATTCCAATGTCTCATGGAAGCTAGGTGTGAAAACCACCATCACCGCTGGGGTTCCAGAAATCGTAGAGACATCAGTTGAGATCTCAAGTGAGTTTAGTGGATGATACACCTGGGGGAAAACTGAATCTCACACAGAAAACTATTCAGAGGAAGAAGAAGTTGAGGTGCCTGCGCACCAAGCTAACAATAAGCGTAGTGGCATCGGAGGGAACCTGTGACATTCCCTTCTCATACAACCAGGAGGATATTTTAACCACAGGAGAGAAAGTTGTTACCAGGATGAATGATGGGGTCTTCCACGGAGTCAACAGCTATGGTTTCAACATAGTGATCGCAGACTGAAAGACAAGCGTTTGCTTTTACCTATATTACTGCAAGTATGCAAGGCTTGTAGTTGTAGCAGGAATAATTCACTCCGGTCACGGTCTGGATGTTGGTGTGTACTTCTATTTAATGTGCTTTTTATGTTGCGTGTGCACTGTTGTGAACTCTATAATAATAATAATAATAATAATAATAATAATAATAATAATAATAATATGGATTGTATTTAATGTGCTTTTTATGGTCGCCCTTGATCAGTTCTTTTTATATTTTCGAGTTACTGCCGTGGAGCATGATCAGGCTTCGAGTCTGTCTTTCCCACAAAATACAATCTATTGTTATTTCCAGAAAGGAAAAACTTTTCACCCTCCAACAGTTACAAAAGCCTGATTTTCAACCGCAACTACAAAACCGGACACCGAGGACCATCGAACTATCCAAACCGTGCAAAAATGGCCCTTTGGGTGGTTTTGAAGGTGGTTTTCAATTTTATGGAAATAGAAAAATAATATTTCAACTTAAAAAATCCATAACTAATTCATTTTAAATCAAAAAGTATGAAATCAGTGGCAAAAATTTTTAAAAAGTATACACTGGTAGAGGACCGCCTTTGTCCCGGTTGAAAGGGCCTTATTTCTCCTTCCCAACCGGGACAAAAGAGGAGAGACAAAAGGCTCCTTTTGTCCCGGGTGAACGAACCTGGACTAAAGGGGTCCTTTAGTCCAGGTTCGTGTCACGAACCGAGACAAAAGGGGGGGCTGCGCCAGCGCCGGGAGTCTCCCCTTTATTCTCGGTTGGTATTACCAACCGAGAATAAAGAGGTCCCCGTGATTTTTTTTGTTTTCCAATTTCAATTATACTAATTATCGGTATACGCAAATATTTCAATTCTTGTCTCACTCATACGTATATGTATACATACTTAAACTAAGATATCTATGTATATGTGTCTACTATACATACTTAGACTTATATATCTACGTATTTAAACTTATATATACATATACATATATATATATACATAATTGTGTACATGGAACTAGATAGTATATGTTATAAAATTACTAAATATACATCAAAATATTGTTCCATTCTATTCCCCTTGTAGTCTCAATTTCACCTGGGGGAGAGTTTATCAATCGGATGTCCATCATAATAATGCTCGTCCATGAGGAATCCTACTAGACCTTCTTGAACTACCAAGAGACGGTCATTCTCGATGACTGCGTCCCCGATCATATCCATCTGTAATGTGCAAATATGTTAATTTATTCAACACAACAATTAAATATATAAGCGGTTTGAAAAAGATGTATTATTTTACTTACATAATAATCGTTGTTTGTGGCGCTGAAATAGTGTATGTGCTCACAGACGTAGTATCCACATAAATTAGTTCCTTTTCCTGTATCAAACACTAAAGAGGAGAAACATTATGAAATATCGTGTTTATACGTTTAAATTATCCTGGTGAAGTTGTTATTTAGATTAAGTACCGAAAATCAGTGTAGAATCTAATTTCGTCTTTAAATGGTCCAGGGTGCTCAGCAATGAATTGTTTCCAAGCTCTGGGGAAAAATAATGAAAGATAGAGTGTTAGTAAAAGAAACTATTGTATTAAAGAAAACGCCTTAGCTAAAATTATTACACTTGAAACAGATCTTGAAAGTCTAGGTAGTCCGAGGAGGTTTTCTCAACGAATCAAAAATCATGATGTTCTTGTTGTCACCATATTTATCATAAGAACCTAGTGGAAACCAGATACATGGTCATAAAGATTAGAACAATAAATTAGCAAAGCAAATCGTTTATTAGATGGTAATCGCACTTACTCGAATTGGTATGGTAGTAGTATTGAATTCTTGAAATGCATCTCACACAAGGTCCTATGGATTGCCTTTATACATCTTTCCGCGTTGCGGTTTGACTGGTCTTGGTTAACCCTCGATGAGTCCATGAAACCAACTTTGTGATAACCCTGCTTTCGCATATCTCTTAGTTCCATGCTAAAGAAAATGAAAGACAAAGTTAATTAGTCGATTGGCAGACGCAACAAACACAATTAATTAATTAATAAACATATGAAAATACGACACTTACAGACACCAGGCCATGATAAGATCGGTATTCAAGGCGTCTAGATGGTAAATTTTATAAATATCTTTGAACTCCAGCCAGACCACCTTCTCACCTTCACCGGCAAAATCTTCTGGTCTACTAAGCATACCAATCATCTCCAGGTCATTCTTTGACTTTTTCATGTACCACTCATGAAATTTGTACATCATAGTTGGTAGCTTATTCACCAATTCTGGCCTGACCAAACGTTGTCCTAGCTGAAAGCACCATCTAGGTACGATGTTTCTATCCGGAGATGGTGGTTCTTCATTGCCGAGAATAGCACCTATAGGCATCCCTGTTTTTCCACAAAAGTAATGACCTGCGCTATTTTTCTAGGCATGTTTGCAAGAAGTCGTTCTTGTGCATTGAGGCCGGATGCAACATAAGTCTGTGCATCTGTTTGGTTCTTCTTTGCGCCAGTCGACGATGACTGAGGTATTTCCTCGATGTAACTATTTGGTGACCCTCCTCGTCTCTTCTTTTTCAATGACTTGCCAAGTGAACGGTCATAATCGCTTTTCAATTCCACCTTTCTCTTGGTTTCTTCCTTCATTTTTATGAAATACTGGAGCCTGTGTGGATCTATTTTCTTTTTCTCCTCGAGTTGCTTCTCTCATACTCGTTTACGTACACTCTCGAAGAAAGCATTGACTTCTGCATTTGAAATCGCATCTATTTCTTCATATGTCCACTCATATGCTAGCTTCTTTCTAATGGGCTCGGACTTTTCCTTGCGTTTTTCGCTTTTGTGGTTGCATTCGAGGAAGATTGTGCTCCGGACCTATGCTTTGTCGCATGCTTTTGCGGGTTGCTGGTGGTGCTTGGGGTGGTTGCTTTGGCGGTGCTTGGGGAGGGCTGTCATCGTCATCGCCGCACCTCCGAATGGAATGGATGTGGTGGAGACGGTGAGCGAGCATGATGTGATAATGACGGCCCTGGAGATGATGATGGTGGCGGATGCGGAGGATCTTTCGGTGGGATTGCTGCCTCGTTCTTGGGAATTATAATGTACTTTTGGGCCACAATATGATCGTGAGCATCCTTGAGTGTCTTTTCCCGTCACCTCCTAGGATCTCTAGCTCTAGGTCATCAAATCTTGGATCAAAAGCTTGGAATTTCACAATTGTGCTAGAAGGTCCCCTAGCTAACAAAGCGAGTTGCGGATGAATCGTGGAGTTACCGATAAGTAGTTCACTCAACCATGAGGGAAATGTTTCCAAGTGATGGCGTATAATCCAGGCTTCGGATTTAGTTGGATTTTCTGAAGAAATAATCTGCTTGTGTTCTCGGATATACAGAGTCGCCAAGGATGAATGTTGCTAATAGCTAGGTGTGCTTTATGGAACAAATCAATATCATTGCTCAAACTTGATTTCCTTCCAATGGTGCCGTTTCCCTGTAGCCTCCCCTCGTGCCGTGATATCGAAACCCCAATCGAGTCAATTGAATGGACAAAATCAATGCAAAAATCAATGAACTCCTCAGTTACATATCCCTTGGCGATGCTTCCTTCGGGATGGGTGCGGTTAAGAACATATTTCTTGAGGACTGACATGAACCTCTCGAAAGGCCACATGTTATGCAGAAGTACTGGCCTGAGAATAGAAATCTCGTTCACAAGGTGTACCAAGAGGTGCGTCATAACATTGAAGAAGGAAGGTAGAAATGCCAACTCAAAGCCGACAAGACATTGCACCACATCGTAGCTTTCCTAGGTTGGCTAGATCGATTGCCTTCTGTGATATTGCATTGAGAAATGCACAAAGCTTTACGAGCAATAATTGTACATTCTCTGATAGAACACCCCTCAGTGCAACTCGAAGCAACTATGTCATCAACATGTGGCAGTCGTGGGCCTTTATATTTGTGAACTTCTTATCTTTCATATTTATGATCCCCTTTAAATTGACGAGTAGCAGACGGAACCTTCATCTTGTTCGGGCAATCAAACATGCTTTCCTTCTCTTCATCGAGAGTGTAACTAGTAGGACCTAAGTAATCTTGTTCTCATCATCATCCTCTTCAGGATCTTTTTCATTCATATGGGTGTCTTTCAGGTCCCGTTGTGCTTCCAATGTATCCTTCGGATTACCGTAACAACCCATGAAGCCTAGCACGTTCACGCAAAGATTCTTCGTAAGGTTCATCACGTCAATTGCGTTCCGGACCTCAAGGATTTGCCAATAAGGTAGCTCCCATAATATAGATTTCTTCTTCCACATTGGTGCATGCCGTTGGCGTCATTTGGAACAGTTCACTACCGTCACCCTTTCCAAAGACTACCCTTAGATTCTTTACCATCGTAAATACCTCCTCTCCATTAAAGTGGGAGGGCTTCGTACGATGATCAGCCTTCCCTTTCCAATGCATCTCTCTCTTCCTTAAGGGGTGATTAGTTGGAAGAAAACGACGAGACCCATATACGACCTTCTTACAATTTTTAGATGAATACCTTGTGTTTTATGTAATTAGTGCGTGCAGGCTCGATATCCCTTGTTTGTCTACCCAGAAAGGTTACTTAGAGCAGGCCAATCGTTGATGGTTACGAACAACAATGCTCAAGGTCGAAGCTCTCTTGCTTATCCTCATGCCACACACGTGACACCTTGGTCCCGCCATAGCGATAATAGTTCCTCGACCAATGGTCTTATATACACATCAATATCGTTCTTAGGGTTGTTTTGGACCTTGGATAAGCACCAACATCATAATGAACTTTCGCTTCATGCACATCCAACCGGAAGGTTGAACATGCAGGGTCATAGGCCAAGTGCTATGACCTTCTTGAACTCATTGAATGGATTGAAACCATCCTTACTTAAACCAAACCTTATGTTCCTTGCATCCATAGCAAAGTCCGGAATGCTCTTTTGTAACTTCACTAGGATGTTCATGGATCCATACTAAGTTGTTGTGTGCATTTGTGCATATTTCAGAGCAACTTTTTCCTTTTGGTAACATCCACTTGGAAAGGCGAGGTGGTACTATCCGTGTTGCATCATGCGGGCAAGGTTTGCTGCAATTCGGGCTCCCATATTTTAAATAAACTTGTATACATTTTGCCTTAGTTTTTATAAAATGTTTACCAACTTCTTTGAAAGGCTACACAAACCTAACACATTACACTCATAAATAAGTCGATTTTATCAAACACAAGCAAACTTATTGATGAACACGGATGATACTTTGATAAATAGAACATCAAAGTTACTTGTCTTGTGGCCATATAGGGCACTAGTACCTAAAGTATTACCGAGTTTCAACAAGCCACATTGCACTGACCATATATAATTACAAGCAAAAGCAACCAAGCATAACAAAAGGCATCCTTCTCAATCCTTGCTCTCATTCTTCTTGATTCCTTCACCGGCTTCTTGATTTAAGAATGGCCTTGTCATACCCCTTACCCATCTCCTCCAGCATGCGGATCTTGATACTATTCTTGGTGTTCCTTTCCTCCAGTTCCTCCACCTTGTCCATAAACTCTTTATTCAAATTTTGAGCTCATTGTCGCGTGGTTACAGAAGCAATCGACATGTCATAACAGGAACATGAATTAGTACACATCGTTCCTTTTAGGCACATGAAATACTGAATTTTATTGTTAGAGTAATTGAACAATATGAACTGAAAAGCCTTAGATTGAACCTTGTGGACGGCCGACGAGGATGAGGAAACCGCGGCGCCTGGGAGTGACGTCTCGAAGCGGTGGGACATCATGTCCGATGTCGATGGCCGTGGCCTTGGATTGACCATCTTGAAGCCGGTGGGACATCGGTACCATGTTCTCAACGCCGGTGGCGGCCCTCACCCTGGAACCCCTTCAACGCCGGCTGCGGTGCCGGAGGCGGCGGAGGCCCTGGTGAACCTACCGGATGACGGGTCGTGCCTCTGGTTCCCCGCACGGCTGGACCGAGCCTTGTTCTTCTTCCCCTCCTTTGTCATCTTCCGTGGCAAGCTGCGAGGTCGCAAGGGTCCCGAGTTGGTGGCCGATGCGTCGGTGCAAGCGGATGACTCGAGGTGATGGCGGACGCGGCGGCGGAAGCGAAGTAGACGAGGAGGCGGTTATTAGATGAAATGATGCAGCGGGATGGTAAAATTAGGGGGTCATTGTCACGAATTAGGGATATGCATGTAACCATCGCATGGTTTTTCTCCCTTGACACATCCCACGTCGCGCACAACCGGCCTGTGGCCCAACTCGATGGCCCATCACATTCTCCTGGGCTTTTGCTTTGAAACAAGTCCTACCTACCTCCCTCAATGGTGAGCCATGGAAGTGTTTCGTCCCTCGACTCCAAAACCAGCTGTTCTAGCTCCTCGAACCTCCTACCATAAATTTTAAAACACCCAAACCTAGGTAAAAAAACTAAAACTTTCTTTGATAACTTATTTTGGTGTATGATCATGACATAAAAATGTCAGATGATTTTGAGAATGTGGTCACACACAAAACTTCATGGTTTGCTCATGGAGACAAACTAAGATGATGTGTGCATATGTGCAATTTTGCGTAACAATTTTTCCTTTTATTTTGTAAATTTAAGTTGATTTACTAAAGCATAAATTTTAAAATACCCTAAGCTAAGTAGAAAAATCTAAAACTTCCATGGAAAAACCATTTCGGTGTATATACATGAAACAAAAGTTTCAATTGATTCTGACAAAGTGGTGGTACACATCCTCATGACTGCATACATGTCTCACTACGACCAATGTGACTATGTGAGAGATGTCGTATATATGTGTACCACAACTATCTCCAAATCCTTCACAACCAAGAACATGTCCACATAGATTCATGTGACTTCAGTGAGAGTTGTTCATGGTTGTGATGGATGCGTAGTGTAACTTTGACATAATCACAAAACTTCATGGTTTGCTCACGGAGGCAAACTAAGATGATGTGGGCATATGTGCAATTTTGCAGAACAATTTTTCCTTTTTATTTTGTAAATTTTAGTTGATTTACTAAAGCATAAATTTTAAAATACCCTAAGCTAAGTAGAAAAATCTAAAACTTCCATGGACAAACCATTTTGGTGTATATACATGAAACAAAAGTTTCAATTGATTCTGACAAAGTGGTGGTACACATCCTCACGACTGCATGGATGTCTCACTACGACCAATTTGACTATGTGAGAGAATGTCATATATATGTGTACCACAACTATCTCCAAATCATCTGAAACTTGACTAGGATGTTCATGGATCCAAAATGAGGTGTCTATGCAAAAAAAAGTTATAGGACATAGAGAAAAAATAAAAAACAAATAATTTAATACAAACAATGTTCAAAAAATATCCCACCCTAGGTTTCGAACCTAGGAGTCGGGGGTTTAGAGTCAGTGGGTCCTACCATTGGACTATGTAAGTATGTTGGGTAATGACAAAGATATATTATATTTAAACAGAAACTCTTTTAAACAATGAATAAGACCTATGGAGCCCACCTGTCCGCACCGTATTATTCCTTCTCCTCCTCCACCGAGCGCTCTCGGGAGCCAAAACCGCAGTACCGGTCCAGTAGGGCCCTCTCTTGGGAGTGAAACCGTGCCCGTGATTATCGTTATCCTTCAGTGCCACAAAGTTTTCAGCCGCGATTACAGGGCGCCTGACCACGCTCCTTGGCCCTCCGCCCCCGCTTCTCTCGCAATTATTATAGGATCAGAAGCAACTTACATGGAATCGGTGATGACCATATCGTAATTTTAGGATCCTTCCTATTTTGTTGAGCCCGGCATCGCCCTACCACGATATAAGGTGGGAGGCCATGTCGGTTGCGCCCCTTCCCCTACACACTCCCATCTCTCCTGCATCCCCAAACCCCAAGCACCTCCCATCTCTCACGCCCACAGATCGATATGCCAGATGCCCGCAAACAACAGAGCACAATCTTCCGAGGCTACACCTCCCCATGCAACAAGGTGCATAAGCCGATGCCAGCATTAATTATGCCCTAATTATGCAATATATCTCTCTCCATGCTAATCTCCAATCGGTGGCCTCGGAAACCCAAGGCGTGATGTCCGCAACTCGTGCAGAGGTACGCAGATGCGTCATGGGTTGTAATCTCTCGGATTTGAGTTTCGACAACGATGTCTCAGATTATAAGGTAATCTTCGGCAAAGCAACATTGACTTTGTACTACACAATCCACATGCCACATTACTGCATCTAATTTGTTGCATAGGTATTAGGTTTCTCATGTTAAGTTTCCTGTTCTCAGTCACGGAAATTGCAGATGCTTAAAAGGAAGGCTCGGGCTACAAAAAAGAAGCTTGCTGCTATGAAAAATGAACAAATCTACCACGCAAGGCAGATTTACAAAATGTCCCAGACTATCGCTGATCTCAAAAGACTATCGCTGATCTCGAAGGATGGTTGAAGCCGTGCCCGCCACATTTAGAAGCAATGGAAAGTTAGTGTCTCACATTGAATTATACATGCCACTTTGTGGCTTGTTTGTTTCCTTTGCTCAAACGATGTTGATCTTCAGTATCATGAATTATCTCTTGCTCACTCTTTGATATTTTCTGGGTAGTTGTCAGGCGTGCCTGCTGAACATCATGTTTAATACTCTTGGTACACAACCTCTGTATGCTTCATTGGCATTGCAATGCTTTCAAAATGAATGTTTTCACTATATCCCAATGAATGTTTTCACTATATGCCAATCCCAACCTTCCGATACTTGGTTTGCGGGTTGTCGTGATGCATGGAGCTCTCGCCCACCAACCTGTTGCAGTCGGTAGGGAAGTCTTCTTTAATGTCATCAGCCTATCTAAGATTGCCGCGACGCTGGCGTTCTCTCGGATCGTCTCTTCCTCTACATGTAGCAAGAGTTGTTCCTCCGGGTGCCTTGGTCATTGATTTATCTGTCATAAATTTCCTTGGTCTTGTGAGACGAGCATGACAATTTATAAATTATTATTTTCAACTATTCGGGCCAGTTCGAAACTTGTGTCATACCATATGGTACCTTAAAGCTGCTGCAACTTGAGAATTTTTACATGTATACATGACTTGGATGATAATATCTGTCCCATGGAACATTTTCTGGTGAAAGAAAGGGTTTGTAGATCACACTGTATGACAAAACAACGTTCAGGTTTTGTGGTTATATAGTAATTTTATTCTCTTAATAATTTTCATTATTCACGCCTTCATTACGCCTATTTTGTTTCGGCTTTTTCATGGAGTGCTTGCTATCGAGTGCTCAACTCTGAACCAAGATAAAATTTAACAAGGACTAAGTCATTAACCCTGGTCGAGACTAGTTCAAGCATTGGTACTCAATAAAAGCACTGGAAGCTAAAAGCACTTGGGTGTAAAACACTGTGTAAAAGCACTTGACAAAGCTAAAATTTTAAGCAGTGTTGCACAAGTTAGACAAACGATGTGGGACTAAACTCCCGCCCACAAAAAATTTTTGGTGCAACCATATGTTTTCGATATGGTACCTTTCGGATGGTGCAACTTGAGAATTTTACATGTATACATGCTTTTCTGTTGAGTTCTTGTATCGATGATAATATCATCGGATGAAACATTTTTACGTAACAAAAATGAAATGACAAAAAATAATAAAAGGATGACAAACATAAAAAAGGGGCAATAGGGCCGGTGCCACATGTTTGGGATCAACCTAACGAGGAAAATGAATCACTTGACTACTAAAGGAAATGTGTTGGTAATTTCAATCCGGTCATGTAAGCCTTGCTATATAAGTTAGGTAGCATCCACCGGGAAGGCGAGGTGGTACTATCTGTGGTACTATCTCCCGAGAAGGTCTCTTATTATTCGGGCCACATTGGTGATTTCATGAACAATTTTGACCCTGCATTTAACAGGCCCAATCGGGAGGCGGAGCGCCGCATCGCCGATCTCCGACATGTGTGGCCCATGTCCCATCCTAACATTATGTTCTTCACCGACTTCATGTAATTCCACTCTTTTTGTTTTGATTCTATTTAAAATTTCAAACTTGTTTTCTTCGTCTTAGAACTCCAAATGAGTTGATTTTTTTCCTACAAACTTTTAAAAGCACTCTCTACCAACTAAACGCATTCCATTTAGCTTTCAAAGTTACATTATACATTAATAATGAAAACCATTTAGTGGTGACTTTTTTATTTTCTCAAATTTTTTCTAAAAGTCGCATAAATGAAACAAATTTTGTCCTAATTTTTTTGTAATGACTTACCTTGTTCATAGACACAAGCACAATTTTTGGTAACTAATTTGCAAATGTTTACATTTGATTTGATTCATCTCATTGCATGCTTGTGTTCAAGTTTCATATCACATGTAGCTCGGTGTCCCTTTAGAATACATTTTTTTTCTCGAAATAAAAAATATCTAAAAATATAAGCATGTTAGGGATGGTTTGAAACCTCTACACAACAATTTTGAGTTCAAAATTCATTATATTTTTGAAATAAAATAGTCAAATTAATTCAAAAAGCATTTTAAATTTATTATTTTGTATCTCCCAAAATAGTTTTGATTTGAATGCTAATTTAGGTATACTGATCTGTTACATTCATGAGGAACTGCACCAATTTTGGTTCTTTTTTTAAATGTTAATCTATGTACAAGTTTTAAAAATTCATGGAATGATTTTGAATTGAGTCACTGGCATGTGGGGCCGTCAATTGATTTACGTCTTCTTGACACGGAAACGTACTTTGGTACTCTCAAAGACAGGTGGGACCTCCTCGGCTCCTCTGGTCCCATCCGTGCCCACAAGTTCCAGTGAGTCCCCCTTCTCCTCCCGTTCGAGTTAGGGTTTCGCCACCGCGCTTAGCCTCCATCTCGAAGATGGGCAAGGTTGGGAAGAACCATGGCGGTCAAGACGCACCTCTCGACAAAAGCGGGGCGCATCCGTAAGTTCACCCGGGATCCGGCGTCGAGGTGGCGCGAGGCCGAGCGGGTCGGAGATCCTCCGCCGCGGCGGCGCGAGCGCGGGCCGGAGATCCCTCCGCCTTGGCCAGCGAGAGCGCCATCACAGCGGGAGATGCGCTCGGCTCGGTCGTGGCCAACAAGACCATGGCGCCGCTGCATCCTCGTCCTTGTCCTTGGAGCACAATGTGAGTACGATTTTTCTCCACCACTTTCCCTCTCTAATCCGCGTCCCAATATCATCTCCGGCTAGGTTAGGGTTCCAGAACCAGGTTAGGGTTCCGGATTAGGGTTAGACTTCATAGTTGTTTTGTAGAGCACCGATCTTTGCATAACTCACGCAAATATTGTGTCTCGATTAATTTTATGAGCACGGAACTAATTAGTTGTCTCATTCAACTTACAAGATTGCTATATGGTGTTCCGTCTTTTATTTCCCAATTATTGTGTCATGTTCCTATATTTGGGTCATACTGTTTCTTCAAGTGATATGAGAGGCATGATCGCACAAATATCCGCTAAACTTACAGAGTGCACGGAGGGTGGATCCCCTAGGCTGCTCTAATTACAAATTGAAACTCTTCATTTTGGGGTGGTTTTGTGGGTTCTATGGAATATAAGAAATAAATTTGTTATTGAGGGGTTGTGTCCTCATTCTCCATCGATATAATATATATAATTCTTTTAGCATGCAGCTAAGAGCGTGAAGAGCAAAACAAATTGAATGACGGGGTGGCGAGTCCGAATGGTGATGCCATTTCAGGAGAGTCCAAGGAAAACCACCGGTCGAGGTCATCTTCTGAAAGGAGTGTAGGGGATTTAGCTTGTGTTGTTTGTATGATCCGCTTTAGGCTTTCCTGTTTTGTAAGCTTTGGCTGGTCTCGTACAGTTTTCTCTCGGTGGTCTTTATGTACTAGAATTTGTAAGCTTGTAACTTGGTGTGTGTAAACTCGTGGTGAAAACCTGTACTCTTATATGCTTTCAATATAAGTAGTGCTTTTGTAATAGATGGTCGATGCTTGAGGTTGTTGCTGCAGTCGAGAAGGCAACAAACAACAAGTAGTGCTTTTGTGTTGATTGTGTCTGTAAATAGGGATGAAATTCCAGAACTGATGACTACTTCTTCTGAATCCAGTACTGATGTTCAGTATGTTAATTACTTGTGGTTTCAGCTGGTGAATGGAATTGTCTGTCTCGACATTTTTACAGCTTTGATCTTTTGATGTGAAATGCCTACGATATTTGGTTAGCTTGTACATATGCAAATTTTACATGTATACATGCCTTGGTGTTGAGTTTCTTGTATGGATGATAATATCTGTCACATGGAACATTTTCTGGCGAAATAAAAGGTTTGTAGATCACACTGTATGACAAAACAACGTTCAGGTTTTGTGATTATATAGTAATTTTATTCTCTTAATAATTTTCATTGTTCCTGCCTTCATTCTGCCTATTTTGTTTCTGGCTATTTTCATGGAGTGCTTGCTGTATCGAGTGCTCAACTCTAACGGAACCAAGATAAAATTTAACAAGGATCGGGTCATTAACCTGGTCGCACCAGTTCTGATGGATCATGGTACTCAATAAAAGCACTGACGGAAACTAAAACATGCATGTACAAATACCCAAATTAGATGATATTTGTCTTACTAGATAGTTCAGCAATTGTGTCAGCAATTGGTGCACAATGAATCTCAAATGGATATCATTACATGCATTTGTTACTACATGTAGATCTCGATGCATTTAGGTTTCTTTACTAACGTATAAACACTACCATTTCAAAAACCACAAACAATTATGTTTCCATCAGTGAAACGATCATCATCGAGATAAGCGCGGATCTACCAACATCACCTAACAAATGTAATGTGTTTTAATTAGCATCATTAGTGCTAATGGAAATCGGTAGGTCAAACACTGACATTGGTCAAACCTTGGTCAACACGGGTCATCACCTCGGAAACCTAGTCGACAATCACTAATGACCCTCTTAATCAAGTCAACACGCCTTGTGGTCAAAGCTTGGTCAAACCCTAGTTAAAACCTAGTCAAACCCTTTGACTTCCTTGGCCACTCTAGAACTTTTCCGTGTTCTCCAAATTTCACCTAAACACTTCAAAATCTCCCAATATAAAAGTTGTCCATTTTCGAGGGACACAATTTTGCTTTGGGTGATATTTCAAAATTTTAGTGGAAAAGGGTGAAAAACTTGGTCAGCGCAGTAGGGTACTATTCATCTAGCCGAAAATCAGCAACTTTGCTTTGTCAAAACATTGAGCAAAACATAGGTCGACCTTTGTAAAAGTTGTAGAGGATCTTTGATCTACAACTTTGCTATACATTCGATTGCACTTTAGTTGGAAATTTTTGGAGTTATGGGTTGGTCAGCAGGGTAAGCGAGATGCTTTTGGCGACGCCTGGCGCCCGGCTCGTGGCCGCTCGAGCGCTCGCGCCAGCCGCCTGTTCCTCGGCGTCCGGGTCCCGCGACCTCGAGCCGATGCGGTGTGGGTCCCAGCCGCGTCTTTTCACGCCTGCGCTCCACACGCACCCCTGCCGCTCCTCACCGCGCCACGCTGCTGCATGCTGCTACAAGCCCCTCTGGCGCCGCCTTGGCCGATACTCTTTCCCTGTCCTCCTTCCGGCGTCGCATGGGTCTCCACCAGCGCCCTGATAAAAGCCGCAGGGTGGTTCCACCGTGTAGCACCTCGTCGTCCTCCTCGGCGCCGTGCAACAATCTTGGGCCCGTCGGCGGCGCGGCTTCTCCTTCCCGCTCGCTGGTGGCCAGCCCCTCACGTTCCCTAGGACACCGAGGACCGCTCGTTGTTTATTTCGGTTTCGCGCTGAAGGAGGCGGGGACTCCGGTGGCACGCCGCATGGCTCCCACGTGCGGGCTCCGTACACCACTTCAAGATGTGGGAATCGAGCTGGTGAATGAACCGCCCTCAGCCGGTTCCCAGCCGGCCACGGCCGGACCAGCGGAATCGTGATCCGCCGCATACTGGAGGACCCAATTGCAAGGGTCTTTCTTTCAGACTTTTACATTAACTAAGGGCTTTTACATGGCGAAAAACTTCAAACTTGTTAGTTTGATTCTTAAATAGTAAATGGTTTTGGCTGAATCTTGAAAATCCGTAGAAAATTGTAGAAAAATCAGAAAAATGGAAACTCAATTTTGCTTCCTTGTGAGAAACCCTACAACTTTTGTGCATGACCATACTTTTTCTTGATAGTTTTGCATGAAAATAGAAGACTGTTAAACCTAGATCTATTGTAGTTTGGATATGTTGTGTGTTATGCCATGTCTAGGATCTGTCAAAAATTGCACAAAGTTTACATGTAGATCTTTTATTATGATTTATTTTGTATTTATCTTTGAATGTCTAAATGATTTTGTAGCTAAAAATAATTAGATTTTGTGCTCAACTTCGCATGTGATCTTGTTATGCCTAAATGCACCTGGTGAATTAATCACAATTTTATATCGAAATATTTAATCTTCTTTTACTAATTTTCTTTGTAAATGCATGGCTCAAGATCTATAGTAGCTCTAGGTGTATGTGTTGCATGCCTAAATGTTTAATTGGTATAATTTTTATATGAATCTTTATAAATAGTTTAAGTGTGTAATATTTTTGAATTCAATAAAACTTTAATTTTGAATTTTATTAATTTATTTTGTGAATAAAAGCAATGGAAGCTATATTAATCTTAATAGATCTAGTAAATTTGGAAAATCACCTACCACACCCCTAATGGCCCTATGTGTGTGATGTAAATCATTCTAAAAAGCTTGAGACCAACCCCTTGCTGTTTGTGAAATTTAAATTAATTTATTTACATAAATATGTACAGTCACTATCAAAAAGAATAATTAATAAAGAACCATATTGTTCCTTTATGGGAAGAGTATCTTGAATGTATTCTTATCTAGGTGAATGTGGTCAACCATATGGTTGTCATTTGTTGCATTGCATATGCTTGCATTAATATTGATGGGTCCTATTAAGGTTCATCCTAGTCTTTATTACCCTTATTCCTTGTCAACTTTGGGTTTACCTTTCATGGGTGAGCATGAGTTGCTATACTTTGGGTTATTTGGTTCTAATGAACAACAATGAATGATGAATATGTCTCTCTTCTATGCTATATCTCCCAATACAAGATCATTTATTAATTGGAACATGGGTGACCACAACAAGAAAAGTGCTCCCAGTTGGGATACATGGCTCATGTGGCTATAGGGTGTTGTTTAAAGTTCCTAGAACTTTCGCGACGTGTACAACCTCTGCGAGTTTAAAACTAATCGATTAGCCAAGCTCACTGGCCAAATGATAATTGAACTTGAAGATGGACTTAAATCGTGGTTATGGTTATGTTAACCATATGTATGGCATCTCTATGTTAATGTGGGTTGGTATATACTTATACTTTAATAGTAATTAGTGCTAATAAAATTTGACCAACTAAAAGTGCCTAATGCAGTCAACTTTGTCGCCTTTCCTTGCTCGGCCTTTGCATTCATACATTCCCCACACTTGCGAAAGTCATGTACTCACCCTTGCTATAAACAATGTTGCTCAAAGAGGAAGGCATTATGAAGATGCTATGAAGATGTTCTTTGGTGCTAGGCGCATCAACATAGCATGATCGTTTCTGTGAAGTTTGGTGCCTTCGTTTCCAATATAAAGCGTAAATCTCGATAATTAATCTTTCTTTTCCTTACGTGATCTTGTCTTATTCACTTATGTCAACTATATGCATGGAACATGATTACATGCATATAGATGACAACCATGTCATTCCTTTACATGATCTATGCAGCATAATAGACATTGTTGCCATCGATTATGGTTTTCTCTGATCACAATGACTGAATCAGGGTCGTACACCTCCTTATGTCTGCGGCTTCAATGTTGGGGATAATTGCTGCTTGGCATTTGAAGGACCTTCTAATCTTCTAACCATCCAGCACTTTTCATGAAACAAAGCCCTTGCGGAGTTGAAGTTTCATAGCTCTAATATGACATATTTTTCCACCACTCCATGAGAACAGGATAATATGGTCAAGCCATCGGTGAAGCCATCACAGCCACAGAAATTTCAATGTGCCATGCAAGTTGAGCTTACAAGTTATGTGAAAATGGGAGCAAAGATTGAACAACTTTTCATCATGCATTGCTAATAGTAAACATGTACTAAGCGACCATACGCTCTTGAAAACATCTAAGCAACTATATGCATCTTCTATCCAAGCAATCATGAGACATTAATTAATTTGTATCAAGTTGCCATTCGGGAGTTGGTTGTGAGGAGGGGATAGTGCTAACCTCTGGATCCATGGGCAAGAGCCGCTCGGCAGGCGCCGGATGGGAGCAAGGCGGTCGGGGGGGACTTTCTTTGCTTGAAGGAAGAAAGCGGCCGATCTGCATGGGTGGCGGAGAATGGAGCCGCCTCGGCCTTGCCCGCGCCGGCCCTCGGCAGCCATGACGGCGAGGCACCCGCCGCCGTCTCCGCTCGACCGTGTGCAAGAGGAAGAAGGGAGGAGAGGTTGCTTGTGCTCCGCTTAGGTGGAGGCTGGCCGGCAGCGGTGCGGCCATCCCAGCGGCGCCCTCTGCCGTGGCCCGGCGAGACTGTCGCCTCCTCGCCGGCGGCGTGAATCAAGCGCTTCTAAACCCAAACCATCTAAAAAGAAAAACTTTAGTAAGCAATTATACATCTTAACTATATTCCTAAAACATTATTTTCACGTTTATGAAGTGACCATTATACCCTTGTTAAAAATAAGAACCACAAAACTGCAATTAATGTCATCTCCTAATCCCACATTTGTGGAGGAAAGTGGAGAAAATTTTTCCTCCTAGGCCCACTCGTCATAGAGATAGGAGGAGGAAAAATTTTCCTCCATCCCATTTCCTCTAGCCTCATAGCCCTCCGATCGACCGCTCTCGGACGACGTGAGCCAATCATTTTTTCCCCAAGGATAATAAAATTTTTTACAATCAACCCTACAAGTGAACCTCTGTTCAGCATGTATCAATAATGACATGCCCTCTTCCAGTAACAGGATTATGCAACAGGAAGGACAAATCTGCTTCGAGAATACACAAGGTCAATGCAGATATATGGTGGCAGCATATCAAGAATTTATACATGGGCTCAGATCAACAGAAAAGTTAGTTCACAAAATTAAAAGCAAAGTGGTCTCAACACATGCACCCCACATCACACAATCGACAGAATCACGTAGCACACCGTTTATTCATACATATACAAGCAGAAAACAGAAATGGTAGTTGCAGAGTATTTTTTTAATGGTAACGGGAGGGGTATATCCCTACTGGTTATATTAAATCCAAGAAAGGTCTTACAATGGAGGGACAATGAAGAGACGAAGAAAATAAAAAAGTTACAATGTTTGCTCTAGCCATGAACGCATCAGAGATTTTCGTTCTTCTTTTACGCGCAGCATAACCTGAGTAAAAATTCCCGTAAAGATCAAATCGTTCCTTGTCATCCATATACTCCAGGTCATGATAATGATGATTTCCAGGTAAAATGTCACCTGCAGTTGTGTTTTGAAACTTTCCAGAACAGAGTATGGTTCATCATCAGAGTTAATGAATCAACCCAGCAGAATCCAATATTCTTGGGCAAATGGACACGCAAAACACAAATGATATAGAGTTTCCACTCCTCCATTAATTGTGACATAGGACACAATAATCATATGATTGTAGCCAGAGCCACTCAGTGGCATTTCTGAATGCAAAGGAAAATGAACAGGAACGCACTGAAGGAAAAGTAGATCTAAAATGTTACAAATCCCAATTATCCAACAGGGAACTTGTACTTTGTAATCATGCCCAGTTGTAGACACCCAGTTCTTCACCGTGGCGTTTCTGGCGCTGCTCTTGAAGCCCTGGTAGCCAAAGCGAGGAGACCTCTTGCATATCCTCATCGAGCAACAGCTGCTGCAAGTTGTCCAACTTCTCAACACATCTCAGGTTTGGACAATCATGTGCATACAACTCTCGCACTTGGGGAACATTCGAGATCCTCTGCAGGTCATCACAAGTTCTGTAGTAAAAGCGTTTCAGAGAGGAATGGGAGGTCCGCCACCACCTCAAGGCTGTTAACGTCCCTTAGTTGGAGCTCCTTCAAACTGGTGGCCTCCTGTCCAAGCTGCCATGGGAGAGCACTCAGCTTGGGGCAACGCACAAGATCCAATTTTTTCAAACAAGGCAGCAGTTGCATCCATGGAGGTGGGGCTCCCCGTTCTGCTTCACACAAGCTATGACATCCTCTCCTCTTCCTTATTATCTCCTCCAGCTGCTGCGTCACAACAAAGCTCCTCCTCCCAGTTGGGCATAGCCCAGATAATCATCGATTCGAGCATAGGAAAGCTACTACCTCTGTCGATCCAGGAATACGCACCCACAGCCAAGAAACTCGGGTCCAATCTTGGTAACTGCAGTTGCACCCTTGATCCTGACATACTTCAAGTTGGGAAGTTGCCCAATTGGAGGAAGATGCGTACATGATTTGCAATATTTGAGTTCCAAGAGCTTCAGTGAAGGTAAATGCATACCACACAGCCAAGTGGGTAACCTCCGGCCAAAGTACCTCTTATAGACTAGAAGTTCCAGGTTGTGTGGAGGGATTAACTGCTCAAATAGCTTCTCGATTTTCTGACTTTCTTCAGAGTACGGTTCATCTTCACATTCAGTGCACTGATAAATCTGAACTACAAGGACCCGTGTGTTCCAGTTTAATCATATGAACCTTTCTCAACGTGCAAAGAGGACCCAGTTCTTCTAGGTTCCATCCATCTTGCATTCTAGTACCATTGTTACTGCTAACATCAACTGGAAATCCTTTTAAATCGTTGAGAAATTCCAGTTTGCCGATACCTTTGGAACCCTGATTGATTGGTGTTCTGTAGAGACCAAGGCGCCTTAAGTTGCATAAGTTAGTGATTCCTGAAGGAGACTGTGCAAAGCATCACAATGCTGTAAGTCCAATGTTTGAAGATTTTTGAGTGAACCAATGGTCTCAGGTAGACAAATTATCCTGGTCTTATTAACACAAAATAAGCGTAGATGGATCAAATTTCCAATTGAATTTGGAATACTTTTAAACTTGACCCACTCAGGTCCAAAACATGTACATGTGAAAGTCTTTTGAAAAGTGAATGATCAAGTGTTAGTGACTTGCCACAGAAATTAATGAAAGTTCTAGCTCTCAAGTTTGGCTTGTCCAGACTAGTCAAGTCAACCTTATCCTTCTCTGTTACAACTGAAACACGCCGCAGTTTAGATATCCTTTTATCCCCCAATGACTGTGGGTCTCCGTGGAAACATTCTTCTCTTGATAGATGATGACCAAGCTGCCTTAAAAGATCATGCATTTTGCACCTATCTTGCTCAAAATGGAAATAATCTGGAAGGAGGAGGTTTCTTGAGATCAATTCATAGTAGTATTCTTTTGCTGTATCTTCTTCTAATTGGCTGTGGTGCTTTTCTACAAAGTTTTAGCAACCCACAACCTGACAAGATCATCGATGCATTATCCAATCTTCAGGATACAAAGAGCAGTAAAGGAAACATTGCTTCAAATTTTGTGGAAGTTGATCATAACTCAAGTACAAAGCACCTCTCAGTTCGGCAGGGATCTTATCCATGGACCAAGCATCATTGTTAAGTATGTTCTGCCATTCAGTCTCAGTTTTCTCCTTTGTCAATAGAACACTTGCAACAACCCTAATTGCAAGGGAAGGCCACTGCATTTTCGAACAATATCTTTTCCTGTATCCCACAAGTTATGCACTTCTTTCTCATCATTAATGTTCATACTCTTACAAAGAAGCTCCCATCCTACTTCTTCTGACATCAATTCAACTCGATGCATATGTTCAACACCAATTGCCTTTGCCACGGTATCATGTCGAGTTGTTACTATAATTGTTGAGCTGAAGTATTTAAAGGAATCCTTAGCAAATTTATCCATACATCAGACTGCCACAAATCATCCAGCACAAGGAAAAACTCGTGTCTTCAAGGGCTTCTGCAAGCTTCGATTTGAGCTCTCAACACTTTCACCTTTTCTGGGTGCACTCCGATATTTTGAGTACTTCTTTCAAAATATCAACTTCGGTATTGTTGGGAAACGCAAATCCATGCATGTTTTTTGAAGTTACCTTTCACTCTATGGTCATTGTACAATTTCTGAGCTAGTGTTGTCTTTCCAACTCCTCCTGTTCCAACAATACCTATCTTGTAAGCCTTCTTATCCCCATGTTCCAGCACCAACCCTGCCAATATATCAGTAGCTTGTATGATCTCCTTTCCAACAAGATTCGGTTCTACAAGGTGGGATGTTTTCTCATATTCGGTACTGAAATGCTGTCAACAGGTTCTGTTTGAAACATGAATTTTGTTCCCAACTCTGTAATCCTCTCTATTCTTGCATTGAAGCTTTTGATCTGTATGGCAATCTCATGACGTATCTTTATAGTAGAAAAGCAAGCAATAAGTGGAAAGCCATTGCAAGTCGTTATTTTTTGTTGCTGATGATGAAGGGTATTCTAGTTTACTCCCTTTGAACCTGACCAAGTCAATGATATCATCAGCATCATACATTGCATCTTTCAACTCACCAATCCAGTTTCTAACTGCATAGTCTTCAATCCTCCTTCGATCAGCATCTTTGAGAAAACACTGTACTTGCTTCATTGTTTGTAGCAGCTCCACGAGACCTTGTTTTACACCAAGTATCTGTATTGCTTCCTCTGTAATGATATCTTGGACCTTTTGAATGCACGAACCAGCCAAAGAAAATAATATGGTTGCCATCAAGTGAATTCTTGAAGGAAATCAGCTAGCAATACAAGTTGTATTCAGTATGCTTGATGAAAATGCATGATGTCAATCCATAGTGCATATGAACCTGATCTGAAACAGAACAAAGTTTACAGTTGTGAGCGAAATCCATATTATCGAATTCCATATGCAACTACTCATACATGCTCATCGCAATGAAAAGACAGAAGGAAATCATGACTACTCTTTCTTTATTCATTGGATGTCACAGAACTTCACACATCAAACAACATTCATTAGTAGTGCAAAGCAAAGATATAGGATGCAATAACAGAGGACTAGCTGGAAACCAGAGAACAATCCATTACCAGCTATAAGCCTCCTTTTCCTTACATCACATGAATTTTGCCAAACTTGCAGGTCGTGATAAGGAAGGAGGCCGACTGGCTTGACACTGCCCTAATCAGAAGGTTGAAGGCTTTCTGACTTGCTCTGGTAGTTAATTGAATATAGAAGTAGTATTAATGGGGTCCAGCATCATGGTATATGGACATACTAATCATGTAACTGTGTTGCACAATTATGGGAAAGGGGTGGGTTGACCAATCAGATTCTAGGAACAAACAAGTCTATGCATACGGAAATAAGAAGAAATCACCCAAATATACAATGTGACTTACAAGAAGAGAGAAGGGCAACAAAATATGTGAACCCTTTATTGACTACTAGAACTTTTTGTGACCTTACCAAAATGAAACGACGCAGAAGCAGATGAGAAAGTTGAAGAGCCAAAGAGCACTTCCTACTGAACTAGCATCCCAGTTCCTGCTCTTAACTCTGGGATCTCCAACTCTAAGCGCTGGTGAAAAGTGATGAGGTGGTATTCATCAGGAGTTCAGGACCGCTGTGTTCATGAATTATTACTAAGATCTGCTTGGAAGCGTTTTGTCTCTGCTAATCATCAAAGCAAGCGTTTCGGCGGACCCGATCACATGGATGGTAAAGTAAAATATGTCCTCGAGGGTGACAAGCCACCAGCTTCTTGTCATTTTGTCTTAAACAATTATAAGCAGCCAGCGCAACCAAAATAAGTTGTGGTTTCTTTAAGATGGCTGGCTTAGCTGTATACATGCATCTGATGTCTAGACTTCAGTGGTACTGAATGACTTGGTAAGGTTTGGATGACCACCAAAGCATCATCGACATTTGAAAATATGTCATCGACATTTGAAAATATGTCATTACAATTTTCACAGTTTGAAAATATGTCACCGGTGTTTCACTAACGGTGGGTGCCACCACAGTCACTGACATGTGGGTCAGGATGACATATCCTCAATTTAGCAAAATTGTAATGGCATGGTTCCAGTTTTCCTTGAACGTTGCAAGCCAGCATGGTCGTAGGGTCCCACCAGAGGTTCCCCAACCCATGCCCCCACACACACTAGCCACGAGCACCACTATGGCCAAACACGACCACTGTCATTGCCGAGCTACAACGCAGTCAGGCCGAGCTGCGCCCCCGACTAACGTTGTAACGCATCACCAAATCCGAGCTCCTCTGCTGCCGTTACCGAGGGACACCGCACACAACCAGTTGCTGGCGCTGTAGCCGGGCCGAGTCGTGCTCCCAACAGATGCGCCGCTCCACCACCAAAATACAGTCACCGCCGCAAGTTGAAGACCAGGCCTGCGCCTAATGGACATGCCACTGTGGGTTCTCCACCGCGACCGATTCAGATATAATCGCCACCGCCATGGTCGGGGCTAGTTAGCTTCCCTGAGGCAGAGCGATGCATGCGGGGACACTGAATACGTTTCCGAGGAACGATATGTGACGACGTAGATTATGTATCTCAAGCATACAGGGCAACTTTATTTAGTAGGTGTTCATTACATGAAAAGAAACTTGCAAGCTAGATATGGTAGCTTACAAGTTCTTACAGGAGAACAAGTGATTGCCCTTATCATAACTTGGCAAACTTGAGTGTCACAACCAAGAGGTTTTTACGGTGACACAATACGACCTGTCGACCGGTTGAAAAATGACTCGTATGTAATTGAAAAGGACCTATATGTAAGGATCGGCGGTTGAGATTAATTCTATCGAGGTTTTCTAGCTGTAAATCACGGTAGTATTGAAAGGTCGTATGAGTAGTATAAGGTATTTTCGAAGCGTAAAATGTCATTTTGTAATATATCAAAATATTTATTAATTAACCTTGTATCCTTCATTCGTTTTACTCGAATCCTTTATTTCTTTCTTATTGAAACCCGATCCTTTCTTTCTCTCTTACTGGCACCGGTTCGTGTAACCTACGTAGGTCTTCATTTATCATCTCTTCTAATCTCACTCCTCTCTCGACTCTCCACAGTCACTCGCGGCGGCGCGGGGGGCGGCGGCTGCGTGTCAGGAGGGGACCGCGCGGCCTGGATCTGCGCCAGCAGCGACCTGAAGATGGATCCCGGGGCTGGGATTCGTGCCCCTCGGTGGTGGAGGCGGCGGCGCCGTGGTGGATAGAGCGGCGCCGCGGCGGGCGACGGCGCGGTGGGTGGCTGCTGCGTGGCGTGCGGCGACCGTGCGGCATGGATCGAGGCCGGGATTCGTGCCCCGTGGTGGAGGCATCGGCGCCGCGGTGGAGGCGGCGGCGCTGCGTGGGCGGAGCCACGGTGGAGGCGGCGGCGGCGAGATTCGCGCTGCGCACAGCCAGGACTCCGGCGCGGCGGCGGGATTCGCGCGGCGCACAACCAGGACTCCGGCGCGGCGGCGGCCACGACACCCGCATCGGCGACGTTGGTGGCCACGCCGGCCCGTCTTCATCCCGCATCGGCGCCGGTGGCCACAAATCCTCACCCCGTCTTAATCCTGCATCGACAACGACGATTGCGCGGCGGCGACAGCGACTGTGCAGCGGCCCGTGCCGGTGCTGCCGGAACGGGGCAGGGCTGCAGCAAAGCGAGCGGGCGTCGGCGTGCAGCCCAACGCGAGGTCAGGGCAGCGGCCATGGCAGGTCCGCGCGTGCAGCAGGTAGGGGCGCGGAATGTCAACACATGCCATGGTCAGTCCATGAGGTAGATGCAGCGTTCGGGTCAACGTGAACGAGATGGCGATGTGTCTACTTTTTCCTTGGATATTGGATTATCAATTCTACAAATTACTTCTTAAAAATGCATGTTGTATGAATGTGCTCCTGTATCCCAGTGGTTTGTTTATTTGGTCTGCCCTGAGATGAGATGACACAGGTTCAGTGGCCCAATTTTTTAATGTCATCATTTTTTTACATAGCCAAAGGTAGCAATATTTTTGGAAATTCATTTAATTTCAAAATTATGAGCTAAAGTTACCATTGGAGGTATATATGTGTTCCAAGGTGACATTCATGAAGCTGAAGTAACCAATTGTGAAATTAGACAACTAGCAAATGGTCTGAATTTAAAACCCTTCCATAGATCGCTTGACCACATCAAATACATAAATATTTGCAACCATCACAACGCCAAATATTTGTACCATGATTCTGTCAGACAACAAACATTTAACTTCTTTGAAATAAAGATATAACGAACATCTATCACTAAAGCAACGAAATTGCAGAGTACCACAGAGTCTTAGGGTGATCACTACAAAGCACCCCAACGAGAACATCACGCATGGATTCATTGCTGGGGGCACACACAACTGCAGGGGAACAATCCCAGCACTCGACGTCTCCACAAGCGCTCCAAATCCGTCAGTATATCCTAGTCGCAGATCATCTAACACAAAATGCAACGTCCAGACTACTCATTGCTGTGCTTCATTGCTCCGGCAGCTTCAGGGTTCAGCTTGTCTTCCTAATTTTGCAGTCCTGCCCAGTACAAAAGAAAATTAGACATTAAGCACACAATCTCTTAGGAGATTTTTTTTTCTTCTCAAAGCAACTGCATTCCTAGTTTTCCACATGGCCAGCGTACTGCTGAAAGACCAACCATGATTATATTGTTATTTCTTGGCAAGTATGTCCCAGAGTCCCAGCCCATTCCCCGAACTGAGGGAAATTAAAGGGTTTAACCCTTGCTTCGACAAACATAGCAATCAGACTCCAAACATACCTGGCTATTGTATGTGGTAACAATTACAATTGTGTGTTCAGGCACTAAAAAATGGATGAAGACATTTAGAAAGCACTTTTGCTACTATGTTATTGTTGTCTTAAACTCAAATGAAAGTACTGTGTGAAACTGGACCACTTTTCAAAGTTAACAAAAATGATGAAGCCTACGAATTAAATTAGGCAATGTATGAATTACCTGATTATTGTTTCAGCATCCTCCATATCTGAAACAAAGAAAATGCATTAGGCACATTCAGTTGCAATCTTTGAAACAAGCATTGCATATAGCCAGGACATAGGATGCTTCTGGTGCATGAAGGATATTCATTTAATTGCTCCAGGCTCAGCCAACATTACGGTAACCCGCCAGCAAAAAAAAAACACATCACAACCTTTACAAAGCAACCTTTGTATCAAAATAAAAAAATTGAAGGACTTCATCCCAACCTAAGTAACCAATGGTAACCACATATGTAGTTCACTAACTATATTAGCACAGTACTCAAACTTGGCAAATATTTCTTTTGGGTCCAATCTACATGACAAACAGTAGGACAAGCAATTAATTTTTTTTTTCTGAACCATTCATACACATTGCCACTATGTAGTCCAAAAATCAATTACAATTCCAAATATACAGAGACGGGATAATCTATTAACACAAAGATCAATTTTTGAATGAGGCTTAAAAACTCAGCTGAGCAGGGATGCAGGGGGAGGCGGGGAGCTCTAGAGCGCCAGCAAGCAGAGGCTGCACGGGGGAGCCCTGGATCGGGGGCAAGACGGGTCGACACGGGGCGTCTGCCCAAATGACGATGACGAGGCGGCGGCACCCAGACGGATGGCGAGCGGCGGGCGACCACGGCCACAACGAGGATGAGGAGGCGTCGGCGCCGCTCCGCGGGAAAAGGAGGAGGAGGCGGCGTGCTGGAAACGGAGTACGAGGCGTCGCCGGACTGCAAAGGGAGGAGGTGGTGGCGGCGTCAGCGGGAAACTGGAAAAGGAGGAGGAGGCGCCGGCGGATTGCGAAGGGAAGAAGCTGCGACGAAGCCGGTGCCGACGGGAAACGGACGATGAGCCGGCGGCGGTGGCGGCCTGGGGAGAGGATGACGGCGGCCGGTCGGGTGCTTGAGATTAGGTCGGGTGTGGCCGTGTGGGAGATTTGGTTTTTTCTGAATAAAATATTTCTTGTTAATTACCATTTTACCTCTAACTAAAAACCGATTATACTACCGTACTACCACCTGGTCGTATTGTGTCTGATAAAAACCTCCACAACCATACACACGTAGGTGGATGAATCATCCACCGGATCCAGTACATTTTTGAGCAATCAGTAGTTTAACAAAAGAAACACCCGGCAACAGCAGATTTGCCACTGGAACGACCGTCAGCAATAGTAGCATGGGTGACGTTCCGGTAGCCTCGCCTACCTCCTCTGAAGATCGCCTCGACTTCTTCTTGGACGCGATCCAGAAGAAGCCGGCCTCTCCCCTTCGCGGCTAACCCGTCCGGCGGTGCCGCCGTATCTGTGGCCCCCCCAAACGCGAGTTCAAGGCTCGCCAACAACAGGCTAGCGAAGATCCCAATCGCCCGCCGTGGAGAAGTTCTTCTCATGCGGCGCTTCGACATGGCAGCGACTGCTCTCAACGGTGCCTTCAGTTCCGGCCTGTCAGGTGGACTCGCCGATAAGGTCCTGGACGCTTTCCCCTCGCGGAAGGCAAATGCCGATGGGCGGGAGGAAGTGCTCATTGTCTCCAGCTGCATCCTCCACCTAGGTTGCCCGTTTAGCGGTAGTAGTTCCATTGCGTTCTTGTGTCCACCCTAGGTCACACTTTCTGTAATATCTAGTGGGTGATTTGGCGTGCGTCAGTCGACCACGCGCTGTTGTAACAAACTAATTTTCTGCTTAATACAATGATACGCAGCTCTCCTGCGTATTCTAGAAAAAAAAATTGGCTTTAGCAATTGTTCCACCACGAGTTATTAAGTTCGTTTTAACTTCTTCCAGTTGACATTGTCGAATTTGTCTTTAGGGCACACTCTACATAAAACCTGCCCCATTCAAAGCAAAGGACAATATTTATTATTGACTTTAATAAATGGGAACATGATGCATCATGTCTACTATATATAGAACTCTACGAACCATTTTAGTTTGGAAAATAAAAGTGACAATCCATCGGGACGGAAAATAGTTGTCATTTTTTACCACATATATAGTCCATTGCCATTTTATTACCTCATAGGCTCATACTGTATATTATGGTATGTTTCTTTTCTATCGATTTCCCCACTATTCTTGTGGTCACCCCTTCAACTTTTAACTATTCCTGTGTTTCTTTTTCTCTATAGCAGAATTTTCTTTCGTGAGAAGCAGTGTTTTCTGAAAATATGATGCGCCAATGATTTGGAAAGATGGCTGTGTATGGTTGCGTAGTTACCTTGCTCCCAATATCCTTGGTGTCGGCAAAAGCAAGGAGCCATCCACATTCAACGCCATGTTTGTTCTTGCCGGAATACACCACAGCAGACATAACATTGATCAGACAAGGCCGACATAGCGAAAGAACCGGCAATTCCGAGAGGTTTGATAGCTAGTCACAAAGTGTCCTGCATATTTGTGCTGAGCCATGAAACTAAGGATCCCCTTTGTTTTGTTGTACAAACTACCTACAAGCAGGGTAATTCTGGTCATGGGAAGAGTGACCTTGTCAACTTGTTCATTTTACAACCATGTCGTGGGCTTGATGGGGAGGTTCGACTTGATTTCGGCCCGGCGCGTGAAGATGGTTCGTCTTTCTCCGTCTGAGAGCCCGACGACGTGGGTGAGCGAGAGGGCGACACATCCGCCATGGACGCCGACACGAGGACCCGCGAGAGCTCGGAGCATGGTAGGCTACGTGCAGGGGGAGGTTCGTACTCTCCGCGTACTCCTTCTTCTCTGAGATTTGGGCCCGAGCGCAGAGGACGGGCTCTCCCTTGGCGGGTTGACTCGCCCTGCCGAAACTCAGATCCAGGATCTACACCGCCGCCGCCACCGCCTCCACCGCCACCAGCACCGTCGCCTCCATCCACACCGCCTCCTCCACCACCTCCACCGACGCCGCCACCTCCACCACCCCCTCCACCTCCACCACGCCCGCCAGACCCATCCATCCCGACGCAACCGAACCCTAATTGGAAGACACCTGGTGGTTCAGCGAGAACGCCAGGAGATTGCGTCAATCCCCAAGGTAACCCTAACCCTAAAGCGACGAACCCTCCGCGTTCGCCGCCGAAGGATCCACATCCTAACTCCCATCATCCCAATCCAACCTTGCTTGGAGGTTTTGACCTATCACATCTGTGGGGAAGAAGTCAGTCGAGAGAGTGTGAAGCAATCCCGATCTCGGGAGAGAGGCGGAAGCCCCCTGATTCCCCATCTAGAGCTGTACCCCTCAGAGGTACAAGCGCGTCGTGGTCGACTTTAGGAGGAGATTCCAGATCATTTGTTCAGGTTCTTCGAAGCCCGCCGCCGCCGCATCGACCAAGGAAGATGGATGGGAGATATCATGGAGAGCAGAGGCATTTCGAGGGAGATGGCAGAGAGGGTAGAGGACATGGGGGTTTTGAGCAGAACTCAGATCAAAGACCTGGTTACAGACAGTGGGATGCAAGGAGGGGAAACTTCAGAGGAGGAAGACCACCTCATCAGCAATGGAGGCAAAGGGAATATGAGAGACAGTTTAATCAAGTCCCTAACAGAGATCAACACTTTGATCTACGTCAAAACCTGAGACAAAATAGGGATCCAAAAGTGCAGGAGGAGGAAAAGAAACAACAAAGACCAAGAAGGGAGGAGAGATCCACAGTGGCTAAGGGAGTTCAGGAAACAACAACAGCAGAAAGTAGTGGCAAAAATGAGTCCCTGAAAAGGAAGGAAACTGACCCTGCCACAGAAGAAACAAAGGAAAACCCAGCTCTATGCAAAAGGTGTGGGAGAATTGGCCATAAATCAGAAGATTGCTACAGACCAGTTATCTGTCCTAAGTGCAAAAAGGAGGGTCATGTGGCTAGAGTCTGCCAGAATGGCACCGGGAGTGCATTGCCCCTTCAGGGCTTGCAGCTAGAGCTTGATTCCATGTGATTCAAGATGAGGAGACAGGAGAAAGCTCCAAAGAATCTTCAAATTATGCTCTGATCACTATAAAGGATGGATCAGTTACAGCAAGACAGGTGGAAGGAGAATTCAGAGCTCAAGCAGGTCCCAACTCGACCTGGAGATGGTATGCCAAGAAAATAGCAGAAAATAAATTTCAGATGAAGTTTCCAAATGCCAAAAAAGTGGAAGAGCTTGCATTCTTTAATGGCATGATGATGGGCACTGCCCCAGAGTAACCTTCAAGGTAGAGCCATGGAACCCAAATGCCGGAGCAAAGGCTAAACCGAAATGTACTGTTCGTAATTTCGTGCATCCTCATGAAAAGAACAGATAGGAGGGCTTGTTTGGTAGCCTCCCTGGTTGGACTACCTCTAGAGGTAGATAAAACCAATATCAAAAGATGGGACTATGTTAGAGTCAAGATAGGATGCAAGGATATCACCAAAGTACCTGCTGTTGTGGAAGGCTTGCTTGATATGCACTTCTATGATTTCTCTTTCCAAAGAGAAGTTCAGTTGAGGGGTCCAAAGAATCCCTTGGAATACTTGGACAAGAGCAAATGATGGGAATGACAACCCTCACAAAAAAACACAAGAAAGGTGAAGGAAAAGGTTTCCAAGAGGGCTCCCGGTAGCCATGATAAGCTGGACCTCTACTCAGCCAGTTGGAAAACAACACAGTGCAGTAGTTGGGAAGGAAATACAGAAAACTTGTGACAGTCAGGCATTGCAAGGAGAACAGTTACAAGACAGAACTGGGAAGAAAGTCCAAGAGGACAACATGCAAACAGAAGGAGATCATGAAAAAGAAGTGCATACAAGTCAGGAAAGTGATGACAGTATTGCTTTTGATGAATTAATCTCACCAGGTGGACACTGGAACTTTGGCACCTTCCAGAAGGAAGAAATCAGAAACATATACAGGCTGCAACTTAATGAAACAAACTCTGTAGCTTTCAATGAATATGGCTCAAATCTATTCAAAAGCAAACTTGATCCTTTGACTGTCATTGAGGCCAAAGTGGCTATGTCTAAAGAAAAAGATAATATATGTGGAGGTATGTATGCCTTGGACAAGGGAGAGGATAAGTCAGAACATATATTGAAGAAGAGGTGACAATAAGGAAAGAAACTGAAAGTAAGCAGACAGACATTCTTAGCCCACATGGAGGCTCCCAAGAAGCTCCGAAGTCGATCTATCCAACAGAATGCACTCCAACCTGATTTGTTGAATCAGCCAACGAATCTTGGGGAGAATATGGAGCCTGAATCTGTTCAGGGTACTGCCAACAAGGAAAAAACAACAACAGAGAAGATCATGATACACCGTACATTGAGGGAGATAATGCTGGTGTGGTCACTGAGTCAAAGGGAGTTTCAGTTGGAGAGATGGGAGGTGCCCAGATGTCTCCTAACTGGGAGGAAATGGAGGAAGGATCCGAAGGAAAATAGCACTGAGAAGGGACCGACACACAAGATGAGGCAGAGAGTGGGGAGATGTACGATGGAAGCGCTTTGGCAAAAGATGGGTAGGCCTGTAACAAAGAGAAACCATCACCTGAGAAAAGAGAAATTAGACAAAGCAAAAGGATTAAAGATCAAGGCTTAGGAGCTATCAACATAGCTGAAAAGGCTTCTCTTGCTGCGCAGAGGAAGAATCTGGAAGGTAATCATTTAAACTTAAAGAACTCCTTTGCAGTTCTTAATAATAATGAGCTTATGTCTAGATCTAGAAAAATGGGGGTCAAGGTTGGAGTAGCTGATTTAGCAAAGTTTGATATTTTGAAAGACTTAGAATATGCTAGGGCTAATCTGAATGAAAGAAACTCCAATGAAGAGAATATAGAGGGGGGGGTATGAAAATGATGAAAACACCTCTTTAGAGGAGATGAAATATTTGGACTGGAAATCTGATGGCTCTGATGAGGAAAATTTCCAAATTGTGACTAGTAGGAAAACAAAGAAAAACAGGAGAAAATTACAAAAGAAAAAAGATCATTCAGGAGGAAAAAGGGCCATCCTTTGATGAGTCCACAATCAGAGAGGGTACTTAGATCTTGCTCTAAGTACAACCTCAGAAAGGGTGCTGCTTGGGGTAAAGGGTCATAAATGATAGGAGTTATTTGGAATTGTAGAGGTGTGTGTAAGAAGGGGATGGGGACTGATATAAAAAATTTACTGACTGACACCAATACAGATTTTATTGGTCTTCAGGAAACAATGAAAAAAAGATATACAGACAAGTTCTTTAGAAACATTGATCCTTTCAGAAATTATGCCTGGCACTGGATGCCCTCACAAGGCAGGTCTGGTGGGATCCTTTGTGGGATAAAGAAAGAAAATTTTGAAGTGGTTAATGCAATAGAGCATGACTATGCAATAGAAGTGTGGTTATGGACAAAAGCTTAACCTAAAACTAAGGTCGATTAGCTTTATGGCCCAGCTCATGAAGAGAAGAGGGAACAATTCTTAAGAGAACTCTCAATTATTTGTGCCAAAAATGACCTCCCAATGATAGTGGGAGGTGACTTCAACATTCTAAGATACAACAGTGAAAAAAATAAAAACTTTTATACTAATAGATACTCGATATGTTTAATGGATTATTAACTCCTATGGGCTAAGAGAGATTGCTTTAAATGGTGGAAAATATACTTGGAGTAATAATCATGCTGACCCAACTCTTGAAAAGTTGGATGAGTGTCGATGAATGATAAGTGGGAAGTTAACTTCCCCCTGACAAATTTAAGGAAAAATCCAAGATTGATGTCAGACCACAACCCTCTCATTGTGTAATCGAACAAAACACAATAAAAAAAACAAGCAGTTCTGTTTTGAAACTTCCTGGATAAAGCATGAGGACTTTCTCCCCAAAATTAAAGAAATTTGGGAAAAGCCAATCAATGCACAAAGAGCAGCAGGGAAATGGCTTATCAAAATTGGGAGAGTCAAGAAATTTTTGAAAGGTTGGGGGGACAGCCTCAAAGGACATACAAAAAAATATAGGCTGATTTTGAAAAAAGAGCTTGCTGAGATTGAAAAGAGGGAAGAAGAAAATATTCTGCCAACAGCCATGTTGGATAGGAAATCTTTTATTCAGGCTGAGCTGTTTAGACTGATAGAGGAAGAAGAATTATACTGGCACAAGAGGTCCAATGAGAACTGGTTGCTGAAAGGGGACAATAATACTGCCTACTTCCATAGAAAAGCAAATGGAAAAAAAAGGAAGAACACTATATTCCACTTGGAAAAAGAGGGTGAAAGCATTGATAGAGAGGAGGATATTATCAAACATGCAACAGAATATTACAAGGATTTGTTTGGACCCTCTGAAAGTCCAATCTTTTCCTTGGACCCAGACTGCTGGGATCAAAATGAAAAGATCACTGAGGAGGAGAATATACAATTGACTAAACCTTTTTCAGAGGATGAAATAAAAAAAGTGATTAAATCAATGAAAGGGAATACAGCCCCAGGACCTGACCACATACCTGTGGAGTTCTATCAAAGTTGCTGGGAGATAATTAAAGCAGATTTTATGGATATGATCCAGGAGTTTTGGAAACATGAACTGGATGTGGACAGACTGAACTACGGGGTGATCACACTGATACCAAAAATAAAAGAAGCTTCAAAATACAGCAAGATGATGCACTAATATGTCTCTTGAATGTCTGCTACAAAATTATAACCAAGGCTCTTATGTTAAGGTTTGAGGATTGCATGAGCAGGATCGTAAGCAGGAGTCAAAATGCGTTCATAAAAGGCAGGAATATTATGGATGGAGTTCTAAGCCTGCACGAAATCCTACATGAGACCAAAAGGAAGAAAAAGGATGGTATAATACTGAAACTAGATTTTGAGAAAGCTTATGATAAAATTAGCTGGAGCTTTCTTTTTGAATCTATGAGGCAAAGAGGTTTCTGTGATGCCTGGTGTAATTGGATAAAACAAGTAGTAATTAGCGGAACTCTGAGTGTGAAGATCAATGATACCTTGGGTAGTTACTTCAAAAGTAAAAAGGGGGTGAGGCAAGGGGATCCTCTGTCTCCCCTGCTGTTCAACCTGGCTGCAGACTGCCTGGCAAAGATGGTGCAGATAGCACAGGAAAACAATCTGATAAAAGGGCTCATATCAGACTTAATCCCCAAAGGGGTGGCTATACTTCAATATGCTGATGACACTATATTGTGTATGGAGGACGATTTGGAAACAATGACTAATATGAAAATTCTTTTATACATATATGAAAAGATGTCAGGTCTGAAGATCAACTTTGGGAAGAGTGAGATAATCATGGTGTCTTCGGAAGAACAAAAAGCTCTGCTTTACTCTGAGATGATAAATTGTGCTACTGGGTCCCGGCCTATAAAATATCTAGGAGTCCGGTCCGCTCTAGGCTACATGTAAAGGATTGGATGACTCAATGACAAGATACTAAAAGATTGGATGGTTGGCAAAGTACCTCTTTGTCATATGGAGGCAAGCTGATTCTCCTGAATGCTTGCCTAAGTTGTATACCAACTTATGCTATGTCTATGTACCGCTACCAAAAACAAGGTGAAGAAAATAGACACAACAAGGAAAAGGTTCTTCTGGCAAGGTGGGGCCACCAAGAGAAAGTACCACTTGGTTAAGTGGGCTGTGATTACAAAACCGAAAAAAAGGGAGGTCTAGGTGTAAAGGATCTGAGAAAAATGAATATTAGTCTCCTTTGTAAATGGTGGTGGAAGTTTGAGAATGAAGAAGGCCTCGCAAGAAATAGTCGTGGAAAAATACAAAGTTAAAGGGGATTGCTAATCTAAAAAAGAAACCAAGTAATTCCTGTGTGGAATGACTTTATCAAAATTAAAGACTTGTATCTGGCTGGCAGAATTATTAAAATTGGAGACGGAAGAGATACAGACTTCTGGAGAGACCCCTGGTGTGGAAGGGTGAATCTGATAGAAAAATTTAGAGAACTTTATGAAATAAACAATGAACAACATGCATCTGTAGCTGATATGGCTCGGAGAGGATGGAGATTGACTTTTAGAAGATGGCTTGATGAAAATGCTCAAAATCAGCTAAGGCAACTTAGAGACATCTTAATGTCCCGTGCTTTGGGGCAATGTAAAGATAAGCCAATTTGGGAAAACATAAATCTTTCTCGCTTAAATCCATGTATGCTCATATGTGTGAGGGGAGGTCAGATTCTAACAAAAGAATCTGAAAGCAAAGATCCCTAAAAATCAAAGTTTTCATGTGGTTGGTAAATCAAAATGCTATTCTAACAAAAGACAATATCAAGAGAAATTGGCAAGGAGATCAACATTGTAAATTTTGTAATAGAGATGAGAGCATAATTCATCTCTTTTTTGACTGCACCTTAGCCAAATATGTTTGGAGCCTAACAGCCTGGGTAATCAGAGCTGATTGTAGGCCAAACAATGTAGACAGCTTCTGGTTTTGTGTGAGAAGTACATGCCAAAAACTCAAATTTATATATGGTTGGTCTAGCTGCGATCCGGGCAACCGGCAAGCGTAATAATGTTTGTTTTGAAAGAAAAAGATTAGGTCTCCTACTGAGATCATCTGTTCAACTTCATCTTTTCTTAAATACTGGGCAGGTCTGCAAAAGGAAGAGGGAAGGGTTATGCTGGAAGCCGGAGCTGAAGCGCTTAAGAACGCGGCGCTGCACCATCACCCCCAAGAGCAAGATCATGGTGAGCCAAGATCTGGGACTGTGTTGCTCAAAGAAGAAGACGTTGGAAAAGTGAAGAACTAGGAAGACAAGACAGCTGGAGAAGAGGGATTGTTTAAATCATACGTGTTTTGGCTGTTACTTTAGCCTAGGTGGCTGCTGTTCTTAAGTAGTTCGTGTAAAACTACATTGGTGGGTTCGTTCGTTAGCTTTCTGAGGAAGGACAGCCTTTGAGCTCGCTTCTTCCGGTAGCGTGTTTCCTTACTGTTGCTTGGTGATCAGTTTGGATTATGCGGTATCGTTCGTCGAACTTTATGACTGTAATTTCGTTGCTCGGTAATGAAATTCGGGCATAACCCTGGTGGAAAAAAATGGCGTGGGCTTGATTCAGAGCTCTGAGACTCCAATGAGAGATTAGCTTGCTCGATGCCCTCTTCTAAAATGTTTTGCACAGGGGTTTCCATTGATGCCATTCCAGCTTCACTTGCCAAAAATATAAATAAAAAGTAATGAGAGAGTTTAAGATCTGACAAGTTATTTCCGGGATGTACAATAATTTCTAAACAACAACTGATGAAGTTTTAGTACTATATATTGATGCATACTCTTGTACATTGCCCTAGACAGCCCTAAACTAATAATATATATAGTATTTGAATGAAAGAAGTCAGAAGGAGTAAACAAGTAAAACTTTAATAATTGTAATAAGAGATATCACAAACCAGAACCTGACAAGTATTTTGTATACTTGCCAAGTCATATAGATGCAAAAAAATATAAATAATATTTTTCGAACTATTTCCTTCTCTCACCTCCTTGGTTTCCTTGCCGCCTCAACAAATTATATTAGAAACTATCCTTGTTAATTAGAGGATTGGAATTGTACTAATACATAACTCATCCATCCTATGGAAGCACCAATCAACATTAATTTTTAAAATCCAGATGGATACTATGCATCTAGTTTATTATTACTCCTATGTTTCATATTACTTGTCATTTTGACTTTTCGGCGTACAATTTTTATGCATCTAGATTATACTTATGTCTAGATACATAACAAAATAAGTGTATCTAGAAAAGACAAAATGACAAATTTGAATGGAGGGAGTACAACTCATCTAACACTGATATAGCAAGGTCGTAACAAACATCACTGCAACAAACTATCGACACATATGAATGTACAGCAGAATGGGAGAGAGCTCACCTCAGTTTGCGAGGTGCAACTTCTTGGGCTCTTTCCTCTGGCTCCTTGCCGTCTTTGTTCTCTCTATATATAGGCAGTACAAGTGGTTATGTGAATTTTATTTGAATGCATGCATGCAGTCCTTTTTCCCTGTCCGATATAACTAGAGCTTGGGTCATGTCGCGCCCGGCCCGGCCTCTCAGCGACTTGTGCCGGGTTTCTCTGTTTTCGTCGCGTTTCTGCTTCTTTGCGAAGTATTTTTCTTAAAACAAATCTGCCGTACAAATTAGTAGAGACCATCTTAAGATCCACAGAACTGAATCTTGTATTTTTACCAAGTCCATACAAGCCAGTGGCACACCGGCACGTCTTCGTAGTGACCTGTACCTTCATCGCTCCCACGATTGCTCATGAATCTGCCATGCTTTCTGCTGTGTCACCGGTCACCGTCGGTGGCTGCGGTTGGGAGGGTAGGTGCAATTTTGACTCCGACCATGGAGTGCAGGAGCAGGAGACCATCTTGCCCGCCCGCCTCAATTTTTGGCCCTTCTAATCATGTAAACAAACTGCACGATTAGGAAAGGGCCGGCCGGGCTACAATCAGATGATGAAATTTGGACAAGTAGTCTGTCTATGAAACTTAAAATAGGACGGACTGTTCAATGCATGCACAAGGTCTTATTGAAGCAGCCAAGTCTAGCTACGAAAACCAACAAAAGTTGGCCCGTCCATGACAGCAGCACGCTACTGGGCACTAGCTAATAACAGAGTTTCAATACATGTTCAGAACTGCAACGCAAGCTGCCGATCGAGATTATATTGGTCCCTGATAATCATGTGATCAAGTTGCATGATTGCAAAAGTTGAATGATGAAATTTGGAGAAGTAGATGATGCAACCGATCAACGCAAGCAGCATATATTACTCCCTGCAAGCAGACGATGAAATTTGGCTGCAAGGTCTTAGAAGCAGCCAAAGCCAACCAAAAGTTGGCAGTTGTCCCGTAATTATAACCTTGGATTGTACTGATCGAGGTTATATTAGTCCCTGCTAATCATGGAAGCAAGTTGCACGATTGGAAAAGGGCAGGCGACAAGCAGATGATGAAAATTCTAAATGATAGAAATAAGTTTTGGTGCAAAAATATCTCCAACAGCTTATCTAAATGATCATCTAAATATAACCATCTTGTATTCCGGATTTTCGCTAGTCAAATATAGAAATAGCAACATAAGAAATAGAAAAGCTGTTGGAAAGTGAAAGATATAGAAAATAATTTTATGCAAATAATTTCTCTATAAATGATGATTTATAGAGTGAAAGACTCTTGAGATGCTCAGCTAAGTCTAGGAAAGCATCCACGGTTAGTTTTATCTTTACAAAGACATTAGCTGTAACATAACATTGATTTACGTAACAGCAGCAGGAAGCATGCACGGTCGACTAGTGTTTTCACTTGCTGCCGACGCAAGCAGAGTTCAAAGAAAACAGAGTAGTTGTGAAGAAAACAGAGTCGCACCGGATGTTCTGAAGTGCAAGCTACATACGTACACCGAAGACTTGTGCCTCGGTTGCAAGCATTTGATACAGAATTTGCAACCAAACTAACCCCATGAACGAAAAGATTTCATTGCAACCAATTAACTGTAACACATCACCATCGAGCTTACATTTGACAAATTGATGACTCGAAGCAGTAAGTTACAACTAACAAAATTAAATTGGTTTACAGTGGCACTTTTTGTTCAAAGAAAATTCATTACTGGGACTGCAACAGGTAACAGAAGTTTCTATTGCACAGAATAAATAGTAGATAACAAAATAAATTCTCAGTTTCACAATAGCAACATAAGATAATGGGCGGCCTAGTGCAAGTGGTAGTGCTTGGTAAACCCGAGAGGTCACAGGTTCGGCGGTGACCTCTACGCGATGTGGGAAGATCTCCGCTAATAACCTCTCCCGGACCCGAGGTGAGAGCCTACCACTGGTCGTCCTACAATAGCAACATAAGATGCGTGTTCTTCACACTACCAGTTCACAGAAGAATACCAGCTTATCACAGAATCAACCGAGAAACTTATGTCGCTAACATTTTATTCAGACATGCAGGCAGACAAGGGTAGCCAAACAAATTTGTTCCCACAGGCCAAAGATCGAAGAGGGCAGTCTTCTGGCTGTGTTCCCACATCATCACCTTCCACCCAAAGCATGCACGTCCACAAGTAGATGCTTGGTGGATAAATATCCCCTTCGCGATGTTAATGTAAAAAGTCGCTCCAGTATGCTTTATTTCGGAGACAAAAGATATACTAGTTAGTTACGTGCTAATGACAACGAAATAGAGCTGTTGAGATTTGGATAAAAACCTTTCACCCTCAGAACTTCGGAGATGTCTAAGCTCTGGCGAATTCATATAAGCGTGCAGGAAAGAGCCAAGTGAAGGTTTCGCTTTCATGATTTTTAGAATTCGCTAACCTTCCGCTTATGGCGAAGGATTCGAATGACCACAGGATCCCATTTCTTGTTTCAGGACAGCGGAAACTTGAGAATATTGCAGATTCGGAAAATTCTGGCGTGAAACTTCAGAAATCTCCACGGGATCGAAGAACTTCACCTCGATTCGGAATCTTGATAGCGATGACTTCTGTGAACGAAGAGTCGAAAGTCAAGAGAGGCCCGGTGGCGAGGCATCAAAAGTCCGGGTTGAAGTGTGAACTAGTGACCGGCTTGTAAATATGTGAAATTAGCTCCGCTAATCACGGGATGTAAAATACATTCATGTACATGTTCACACTTGGAATATTCTTTAGATTCGAGGGCAATCTAATGTAAAGTCCTTCGCCTCCCTATAAAGGGGCCGAGGGCACGATGTAAAGGGGTTCGCAACTTTTGAGGTGAAGACATGCTTCGAGATTCTTTGTCTCCTTGTTCTCGAGTTTCTTGGCGTGTTGTTAGTCGTGATCCTTTGTTGTTCGTGTTCGAGGACTCCATCCGATTTTCGGACCCCCAACATTAAGGCGCTCTGTGGTCTCGGCCGATAAACAACTCACGATGCCTCCACGGAAGAAGTTCGAAGAACACACCACTGAAGTAGATCGGGAAGAACACCACATCGAAGAAGACAATGGAAACTCTCGTTGCGAACCTTCGCGGATCTCATGCCAGGAAGAAGAGCAAAACTTGAAGCCCTCAAAGGCACGGCGGAGAAACTCGCATACTGCAGAAGCATTTACGAAGAAGAAGCTGAAGAGGAAGATGATGAGTGTGGACGGGCAACTAGAAGCGATGAACAAAATGTGCTGATGCTTGAAGGAAGGAAAGATTCACGAGTCAGCTAGAAGCAAAAAGAAAAGCTTGGAGGCTGGAGAAACTAAACCAGGCAAAGAACAACTGGAAAAATGCAAAAGAAATCGATGAAATGAAAGAACAAGAAAACAGTTCACTCGGCGCGATTCACCATAGCGGAGGCCTAGAAATCACCATCGGGTGGATCTAACAACCAGAGTTCGTGGGAGATGCGAGGAGCCGGAACTCGATCCGGCGGGGCGCGTTGATCCGGGCTATGGGAGCGAAAGAGATGGGGAACTGCTGGCTGGTGGCAGACCGGCGGTGGTGGATCCGGCAAGGAGAGCGCCATGGGAGCGGCTTGGTACTTCACTGCGACACGAGTTCTCTGGAACATCCAAGAAGACAAGGACGTTGAAAAAATAAGAAAAAAGTGGAAAAGAAATAAAGAAAATAAAAGAAAAAGAAAAAGAAAGGGCATGATGGATATTTTACCTCTCATCCACCTTACAGGAGAAGCGTTTTGCCAAACATTTCCTTATAACGGCTCCGGCTCCAGAAGAGCCGCTCCACCAGAGGAGCGGGCTGGAGCCGTTTGAGTGGGCGAGCCCTCCCAAAACAGGCCCGAAGTTTAGATGGGTTTTGGAGGCTGTAAGTTTCAACCCTTATGCACCTTTGGTAGCTATATAGTAGTCTCAGTTGATATGTGTCTTGAGTCTTTTTTTTAAACGATGTGTCATGACCCTAATCAAAAACATAGTTGGAAAATCAGATAATAATAAACAGCTAAGTTGCTTTGTTTTGCCATGTGGGTCTTCTTGGCCCAAATCACCGTTGGGCGACAAGTTTGTGCCTTTCTGTTGCTGTCTTGCATTGTCGGGTGTATGGAAGCAGCAGTGTAAATCAACAAAGCTAGCTACTCTCTCCGTCCCGGAATAACTATCATTTCTATAGAAACAATTTTGATTAAATGTATATATAAATGTATTAATATTTATGATACAAAAGTAATATCATTAAATAGATATTCAAAACTAGTTTTTAAACAAAATTATTTAGAGATACAAATGTTGCACGTATTTTATACAAATTTAGTTAAACTTGTGACACGAACATCAACGACGACTATCATTTTGGATGAAGGGAGTACATGTGTTTGCTTCCGCAAACTATGCATCCATCCGTGATGGCTTAGCTGTGTTGAATGTTGATCATCTTCGCTGAATAGCACTCTGGGAAGCACCCTCGAACGCTGTATCTGTATGATGGCCAGTGGCCACGCCTACGCTTGCTTGAAACGCAACTACTACTCTGAACCTCTCACCCCTCTATGTCCTCCCTTTTCCCAGGCCTTTATATAGTTTCTCCTGGGTCAAGTTGCCAAAAATCACTATGTTTACTTCTAGCTTAAGTTGTTATCCATCTAGATGCGCACCTAGTTGATCCATAAGTTCTACCAGCTGCTTCTGCCGTGCTGCCGATCATGCCTTTGTAGGATCGATGGCCCGTACAAAGGGGATGGGGGTTGAATATGGGCCTTTTCAAGTTTCTACAACAACAAGTAAACTTTAGCCTATCAACTAGTGTTGCCCATCTAAAGGTTTTTCTCTACTAAACTAAGCACACTAGCAATATGTTTCCTAAAGATCACACTAACAAGTATGAAGCACACTAGTCAAGATATGAAGCAAGAAAAGGCACACAAGCAAAACTAGAGAAAGGAAACTTAAGTGCGGAATGTAAACACTGAAATTAAATGCAAGGAAGTAGCGAGAGGCACAAGAGACAACCAAAATTTTTCCGTGGTATCGAGGTTGGCGCTCCCCTAATCACGTTGGAGCACTCACTAAGAGTATTGCTCCCCTCAAGTCACCAAGACTCAAGTGCTCACTAAGGTACCCGTTCTCCATCTCCCGGAATGGTGGGTCTCGAACCGTTTACACCAAGAACTTCTTGACTCTCCACAAGGTAAGCTAGCCGTTGGAAAAGTCCCCACGAAAAGTAGTACCGTTGGATGAACCAGCGGTTCCCTGACAAGCGTCAGTTCATCCGTGACACTAAGCCACCAAACTAGCCGTTGAACAACGTTACATCAATTACACCAGCACTTGCACCGACACCTCGTCGGTCTATCAGGTCTTGAAGCACATTGACTTGGCGGCGTCTCGTCTGTTTTTAAACGCTGGTGTCGGATGAGCGTTGGGTAACCAATATAAGTCGGTTCATCCGGTCTGGCAAATCTTCCGCGCGTCTACAGCGGTTTAAATGAGGCGTCGGATGAACGTGATGTATTTGTCGGTTCATCCGATGCTGGCATTGACTCCAAACCTTCGCATTGCGAAACCCTAAGGCATCGGATGAACCCGCTCTTGTCACCGGTCGGTTCATCGCGGTATTTCAAATTTCCTACCATGAATTCATCCAACGAATGTAGGAATGGGCGTCGGTTCATCGGCGCTACCTTTTGGAGTTCAACTCATCCAATTCAATCGCATTTGAGTTTTACTTGATTCTTTTGCTTCCAATGTGTTTCCATGAGTACTTTGAGCTGTTTAACATCCAAGGAACTTGAGTATGCATATAATTCATGGCATTTGATGCATAGTCAAGCTAATAGTGTGAACCCCTCTTGATAGTATGATCAAACACTACAAACTAGCAAATCCAAGTGTCCTTCATGTCCTTGTGACACTTGGAACTAACAATGTCCTAGCCTTGTAGCATTTGTCAATTGATCATCCATAATTTCAAATCGAGGTCTCATTTCATTGATTCCTTATGACTATAACCCAAGATTAAATCCGCTACAAACAAAGGTTAGTCACAAGTTGGTTGTCATTTATCGCGGAAACACACCCTTACCAAATGGCGAAAGGGCCAAGATGCTTCTGACCTTCCCTGCAGTTTGAGCCATGGTCCACTACGAGAATCCGTCTTGTCGCGTGTGTCATAGACACTGCAGCGTATATCGAATACACATGGTGGCAGCCGCCCGTGTGTAAAGGCAAATGCACACGTGCGGTGCACTGTGACCCAGAACACGGTGAAGGCTCCTTCGCCGTGTTCCTTTATCGGCACACAGGTGGAAGGTTTCACCGTGAGTTTTTGAGGCACACGACAAAAGGAGGAGATGGCACACGAGGCGGCCTAGGTGAACGGCACAGAGGCAGGTTGCCTTGTGTTGAAACAGCTACATACGCAGCGATCATTTTCAACAAAACAAAAAAAATTGGAACTGAACCCACCGCCGCTTCGCTCTAGCGCTGCAGCCACCGACCACCACCACACCACCACTGCGGTGCCGTTGTCGCCACCACCTCGGGCGTGCCTCCACCACCAGCATGCGTCGCCACCACCACCTCGGCAGCACTAGCGCGCCGCCCAACACCACCACCACCGCAACACCACCACTTCCACCAACATCACCACCACCCGGCCACGGCTGCGGTGCCACCAACACGCCACCACCACATCCACTAGGCGCACGCGCTGCCACCATGCCCACCACCACCACCACAACACTCCTCGGCGCCACCACAGAGAAGAAAGGATGCCTTACCATCGCCGGATCGAGTAGGTGGAAGAGGCTGCGACCACCACTCCTCGCCCCACCCCTCCCACAGGTCAATCTATTCCGGTGAGGGGCGAGTGGAGGGAGGAGAGAGAGGAGGTAAGGGATAGGGCCTTCGGAGGCTAGCTCGCTGATTCGCTGCACAAGCTCGTCGTCGCCCGTGAGTAGAGGTAGGGAGAGAGGAGAGGGCGGCAGATCTGAAGAAGGAGAGGAGCTTGGGGACCAGCGATGGCGGTGGTGGATCTGAAGGAGAGGAGCTTGGAGACCGGCGGTGGCGGTGGATTCGAGGGAGATGCGGTGGGGAGGCTGGGAGTGAGAGAGGAGGAGGGAGGCGGTGGGGTGGCCGGCCGGAGAGGGAGGATTTGGGGGTAGCTTTTATATTAGGGTTAGAAGGGGAGGCGTGGTGGGCTGTTGGGCGGTGGCCAACACGCCTCGCCAGTATGTTGAAGTTTCAGCCCGCGGCAGTTTTTTTTCCTTTCAAATAATCCACAAATGCATTTAATTAGTTGAATATATCAAATAAACACAAAGAAAATATCAAATTTTAATATGGAGTACAACATGTGGTATATGAAGAGTAGAAAAACTTTCAAAGTCAAACTCAAATTCTTTTGCACTTTCACTCCAAACCTAACGCATCATACTCAAGTCTATGAAACTTCTTGGAGAAGTTTCCGTTTATAACATCGTGCGTGAAAAATGTGCGAAACTCACTCAGTTTTTTCATAGTATCCACATATGATATGATGAGGTATTGACAAATCTCATAATTTTTGGACTTTATTTTCATTTTTAGAATTTTAAAATCATTCAGAGACATGGGCGTGGTGTTTCTTGGTCAAGTTGTTCGAATTATCTTCGATTTCATGGGTAAAACCCTAAATTAGACTAAATAACATGAATATCATTTTTCAATCATTTTATTCTATTATTTCGATCACTTTGTCGGTTTGAACATGATTTTTTAGCTCCTTTGTCGTGTCCTCGTTTGACACACGGCGAATAAATATTATGCCGTGTGTCCTCCTTTGACACGGCGAAGAGTAACAAGGCTCGATCCTCACGTGCATCAGTTGGTGAGCACGAAACATACGTGACCCTTTTCAGGTGTGTTGGAACCATGACATAGGCGAAGGAGTTGGTTGCCGTGTGTCTGGAGGCACACGGCGAATGAGTTCGCCGTGTGTCGCGGCAACTGCGGCGAGCGTTGAAATCGCCCGTGTGCATAAAAACACGTGCGAATGTCCGGGCTGCAGTGGTCGTGCGCTTGGTGTCTGTGAGTTGTGAATTGTGATAGCTGGATGGAGGAAGACATGGTGCTTGGCATGGCGGGAGAGTGACGGTGGCATGGCGCACGTCTTGAGCTCTGTAGATCTTGCTACTAGAGAATCTCACATATATCCCAGGCCGACATCTAGATGTTATTTAGAATTAAAATTTAGAATTACATATATAGCTAGATATCTAGTTACATTTAGAATTAGAATTAGATGTAAATGTTATCTATTATGTAATTTAAATTTACATGCTCGAAATGTTCAACTCGACGACACTTTCATCTCGCTCGAAACATTGTACAAACACACGCTCGACTTTCGCCACTCGCTCGACACGCCAAACACTTTTCATGTACCGACACTCCGAGAAAATTCTTTTCGTCACTACAAAATTAGTTACTTCATTAGAAAATTAGTTTTTTCAATAGAAAATCCATTTCATCACTAGAAAATTAGTTACCTCATTAGAAAATTGGTTTCTTGACTAGAAATCCATTTCTTCACTAGAAAATTAATTACTTCACTAGAAAATTCATTTCTTCACTAGAACATTAGTTACTTCATTAGAAAATAATTGTTATTCATTCTTGTTGTTAGTGACAATGGATCTAGTAGCGGAGCAACTTAGCGAAGAGGCATTGTTAATGGACATAATTGCTAACAATCATGGCTCAGACAATCCGGTTAATGAACAAGATTAGCGAGGGTGACTACGAACTTATGCGGTGATGGCATCGATGCGGAAGAGCAACCAATTGCCGAGACAAGAAACGATGGGCAACCATCGAGGTATAATTAGTACAAACTAGTACCACGTTCGCTTTAAGTTTAATTACTTATTAATAGAGCAATAAGTTAATAGTCCTTAATTTTCCCGGAACCGTCATCGAGCAGCAAAAAGGCTCGTGGGATACGCGATCGAATAAACTAGAGGTCGTTTCATCACGGATGTTTTACGGCGAAGGCATGCCATTAGCTCCACATGACAATCGTCAAGTTGACCAACCACATTGGGGCTCTTATGGGGATCACATCCCAATAAGCTTTCGATATTGGAAAGGATGCGAAGCTGTAGTTGAAGTTCAAAATAAAGACGAGGAGGCACAAGAAAATGCACAACAATATGTGGTCTCGGACCTGGAGAAGAACATGATTTGGGCCGGTGCAATTACACTTCTCATTTCTAGAAGGTACAAATTCCGTCGCAAATGTGCGGACTTGGGCATTGAGAAGGGTGCAATAGCCTTTCGATCGTACAAGAAGCGGCTGAACAAAGACTACATCAAGAAGGGACTTGCACCGATTTCACAAAGAAAGGACTTACAAAGTTGCGAGATCACCGGGATTCATTTGTGCAGTACAAGCAATCGCAAGAAGCCGCCAAGATGATTGAAACCAACACCATCAATGCATCTAAAAAGAGAGAATTTCATAAGCTTGGGTCTGGAGGTTACAAGGTGGCTATGCCCAAATGGGATAAGATGGAACATGATTGTATTGCACGTGGACTCATACCGCAACTATAGATTGGCCCAACGAGCAAGGACTTATTATTATGCACATGGTGGCACGATCAATCAAAGATGGAACATTAGTACGGACGACCAAATAAGAGAGATGCGGCAAGACTTGTTGAATTGATCCGCATGATCGCTGAAGGAACATTTGTGCCTGATCGAGAGAGAGACGAACTTAGTGCCGCAATAGGCACTAAAGAACGGTGGTGGATGTTGCCGAGGCAAAGGTGCGTTCCATGGAAACTCGCATGGCGTGAGCAAATTGACTCTATAAAGTCACAAAAAGGTCTAAGGACCAACAAGAACGACAACTAAGAGAGTTGCAAGATCGCGTAATCAGAACCGAGGCAAGAATGGAGCAAATCATTGACGAGCGTGTGGCTCTTGCTCTTAGCAAACAATCATCTCATCGCAAGGTCCTCGATGAAATGAGCCCATCTCGCTAAGGGGAAAAGCGCCGCTTCAACAGTAACATGCACCAATACGGCGGGCACCAGATTGAAGCACCAAACCCGTGCTCACCGAAAATCGCCACATCGCCCGTGGATGACATCACCGTGAGGTCGTGGTGAGCTTCTCGATGTTTGCAAAAAACAAGAAGCTTGTGGTGGCTCATGGCGCAGAAAAGCGTAGAGAAGGATAGCATCACGGGCCACCATCGTGGAATTGAATATTACGCCAGAGTTTTTGTGGACCGAGTGGTCGATGGTTGGGCCGACACGAGCCGGAGGTACCGGGGCCTAATGGGGAAGATTTCTTCAAGATGTTGTGCATACTTGGATTTTTTGGCCCAAAGCTCACATAAGGATTACGTAACAGCCACCTTCTCCTCCAGCTGACTCACCTACATCACCAGCCATGCACGAACGACGATCAACTACCGCATTCACCTACTGCAAGGGCAGAGCGCAGCATGAGTCTGAGTTGACGGGGATCCAAGCGAGAGTCCACCTCCTCCACCTCCGCACATGTTAGGGCAAGGGCAAGTGACAAGCTCCTCCTCCTCCTCCAAAGAAGGAGAAGAAACCCAAGAAGCCTCCACCAAAACTTGCTTATGACATGACAGATGAGGAACTTGACGATTCAGAAGAATTGGATAGACAGATATTCAAAGCTCCCAAGCCTCTAGTTGAGAAACCAATTGACGGGTCAAATTTCATCATTTCATGAGGAAAATGGAGGAGGAAAGAAGAAAACCGAGATGATCTTCCCAAGCCATTGAGTGACTACGACCAAGTACTCAAGACTCAACGTGAAGAAGAAAACTTCATCTAAAGTTCCACAACTTGGTACCCAATCAAAACAATCTATCCCCGACCTCAAGGTGCTTTCAACATTTGACGAAGTGTCGAATTTAACAAAGACATGTCTGATCAAGCTCAAATTGAGGGAGGATGCAATCCCAACTCATGAAGGGACATATAGGTTAACTAGACCACTTACAACATATGAGCAACAATTGCTTGATTTTGCTCGACTAGACAACTTCTAGGGAGGAGGAAATTGCAAAGCATAAAGGGGCAAATAGACCGGAGTATGTGCACGTGTGAGCTTGTGTGGCGCGATTGCTCCAAAGATCTTCCAACGAGGATGTATGAATTGCACAAGTGGCACATGTTCCAAGTGCCGATGGGATGGACTTGCTCTATGTTCGCATTGAGGACCATCATTATTTCCGTGGGCATCGGTCTTCACTATTCCAATGAAGGAATTCGGTTCCTATTCAATATGGATGCACTTGAGCCTCATTCGTCAGCTTGTCGGGTTCTCGTAAGTGTTTATTCTACTATAAGTTAAAAATCAATGCTCTAGGCACTTTATCCCATATCTAAACTTCTATATTTTTGTGTCATAGCTTTGAGATGCAACGGACCAGAGGAAAGGAATCATGAGTGTGGGCTACATGGATCCTTTGATGATAACTCGTAACACTCTCAAACTTAATGAGAGGAAACACTTAATCATATCATCAACTTTCTAGACAAACACCATGATAAGGCTTGCATAGAGCTGCCATACAACTCGGGTGAGCAACGTGTATCTCATCTCCTTATCTTTTCAAAATTACATTGCATATTTTAAGAAACTAATACTTTTGCATCTATGGACAGCTTCCAATCGGGTTCTCTTTAGTTTTTGTATGACGCGAAGCAAGGTCTTTGTCTTCGACTCTTTGTACAAGACTACAGATAAAAGTAGATATCAAGATGTCGTAGAGTTGATTAAAATTGCATGGACTTGTCTTTGTGATAAGTACCCCGGAAAGTTCACCAAAAACCTTTATGTTCACTATGATTGGCCAGTACGTGTCTTTGCTTATTCTTCAATTCTTACATTACAATAAAAATTATTTCATGACTTGGTTTTCCCATATGTGCAGGTCATGACGCAGCCTTCTGGCACCAATCTATGTGGATATTATGTGTGCGAGTTCATGCATCATCTTACAGCCTGCGCTGATGGTGGCAAGTTCAAAGAGAAGGTGCGTGCACACACAATTGCGACTACATATTGTTCTTATTGTTCATATTCTCCGATCCGGTTCTTATTCTTTGTTCATATTCTAGATTTCCAACATCAAGGAAACATTCTCGACATGTAACAAATCCGATTGATACAAGAACAATTATGTGGATTTCTTCTAGACGAGGTTATTAGTCCGTGGAGGAGAGTTTTATGTCGGCTTATCCTCCATTCTTAGTATAGAAGGGACAAGTCGATAACATGAAGGAAGCATCCGGAAGCAAAGACAAAGGCCAAGCATCCGAAGCAAAATTAAACTCGCTAACATTTCATCCAATGTATATTATTAATCTAAATTTCAGTATGCACAATATGCTAATGTATAATATTATTTCCAAAGTTCTTCAATTTCAGGATTTGAGATGATATATTCTACATGCATTCAGATATATTTATTTGTATAATATTAGAGATAATATTATACAAATAAATATATACGAATGTATGTAGAATATTATCTCAAATATAACATTTTATATGCCACACGACTTTATATTACAGTGTATTACGATTAGTATTAGTACTTTAAGCAAATACGTTAGAAAAGAAAACATAAAACAAAAAAACAATCATTTGTGATTGGTACACGCCGCGTCGGAGGAGGCACATTTGTATGGGCGAGGCTCCACCGGTACAAATGTGAACATTACCGGGTATCTCGCTTGGTACAAATGCTACATTATCTTGGATGGTTTATGCGGTTGGATGCACGTACAAATGTGGGTTACCAACCGTTACAAATGCCCTTTTTTCCGATGGTGTGCTCCTATTCGTCACACAATCTCGTGGTCCACGGAGAAGCCCACATGAGAAAAGTCCCGTGTCGCCTCCAGCGACACGTGGCTTGGCGCGGGTGCGCTCGCGCCGCCAGCTTGCCCAGTTTGGCCCCATTCCTCCTCGTCTCGGCCTTCTGGCCGGTGGCAGGGATGGGGTCCATCTTTAGTGGATCGAGTCCTCAATCGAGTCCTTTTAGGTCTAGGGTTTGCTCGCTGCGATGCTCGGCGGTGGAGTTAGGTTCTGCCGGTGGGCGTGGCTCCTCGCAGCTTGGTTTCTGGCGGCGTCGTGATGCGGGAAGCGACGGCGTTCAGGAATAATTTCTCTCGGCTTCTTCCGTTCTCGATGGAGATCTACTCCGGCGTCAACGGAGAGGCGGAGACTGTCTGAGTCGAGGCCGACGCACGTATTTTCAGGTGATGATGTTGTTGACCCTGTTAATCTCAAGGAAGATGATCTTTGGAGGAAATCTGAGCATTGCTCGGGTTGCGGCGGTGGAATCGAAGGATCGTCGTGGGTATTGAGTTGGCGATGCGCCTGGAGGCATCGTACTCGGTGATTCGCCTGTGATAAGCCCTCTCTGTGGCCTCCACTTTGTGGAGTTTGGCTTTGGTGCCCGGCGATGATTGGGAAGCGGCGGCGGCGACGAACGGATCGTCGCTGAAGGCTTCGAGGAAGATGCACAAGAGTTTTGCACTTCATTGTAATTTTCCTTTTCTTCGGGTCTGTTTGTAGACAGACCGATTGTAATGCGCTAAGATCAATACATGTTCCTTCTAAAAAACTTTGCAAACCACAGTCCTTCTCTCCTCTGACGTTCCTCGACCAGAACAATGGGTACAAGGTTTATCTCCTTTGGAATTCCTGCAACTCCTAGAATTTGGATGAAAACTGAAACAAAATCTTCCGTTTATTTGTGAGAAAATGTTAATCTCCTATCGAAGTTAGCACATTACCGCGAGACATAGAGTTCCGTGGACATGCCTTGATAAAGCGTGATTTATTTGTTGATCTAGATCTAGATGCATGGTATTACTACTCTCCATTAGCAGGAGATGCGTGAGATCGTCATCATTAGTCACAACTCACCACGATCAGCTGTCGCAGCAGTATAATATGAAAGACTCAAAGACTTCGTAGTTCGCTTGACTTTCTTTGTTTGCGTCCTGCTAAACTTTCATGTTTATATGTGATGTGATCGTGTTCTGATTTGATGTGAATATTTTTTGCTTTTGCAAATCACACTGAATCCACGCGGCCACGAAATAGGTTATTCAGTCTTCGAATATTAGGGTTTTACACTTGCATTATTGGTTTGGCATCAACAACGAGCGAGCATTAATAGCTCCACGATGAAATATAATGCAGACATTACATGTGGTTCGATCCAGATATGATCGTCGTACCACGCGAAACGCGCAGTGTCCCAAGAGAGAAGATGACTTGGATGGGGTCAGTGTATGAGTATATAATATAATCCAGACTTGCTGAAGTCCGATTATATATAAGAAATGAGGGCACATGATGCCTATGCAGATCGAATCTCGGAGAACAGAAGTGGCACGTACGTGCAGATTAGTCAGTTTGGTTGACATTTTTTTGTGTGTGTTCATTGGATCCCTGTGATGCAGAGGTGGCTGACACTTCTATTTAAGACGGCGACTATGGTGGCGAAACCCCAACTCAGCTTTGCAGAAGCAGAAGCTCTCAGTGTTTGGAGCAGAGGTGACATTTTCAGGTCAGGTCTGGCTCTTCTAGGAGTACTAGTACCCTTTTGGCAATATACACTAACTGACCGACATGATTTTTCAATTGTGCTAGCTAATAAGTTAGTCACTTCGTGTTTGTTGTGAGTGCAGAAGGGGCGGTATTATCGTCAAGATGGCGCCATCAAAGTACGCTAGCTTTACACTTTACTTTCGTGCATGTTTAATTTAGTTTAAATCCCATTTTATTTACACCATCTGTTTGTAACGCTGAATATTTGGACCACCTATTTCGAATTTGGATTGTTTCGAACAGGCATTTTGAACTGAAAGTTCAACATTGAACCTATTTCTGTTTGTCACAAGTATAGTATATATTTAACGTTTGAGTCAACCTATAGCATATAATAGTAGTAGAGGGAACAACATGCATTCCATGATAACTGAATATATATTGATCAGATGTCCTATTTTGTTTTCGAAATATTTCACATTAGAAGTTTAGAACTGAATATTTGAGAGTCAGATGCGGTTCCGCAAATAGGGTGGTCCAAAATGTAATGTTGTCCGTTAACACATAATTATATTTTACGTGTTTCCTGCGCTAATTAGTCCGCCATGTCTGCATGTGGATGGAAATGCTAGCTGCAGGTCCCTTGAGGAAAGGTGGCCGTCATCACTGGCGCCGCCAGTAAAATGGGCGAGGCGATTGCCAGGAAGTTCTTCGACCAGGGCGTCAAGGTCATCCTCGCCGACGTCCGGTTCTCCGAGTGCCAAAACATAGCAGAGGATCTCATCAGCAAGAACAAAACCAGGCCAGCAGAGCAGGCCAAGGCAGTCAAATGCGACGTCACCAACCCGTCCGAGATCAAAAACTTGATCGAGGAGGCGAGACTCCTGGGCGGTCTCGACATCTGGTACAACCACGTCGAGGCCGACAAGGACGTGTCCCCCACCAACCTGGACATCTTCAGGAACACCATGAGGATCAACGTCGAGTCCGTCCTGGAGATCATCAGGCAGGCGAGCAGGGAGATGATCAGCACCAACACGAGAGGGTGCATCATCTGCACGGGCAGCACCGTGGGTTTGCTCGACGACGTCGTGCCGTCGGCGTACAGCATCTCCAAGACCGCGCTCGTCGGCGTGGTGCGCGGCGGCCGAGCTCGAGGCCACGGCGTGCGGGTGAACGCCATCACGCCGCACCGCGTCGTGCCCAGCTACGATCGGGACGCGCTGAGGCACATCTACCCCCGAGTAACCGACCACCCGCGCCTGGATGACATGATACGCAACTGCATGACCAAGCGGCTGGCGAGGACGAGGACGTTGCCAACGCGGCCGTGTACCTGGCGTCACACCAGAGTGTCAATGGCCACAACCTCGTGCTCAACGGCATCAACGGCATCCAAGCAAACCTTTAACTTCAGACCCCAAAGCATTTTTCGCACATTACCCTGTTTTATCAACAATAAAGAACGTAGTGTGGCCTACGTCAAACAAAGGCCCAAAGCAAACCAGATCCTTATGTTTTCACCACTTCATATTTTCAATTTTTTCTTCAGTGTTTGCCAATTAATGGACTGCTGGTCACCCGTTATGCAGCTTAATTTTGATGTAATTTTCTAATATCCATCCATTTGTACACCCTTTAATTTTTGATTTCCCAGAGTAATTTGAAAGTTGTTGGGATCTTTATTATTATTTGTCTTCTCCAAACACCACCACTGCACTGAAGAGATAGATGACTTTGGAATCTCATATAATACTTTCTACGATCTTGCCCTTGCGTATGCTGTAAAATTCAGAGTCAACTGATCACTACTGTACTATGGGGTGTTTGGATGGAGGGGTAAATGGGGTAAATGAGGCAAATTTACTTCATATTTACCCTAAGGTGCCAAACACATGGGCAAAATGTGGTGGGACAAATGTTTTGCCCCTAATTCCATTTATTTATACCCTAAAAAGTAGTAAATTGGAGAAAATTGTGTTGAACCCCAGCCCTCTCTCTCCATCCACATCCACATGTATTCCTTAATCCAAACACCCTATTGAGTAAATATTATTAGAGGCAAATGGAAGGGGCAAAACATTTACCTTGGGGTAAACATTTACCACTTGCATCCAAACAGACCCAATATACACTTCCTTTTGATTCTCCTGAAATAATAAAACCGGACTTGTTTTTGGCAACAATGGTATAGTACTTTAATTTACTTCACTAGTAGCTTCTCGCTATATAGTTGAATGTAAATTGCTAGAATGAAACTTAATTAAGGTGGTTTTTGGTTCATAGCTAGAATTGTAACGTAAATGCAAATGGAATGTGCCTGTAGTGGTTTCAACTATGGGGAATGAGCGACTACACTCTTTGTTTGGTTCAAATGCGGTAAGGTAATCAAATAGGGCAGCACCGCGGAGCTCGAGGGAGGGGGCACGGGGATGGACACAGGCGGCGGCATGGAGGGTATTTGGCGGGAGTGGAGTCGAGGCGTGGAGAGATAGGGTTTGATGATGGAGAAGGAGAACGATGCAGCGGTGGAGGCGGAGCAGATGCTGACACCAGGATGTGGACGTGAGCCGGATTAAAACTGCAATGAAGTAAAATTCGGTCCGGACTCCAATATAGATATCAGGCTTTTCATGTGGCCCGTTACCATTGTTATTGGTAATGGACATGGTCAATACCCATTACCAGTGAGCTCTCATTACCTATGTTATAGTGGTCCGGTCGTGCAAAGTTTGTAACGAACGTTTGACAAAGCCCATTACAGTTGACCTAATCGGCTTTATGAGTCTGCTACCAATGCCACATTACATATTTGAGGTTCTCACATAGCGGTTTTCACTACTGTTCTTACCCTAAGCGCATCAATCTCGATTTTAATATGATTCATATGTCTATGGATGGTTATATGCTTTCGGAGGAGGATTTCGCTCACTTGGACTTTGGACCTAAGGAAGCTATATATATTCCAAACGCCCAAAGGTACTAATAATCATCATCTGAAGGAAGTGACACATCAATGGCAAGCCTATCTATTAAATGCTAGTGGATGGATGAGCAATCCTTAACTTGATGTTGTACTCTTTGTTCAAGAAGTTGAGACGTTCAGATGAAGAGTTGATCAAGACCAACATGACAACTGTGTGGAAGGAGACAAGCCTACTGGAGCTAAGGGCATTATCTCTATGGAGCTCACAGTTGGGATCGAGCAAGACGTTGGCCACCACTTACTTCAGTTTGATTCTTGCACTATGCCGGAATTGATTTGTGTTGACACATGGAAAATAGAGTGTTGGCACATGGACACCCGCCAACACCGTGGTGTAGGCACAATGTTGGCGTGGAAACTTAGTTTGTCGGGCGCTTATGTCACCCGCCAAGACAGATGGATAGTCTTGGCGGGCGGCCAACATTGTGCCTTTGCAAAAGCAGCAATCCTTTTTAAAGTAGTAAAAGTTGTCAAATCAAAAAATTGTAAACTACAAAGTTCCATAACTTCTCAAGGTGTACAATTTTTTGGGTTGTTTCTTCATTTGACAAAGTGTTAGTAATTTTGTTCACATATCTCTTTAATATAGTTTCATGAAACTATATGAGAGATGTATAAGATTTGTGAAGAATGTTACTACAACTATAGGATGACCAAATGACTAAAATAAAAGTTGTTGATCTTCATAAGTTATAGAACTTTGTAGTTGAACCATTATTAATTTGAATTACCTTTTGTCAATGAAAAGTACATCTGAATTTCTTGAATTTGATATTTTAATTTTTCAAACGACCTCGAATGGAGAAACATTCTAAATAAAAAGTTGTACATCTTGAGAAGTTATGCCACTTTGTTACTTACAACTTTCTTATTTGAAATCATATTGTCGACGAAAAACTAATTAAGTTTGAATCTCTCAAATTTGAAATTCAAATTTTGTAAACGACCTCGAATGGCTAAACTCCCAAAATGAAAGTTGTAGATCTCAAAATGTTATGAAACTTTGTAGTTGAACAAGTTTTAATATTTAAATCCGTTTAGAGACTAAAAAATGATTTACACTCGGTGTAGTATAATATGAGTAGAATGAAACTGGATATGCGCATATGAGTGTGTGGTGTAGTGGTAAAGGAGGCTTCACGCGAGGGTGGAGGTTGGGTTCGAGTCTTGTTGATAGCTAACAACACGACAAATGGTGTGGCTTGCAACTTGAGGATGGAACAGTTGGGTGGCTCGTGGGGTTCCTCCCCTATATATTTTTTTTTTATTTTGAGTTTTTTGGTGCTAGTCAAAATTTTAGTGCTTTGGCGGTGCTTAAAGTCGTCTTGTCGACAAAGACCATTTGAGGTCTCTATGTCACGGCGTCATTTGTGCTCCACCAACAAAGACCCCTTTAGCCGGCAGCACAAATCGCTTTGTGGCCTAGTGTTGGTCGTGATTGGATAGATGCTAATCAATGCATTCCTCCTAGCTTGCATCAATATTTAATTCGTTGGTAGGCAACAAAGTAGAGGTCATTCATGATACCGGGGTGTTAGAGTGGCTGATAGTTCTACCATGGATGTTTCATGAAATCTTAAGTGCTTGTCTAAGTTTAGATTTTTCGATTACAAGGTCATTAATTATACCAAGCAACATGTAAATCTTAAGCAATACTCTCTCCATACTCATAAAACATGTCGTTTTGGACAAGGTTTCAGGTGCAAACATTAGGAATATAAACCATGAATAACTTTTGTTGTTGAGTTTGAAAATGTGTACATGAATAGATTTGTCTTGCAAAATACTTTCATAAAAGTATAGTTATGTTAGTTTTAAACAAATACTTTTATAAAATAAGATGTCAAAGTTATATGTTTTGGACGTGTCGCTGTCCTAAATGACATGTTTTATGAGTATGGAGGAGTACACTAAGTAACAAATATGTCGGGGCTCAGTCTATACACCCAACACGATTGGATGTCGATCGCGGCAATTGCGCTCAGGTGCCTGCATATATATATATACCAAACACACCGATTGTGTGCATGCACCTATTTCATGGTTGTGCACATATGTACTCCCTCATATGAAAAGTGCAATTCAAGTTTTTCTAGATCAGATTAGTGGTAGCGAAAAAACTCTAATACTCTTAGTTGTTAGCTACATGCAGTAAGTTTTGCATACAAATCAGACCTGATTACTTAATTTTCAAGAAGATTAGTTGAATCAAGTCTGATGGTTCGTTCATTCATCAGTGTGGTCTTGTGGCGATCTCACGAATACGGCTGCAATTTAACATGTATAAACGAAGACTGGGGCAACACCGGCAGAGGCTGCGGCGGCTTCCCCTAAATGCTACTGCAGTAGGAAATGCTCGCCATGAGATTGAGCATATTCGGATGGTCTATTCTCGACTTATTTCTGCTTCTTGTGCAATATTTTCCTCACAACAAATATCGGTACACATCAGCATATGCCGAGATAAGCCAGGCGAACGGGATCATTGTTACTACCTGCGAAGAATAATGTAAGTCGTCATTGCGTTTCGACTTTCAACTGCTAGCAGGGCTCTCACCCCTGCTGCCCAGGCTATGTGTCATAATAAATAATGTCTTACTTGCATCATGACTAATAAAATTGTAAAACTGTTGTTGGAACAATCGTGGATCAAAGTCTATACCAATAATTTTAAAGTGTGGTAGTTTCCGTTAATCCACCATGACTTTTTTCTAAAAAAGTTCCTCACTTTGTTATTAATCAATCCACAGTGCTAGGAGCTAGACACTCACAGTTTTGACTATTTGTAAAAAAGTCCCTCGAAGACCATTTCCTGCTGGCCTCGCTGTCCGCCAGGCTCGCCTTCACGCTCTTCTACATGTGCCGGCCCATCAAGGCCCTCATGGAGTGGGCACGCTAGTCGTCGGATCCCACCGACCTGTCCCAAGACACCGCCGCCGCCCCGCTGCGGCACCCTCATAGCGCCAAGCCCCGAGGTGTGCATCGCGGCGGTATAGGATCAACTCCTCGATGTCTGCGCAGACACGAAGGCCCTGGATCTGGAGGTCGCGTGATGGCAAAGTATTTTTTTTCTTAGCACACAGCAAAGTAACCAAAATATGTTCTCCTCCCAACTCAAATTTTTCTACTTTCTACAAAATGCTTGTGTGTCCAAATGGTATTAAAATTCTAAAAATGCAATGAAGTCTGAAAATCATGAGATTTCTCAATATCTCATGATATCATATGTGAAGTTTGTGGTAAAAGTTTGAGTGGTTTTCGTGCATTTTTCACATACAATATGCTTACAAATGGAAGCATGTCCAAAGAAGAGTTCTTAAGTATCTGGTTAGTTTTATATGCGAAATGAAACTCGATGACTTCAAAAAATTTTCTATTTATAAGTAATATACACCATCGATAGCTTTGTGTTAATTATTTATGAATTTTAAAATTGGTTTGATAATTTCAATGAAGTTAGTACAATTATTAGTTGGTCGTGTGTTAGATAGGAACACATGCCAAATAAAAGGCATTGCCATGTATCTTTATTTTGAAGCATGGCAAACAAAATCAGCCCATCAAACACTTAGCCCTCTAACCCACTCCACCGCTCCACCTCCTATATACATCTCATCCGCCCTTCCAAATCCTATCCAGTCCGGTACCGGTCCACCGCTCCACCTCCCTCTCCCCCAACATCTTGCACTACCTCTCTCTCTCTCTCTCTCTCTCTCTCTCACCATCCTCTGCGCCACCGCTGGTTCCTCTCCTCTCGCTCCTCTCCTAGGTGATGATGTTCAGGAGCAGTGGCCGCCTCGAGGTCGCGTCGGCCACCCTCTCATCCGCTGGCTCACGAGTCTGGTGCGCCGCCTCCCATTCTTTGTCGACACCGCAACATGTGTGGCCTCCTCTTTTCCCGGTGGGATCTACAACGGTGAACACAACGAGATCAATGGCGGCGGCAAGCAGGGCAGCGCACTTCCCATAGCGCACGTCGGCCTCCTCTGCATTGCGGGCCGTCCTCCTCCTCCCTTGCATGTCTCCCTCTCCTTGGGATGTGCCGACCAGGGTTAACAAAACCGGTGGGAACTAGGCCTGTTCGGCGGTTCCCGGTGGTACCGGTCCGCCCGGTACCTAAAACCGGCTGGTTCCCACCCCAAAACCGAGCCTAAATATTTGCAACCTCGGTGAACCGGCCGGTTTTACCGGTAATCCGGTTCAGGTTTTTTCTTCGTGGAAACCGGCCGAATCGCGGTTTTGTTAACCCTGGCGGCAACCACTTCTTACCCCATGACATAGCGGCTCGACAGTGGCGGCCACCTCTTCCTCCATGGCGCAACAACCTACAATGGCAGCAGCCACCTCTTCCCCCACGGCGCAATGGCCTCTCCCTCCCCTCCTTCCACGACACCTCCCTCCCCTCCGTCCTGAGCATGAGACTACATCGGGATACCCCCCACCGGTGGGCCGACCTCCTCCCTCTGGTGCTGCTCCCTCCCCCAAGCACGCGGTGGACTCATCTCCAACGTCGACAGCCACCTCTTCCCCCACGGCTTGTCGGCCTCCAACGGCAGCGGGGATGTAGACTGCGGTCTTGTGAGGGCGGGGATGTGGGCAGCAGTCTTGTGGCTCTGGGGATGCGGGTGGGGGCGGTTGTGCGGCCGGGTGTGAGCTGTCGTCGTTGTCGTCGAGGCCGGTACAATTGCTGCACAACATCAGGTGCCTGCATCATCTATCAATCTGTGTGCATGGACCTAGCTATTTCATGCTTGTGCAAGCACCAGCGGTCACGGTGACGAGCTGGAGGACGACAGCAGCGGCAGCTATTCGCAGAGACACTCTCCATTCCGTCGTGATGGCGCCATATATCAACGTGTTGTTATTTGGTGCAAGTTGTGAGGTTCAAGAGAAGATCGGGAGAATGAAGAGATAACCCCGAGCGTAACGCCGGCGGCGGAGGATTGTAGGCAGGGGAATAAGGCCATACGTGTTATTTTATCTAGACTTTGCTTTCTCTCATAACAAGTATGATGCAGCGTTCATTAACCATTCTGGTCTGATAGTGTGATAATTTAATTTCGTGAAAATTAAACCAAATTCCATCCTCCTACGTACGTACTTGCACATGTCATCTCGATCACTCTCTTTCTCGATCTCCTTATATATGTGTGCTCAAACGCAACTTCTTCATAATCGATATCGCCTCGCTCATTCTTCTTCAAAGTTCCAACGAACTTTCATCAAAAAAACGCTAGCAATTACCAATGGCGGCGCCTGCACCAACGAAGAACCTCTATGTTGGCCATCGTGCTCCTGCTCGCCATCGTGACGACTACAGGTATATACACATGTACATGTGCAGGCTTTTAGACCATACTCCTACACTCCTTAGTTTGCCTACCCATAAAATATCGCCATGTACTCTTGTAGATACGTGCGCGGCCGCTCGGCCGTCCGGTGCGTTGGTGAATGCGAAAATGACCTCCGTTAAAGGCGTTACTTATTGCCGGCACCTAAGCGACACCTATTGGGGATGGTGCTTCAGCACCGTCGGCTGCGCTGAAACATGTCGAAGGGAAGGCTTGCACAACATAAGCGGAGAGTGTGGCGGCTTCCCCTCCAAATGCTACTGCGTTACGAGATGCTCACCATGAGATTGTTGTGATACCATGCTGCGAATGTCAGTCATCGTTGCTTTCCCCAACCCCTGTCCTGCCTCTCTCTGTACGTGTGTAACAAATAAAGCATGATGTTTACATACATCGTTACAAATAAAAGTATAACAATATTGTTGGAATAACCATGGATTGAAATCAACCAATACATAATTAATGTTTCTTTGGTGGTCTACCATCTTGTGCTCGTAGACCACCAATAGGGAGGGGTGAATTAGGAAACTTAAAGCTTTGATGGATGGCTTCCACTACCTTTACATCAAATTTAAACTAGATCATACCATCAAGCACTACTGGACAACGACCTTTCTTCCCAACCCTAATTATTACCTATTAACTTTGGTACTAATTTGAGCATTAGTACCGGGGCTTACGGCTAGTACCCTAGGCACTACCATTCCACACCCCGTGACCCCCTTTAGTACCAGTTGGGCTCCAATCGGTACTAAACTTTAGCATTAGTACCAAGTGGAGCATCCATCCCGTACTAATGCATGCACCTCGCACTGTTAAGCTCTAGGTAGGGACATCACCAGTACAAAAGGGTATATTCAATACTGAGTGAAATCTCCACCTAGTGCCAAAAGATTCCTTTCTTCTTTCTTCCTTCCATGTCTGAACATCCCACCAACCATCACATGCGAGAAAATATCTTTCTCCTCTAGAGCCCCACCCACTCACTGTTCCTATCTTCCCACCATCCTCCCTCTCCTCACCCATCCTCTCCTCTCTCTCTCCTCTCTCTCTCTGCCAAACAACCCGGTTGCAAGGTATGGTCAAAACAAACTAGGCATCATCCTTAATAGGAACCAATCATATGGATGCAAAACAATGAATAAATACAATGAAGTAATGTATGTTATGCAGATGTAAATGGAAATGACTTGCTCTTCAAATTCTTCAAACAACACGTTCTTTACGCATCACACAAGGTACATACAAACACACAAAGAATAAAATAAAACAATATAGAAACAGTGGCAACACAGAAGACACAAAGGCATAAAACTAAAGTACTCTTCAAGGCAGATGTGTGGACATAAAGAACACTAAAACGGTCTTAAAATGCTAAAGATATGAACTAAACAAGATATATATAGGACTTATCTCTGAGAAACAAAGCTTAAAGGGGATAAAACAGAAAATAGGACTAAGTTGTAAAGATCTTTGAACTAACTAGAATGTTCACTACGGAAACCCAGCATTTGCCGATGGCGAGTGGAAAGGCTCATCCGATGCCGGCCTGACTTCCGGCGGCGGATCCACAATGGCATGGGATCTACAATGGCGGGTCGTCCTCGACGCAGGTGTAGCGCTTCTCCCACCTCTCCTCCTCCCTTCCTCTCTCTCTCCCTCTTGTTTTGGATCCGCCGTGGTGTTGGTGTTGGGGTGGTGGTGGTGGCGGCGAGGCGGTGGTGGTGGTGCAAGTGGCGGTGCTGGTGGTGTTGGTGGGAGGTGGTGGGCGGTTGTGGCGGTGGTGGCGGGCGGTGGTGGCAGTGCGGTGGCTCTTGGTGGCGGTGTGCTGGCGGGTGGTGGTAAATGGTGGCATGGTGGCAGCAGCGGTGGCGGCAGTGGTGGTGCTGGCGCCGTGGGGGCCGCGGTAATCGGCCGGCGCGGTGCACATGGGCCACGAGGCCCAAGTGGATGGATTTTTTTTGTTTTATGAAAATGTCTTTGTCGATAGCCATATGCCCTCACGACACACCGTGTGCCGTGAGGGCTTGACGTTCTCGGCAAAGAGGCATTTGCCGCCCAATGGTGCCGGCTGCCGCTGTCGAGAACTTTCTCTCGGCGAAGGCTTTGCCAGAAAGGGCCTTTGCCGAGCATCTCTTGGCAAAGGCGGCGATTCTGGTAGTGGTTGCTGCTAAAATGGAAAACAACAGTGTTCATTTAGCAAAATAGGCGTGGTTTACCGGTATTGACTCGGATGGACTGATCTAGGCTGTTCACATGGAGATCGATGGCTGGCCGTGGTAGCTACGTGTGGCGGCGGAGCGTGGCGACGGTGATGCGTGGGACAGAGCGGTCGTTGGAGTTTTCTCAAAAATGAGCTTTGGGCATGGTTTTGGATGAGGCTTAGCTCTAGATGCAGCTGGCGGCGCAGAACGTAACCATTCGAGAGAAACAGGGTGGGATCTCGGACAACGACAGCGACGTGTGGCTCACGGGTGGAATGGCATGGCGACGCCAACTCCCGGTGGCGCGTGCGTGAAGGCTGGCACGAAGTGCATAGGATCTCGACGGATGTCTTCCTCATCAGCTTGCGGTGCTCTGGGCAGTCTCCTCGTTGACAGGATGGCGGCAACGGTGCAGATCGATGATGGTGGGTGTGATGGTTAGGGTTAGGAGCGGTCAGTGGCTCGGGTGTTGTGTCCTGGTGTGAAAAGAGCAAGCGGATTGGTAACGGCTTTATAGGCGGCCAGGAGGCCTCGACATGTAGGCCAAGGTCAAGGTGAAGCACAGGCGGTGCGGCTCGGTCGGTCTTGAGTTCAACTCGGACATGGCTGGAGCTTGGGGATGACCTGCGGGACCTAGCTGTCGTGGAAGGGGAGGAATCAGGTTGCTGGGCAATAAAGGAATGGACCGCGGCCCAAGAAAGCGGTGTCACTAAATCCTATCTCGCTTCGAAGCCAATTTGGTATATGGCTTCCGGTGATTGAGATTCGTGCACACAATAATACTTATTGGACTGCCATGGCCCACGCCCTACCTTGCAAAAATGATGAATCTTCCATTATTTCTAAATTTTCAATCCATTCTTTCAAAATGTTGATATAGGTTGTAAAAATGTTGAAAATGGTACAATTTTTTCAAATTGTTGAATGTAGTATTTTCTAAATGTTGATCTATTTTCAAAAATATTGAACATAATCTTCCAAAATGTCGAATTTGTTTATCCATATGTTGGATCTATTAGTTGGGTTTAATGGGCTTTAACACCATGTTGTTTATCCAGCACACGAGAAAGATATATAGAAGCTCCCGAGTGAGCAGCACATGCGTGCTTCTGGTTTCAGTTGTCTTTGTAGTGCAGTCTTACATCTTATACGCACTGGCGTACAATACTCGTCAACAATGCTTGGCCTGCTGAATTCTGAAGTGCAGAAGGACATTTGTTGGCCTGCACTGCAGCTCATATATTCTTGCGTACGAACAATGGATGGATTGTGCAAGGACGATTTTTGGCCGTCCAGCGAAGTGGTACCGCTTGCGTCGCCCCAGCGCGGTGTGGAGCGGCATACTAACCGCCGCCTCCGCCCCTTCTCCCATCCGCCTCCTCCACCGCGCGCCGCCATCCGAGGCACCTCCGGATGCCCGCGAGGTGCTCAAGGAAGGTGGCGTTGCGCCTCGTCTTCTGACTCGGGCATGGCGCGGAGGGCGCGCCATCCCGCCTCCCGAGGTCGCCCGTCGGCGTGTGCTGCTCCCGTGGACGGTGGAGGCTCCAGGCCATACATCTGGCCCTGCAACGGCTGGATCTAGAGGCCGCGCGGCAGGGGCGCGGCTGTGTGGTTGCGGTGGCGTGCAGGGGCGGAGACAGCGGACTGCGCAAGAACACGCGGCGCGGCAGCTACGCGGACAGTGAGCTTCTGGCGGTGGCTTCGGTGGTGGCTGTGGCGGCTTGACGGCGTCGGTGGCATCTGCAGCCGGTGCGAGCTGCGTCGGCGGCGGCCATGGCTGGGCGCCACCGGCTCTGGCTGTTCTGGGCCTTGGCGGCCTGGAGAGGTTCGAGCCGAGGGCGTGCTGCGTGCGGCGACAGAGATGCGGAGGTTTGGTGGTGGTGCTCCCCATCTCCTTGACGACGATGCTTTGCCGCTGCCGCCTTTGGTGGTGGGACTGGGGTTGTGCTTTGGTGCTTGCGGTGGCTCCGAGGTGGGGTTTCCGGCTGTGCCGCGCCTCTTCTGGCAGAGACGTTACGGATGTGAAGGGGAGCGTGCTACTGCCATGGCCGGAGTGTGCGACTGGGTGCTAAACCAGTGAAGCCTTCACAAACAATGTCGGTGGTGATGGTGGCGGAGCCCTTGGGCGTCGTTTTCCCATTGGGGCACCATTGCAGGCATCTTGTAAGTGGGATCTCGGGTGAAAACCCTGTCCATCGATGGACGTGTGATGGCGGCGCCTCGGCGTCGTGCCCTCCTTGGGCGTCGCCATTTGGAGCCTGTCTCGGTTTGTGGCATGGTAGTGTTGGTTGTTTGGTGGAGCTGCTCGTGCGCGATGGTAGAAGAAGGTGCGCAAGGTCCGTGTTGGCGGGGAGGTGCAGAGGGACCATGGGAGTCACCGTCTTGGGCTGGTGCATATGATGCGGTGGTGATATCGACATGGGCTTTGTTTAGATGTTGCTCTTAATGCAGTTTCATGGCAAGGATCTTTGGAGCAGGTCCGATGTCGGTGTGGCGCGAGGTCCCCATACACTTTAAGGTGGTTGTTTCGAGGAGTATGAGGAGAGCTCGAGTTTGAGGAGGTGGATGAGGCCCCACGCATTGACGTTCAAGTAAATTCGGTATTGCGTGCCGGAGCTTCTTCTTATGCAAGGTGGAGTCGGGATCGACGGTCGTGTGTGCGCTTGAGGATGTTAACCCATTGGTGGAGGAGTTCAAGTTGGCACTCAGCTTGCTTAGGCCAGCGGCTTTTGGCGTGTACAGCGTTAGCGGCAATGAACAATTCCTTGGTGGCTTACCTTTGGCTTCTCTCCCAGGTTGAGGTGGTGTAGAGTTTTGTTGGGTCGTTATTTGTGTGTGTTGTTTTGTGGTGGTGATGTTCGATTTGGCTTGTGATGTACAATTGCTTCTCTTCTTAAATGATATGGCGGTGCTCCTGTCTTTAATTTCAAAAGAAAGAAAAGATTGTGCAGGACAACTCAATCATGGGCCTTATTTAATTGAGTGAAATTTGTCAAAATGTCACATCAATTTTCGGATGCTAATTAGGACTAAATATGCTATAATTATGAAATTAATTACACAGATGGATGGACTGGAAATTACGAAATAAATCTATTAAAACTTAATTTACTATAGCACGTCATTGTCCAATATTGACATAATTATACTCAATACTCTGTGAATTGACCCAGACAGTGTGCACAGTTGATATTCTTAATTAGCATCCGAATATCTGATGTGACGGGTAAATAGTGGAAACTTGCCAATCTAAACCACCGCAGATAGAAAAAGTGACACTTTACGGAAGCTTTTTCACAAACAGTGTGCATAGATGACGAGGCCATGTGTGGAAGCGATACACTCGCCATATATTTGTATCAGCCCGATGCAAAAAAAAATTACAAAATTTCTTAAGAACAGAAAAAAACATATATATTGTCCGTATACGCATACAGGAACACGATTGTAGCTGTCGTCGCGGTGGACGTACAGGTGCATGCCTGCATCATCTATTTCATGCTTGTGCACGAGTAGCACCGGCGGTCACGATGACGAGCCGGAGGACGACAGCTCGCGCCGGCTTCATAGAGATTCTTCATTCGGTCCTGATGGCGCCGTATATATACTAACGTGTTGTTTTTGGTGCAAGTTGGCCGCTGGTTCAACAAGATTAGGAGAACGAAGATATAACCCCGAATGTAACGCCATTAATTCTATATTTAGACTTGGCTTTCTCGTAAAAAACATGCATAGTCCATTCACCATGTCATCTCTCTCTCTCTCTCTCTCTCTCTCTCTAATTCTCTATATATGTAGAAATTTTAGAACTCCATGATCCATCGGCTCCCTCATTCTTCTTCGAAGTTCCAACAACTTCCAGCAAAACGTAATCTAGCCAGAAATTAACCAATGGCGCCTTCACCAAGGAAGAAGAACCTCCATGCTGCGGCCATGGTGTTCGTGCTCGCCATCGTGACTACTATAGGTACATACACACATGCACAAGCTTCTAGACTATACATTCCTTAGTTTGGCTACACATAAAATAAAGACACCTTACTCTTGCAGATACGCCGCCGCTCCGCCGTCCGGTGTGCTGATGCATGCAAAGATAGCCACCGTTGAAAGCGTTTCTTATTGCCGACACCCAAGCGGCGACTATGTTGCCGAAACATTTGTCTAAACGAAAGCTCCGACAACATCGACGGAGGTGCAGCGGCTTCCCGTCAAAATGCTACTGCCTGACGAAATGCCCATGGCCATGAGATTGTTGCTACCATATGCTGCGAAGAATGTCAGTCGTCGTTTGCGTCCATCAACTGCTAGGGCTCCCATCCTTGCCCAGCCTTCCGTGCGTGTAATAATAATGCATTATGGTTGTCCCACCTTTTACTTACATCGTGAGAAATAAAGAGTGTAAAATTCTGTTGGAATATCTGTGGATCGAAATAAATCAATACAGAATAAAATGTTTGTGGAATAAATGTGACATATGGCTTCAGCTACTTTGATTCAAATTTAAGCTAGTAGATCACGATATCAAGCACTACTAGAAAGTGACCTTTCATCCCTGACCACGTTACCAGGTAACTTTTGTGAAATGCTTTAATATAAGGTGTTTTTAGAATGACTTCCAAGTAGTGTGAAGGCATTTGTGAATTACTAGTAGAGAGCTTACAAGGCATTTTGAAGAATGTCATAGACAAAACTAGAGGCAATCCTAAAACGCCTCATGTTAGTACACTTTAGGAGGCATTTTGCAAATGCCAACAAATATTTATTGAGGCGTTTTGCTGGTTTTTGAGGCATTTCAAAATGCCACTAAATACACCTACAATCCCGCGTCCGTGTAGCCCCATGACGGGCGACGGCCTCCACACCTACCAGCCGCCACCCCACCGGAGTACTCCTCCCGCCGCCGCCACCTGAGCGGGCCGCCGGAAGCCCGTGCGGCTTGCAGGTAGGGAGGCGGGCGCCTCTCCGTCCCTCCGCGGATTTGGGCGGACGCGTCCGCCATGGTCACCATGGGGGCTCGCGGCGTGAGGCGCTCTGTGGTGGGAGCTCGCGGAGCCTCGGATCCGACATTGGTGCCGGCCGGATCCGGTGGCTATGAGGTGGCTGCCTCACACCGGTCGTCACCTGGGAGGCGCGCTCGACTGTTCCTCCCGGCGCGCGTGGTGGAGACGGTGGTGGCGTGAGCACTCTTGTGTGGCCGGTGTCTCCGCGGTCTCCAGTGTCCGGTGGCCCACGCCGGTGGGTGCACCGGTCACGGCAACAGTGGCTCCTGGCGGCGGTTGGCGTGACGGCGGCGGCTTGGTGGCGGACGGCCGGCCGAGGGCGAGGCGGTAGCTTTGTGCGGTGCTTCGCGTCCCCAGGTGGGCGGAACGGTGCCATGGTGGCGTAGCAGCTGCTAGCCCTATTTGCGCAAGGTACGGTGCCGCGGAGGTGTATGCCTCATCTGCGACAGTGGCGGACGGGGTGGTTGGCTACTGCTGGCCGTGCAGCTGCTGGCGCTGGTGTGGGCCGTGTGCGGTGGCAGCGATGGCGGCGGCCGTTGAGGTTGCTGGCCCGGAGCGTCGCCGCGGCGTGGTGACAGCGGCACTGAGACGGAGCTATGGCGTCAGGCGGTGTGGTGCTGCGATAGTATCTTTTCCTCGGCTGAAATGGCTGCGGTGGTGGTGTCGACTTGTGCGGCGAACGGTTGCAGCGGGTTTCATTGCTCCGGGCGAAAGTCCTTGCCAGATTCGTTCTAAACATGTCTAAACGAAAGCTCCGACAACATCGACGGAGGGTGCAGCGGCTTCCCTCTAAATGCTACTGCCTGACGAAATGCCCATGGCCATGAGATTGTTGCTACCATATGCTACGAATGTCAGTCGTCGTTGCTTTCGTCCATCAACAACTGCTAGAGTTCCACTCCTGCCCAATCTTCCGTGCGTGTAATAATAATGCATTATGCTTGTCCGGTGGTACCCACCTTTAACTTATATATACCTCTTGAGAAATAAAGAGTGTCAAAATGTTTTGGAATATCTCTGTGGATCGAAATAAATCAATACAGAATAAAAATGTTTGTGGAATAAATGTATATACTACAGAATATGGCTTCAGCTACTTTTGATTCAAATTTAATAATATAAGGTGTTTTTAGAATGACTTCCAAGTAGTGTGGAGGCATTTCTGAATTGCTAGTAGAGAGCTTACAAAGCGTTTTGCAGCATGTCATAGACAAAACTTGAGGCAATCCTAAAACGCCTCAGTTAGTACACTTTAGGAGGCATTTTGCAAAAACGCCGGGCCGGGATGAGTTTTCCTTCCCAGATCTAGATTCCTTAGCGTTTTGCAAATGCCACCAAATCTCTTTTGAGGCGTTTTCTGGTTTTTCGAGGCAATTTAAATGCCATTAAATACACCTACAGTCCCCACGTCCATGTCTTCCCACGACCGCGACTCGGGCGCCTCCTCACCTAGTTGCCGCCACCCGCCGGCAGTACTCCTCCCGCTGCGTGCTGCCGGGCCACGGAAGCCCGTGCAGCTTGCAAGGAGGGTGGTGGCAGGGCCTCTCCCGTTCCTCCGGCGGATCTGGGCGGGCGGGCCGCCAATGTCACCATGGGAGGCTCACCGGCTTGAGGGTGCTCACGGCGCGAGCTCGCGAGCCTCGGATCCGACATGGCGCCCGGCGGATCTGGCGGCTATGTGAGGTGGCGGCCTCACAGCAGTCATCACCAGGGCGTGCTCGGTTGTTCCGTCTGGCGCCGGCGCTGATGGTGGCGGTGCTCACGCTCTTTGTGTCCGGTGTCCCGTGGTCTATGGTGTCCGTTAGTCCACGATGGCGGGACGCCGGACACGGCGGCGGCTCTCGGAGCGGTTGGCACGATGGCCACGACTTCTGGTGGCGGATGGCGATCAAGAAGGGTGAGGCGGTGGCTTTGTGCGGGAGCCTCATGTCCCGTGGGCGGCAGAACGGTGTCATGGTGGCGCGCGACGCTAGCCAAGTTTGCGCGAGGTACGCGCCGCGGAGGTGTATGCCTCATCTGCGGCGATGGCGGACAACGGGTGGTTGGTTGCTGCTGGTCGTGCAGCTGCTGACGCCCGGTGTGGGCGCGTGCGGTGGCAGCGATGGCGGCTGCTGGTGAGGTTGCCGGCCGGCGCGTCGCCGGGCGCATGGTGACAGCGGCAATGAGGCGAGCTACGGTGGCAGTCATGGTGACAATCACGGCTACACTGTTGCTTCCTCCACTCCGACAATGACGGCATACACCGATGCAGATTGGGCTGGGTGCCCGGATACTCGCCGCTCGACATCCGGTACTGCGTCTTCATTGGTGATACTCTCGTTTCGTGGTCCTCAGCGACAACCCACAGTGTCTCGTTCGAGCATGGGCGAGTACCGCGGCATTGCCAATGCCCGTCGCAGAGTGCACTTGGCTGCAGGGGCGGAGCTAGAGTAAAATGTGGGGTGCAACACTTCTCTAAAAGTTGATTTTAGTGAGTTTAGTGGGTGCTAAATTTGTTGAGATGTGGGTGCATAAAGGGTGAATAATCTTTAGCATTCATTGAATTTGTTTTTTCTTGCGCGCCCACATATCAGCTGTAGAATTATCTTCCTGGACAAGTAACTGCTTCTAGGTCACAGGTTGCTCATGAATCTGCCATGCATTCTGCTCCGTCACTGTCGGTGGCTGTGGTTGGGCGATGCAAGTGCAATTTTTGCCATTCCAGAGATGTGTTTGCCACGCAGCAGCTGATCAGATTACATTTAGTCCCCTGCTAATCATGTAAGCAAATTGCATGATTGGGAAAGGCCGGCTGCGCTGCAATCAGATGATGAAATTTGGAGAAGTAGTCTCTGTGCATGAAATTAAAATAGGACGGACTGTGCACTGCATGCACAAGGTCTTACAAGCAGCCATGTCTACGAAAGTACAGTCTCAATAGATGTTCAGAACTGCTGCTACGGGATGTAGGGCCTGCTTGGTTGGCAGCCACAGCGCCACCACGCGCACCCGCCACGGAACAGTGTTTTCCGTGGCGGGCGAAACGCCGCCACGGCCTGGTGGTGAGCCACACTGTGGCGTGGCTGAGTGGTGGACGGAACCAAGCAGGCCTGTAGTAAGTCAATCTGGGTTATGGCTTGTGTGTGCAGGCATCCACTACTAGAGAATCGGGACATTTGTCCCTGGGTCGATTCTTCATTTGTACCAGTATTTTTGCTCCCGGTACAAATGAGGGTATTTGTATAGGGTGGGAGGAGGCCCCGACGCGCTCCCATAAGGCAACATTTTGTACCGGATGTGATCTAACCCGGTACAAATGTAGAACCTCCATCCCCTGCCTTCCACCTAACACTTAGAAATATCCCAACCTCTCACTACCGGAAAATGATTTATCGCCGGTGTGGCTAGTCGCCGTGTGCTTTATATCGGGCACACGGCGTCAATGTTCGCCGTGTGTCACATGGGACATCACGGCGAAGCATTTGACGTGTGCCTCCACTAGGCACCACAGCGACTATGCTCTTCGCCGTGTCGTGGGAGGAACACACGTCGAACAAGATCACGTGATTTGCACGCTCTCCCGTGTGGCGGAAGGCAACCACTACTACACAACCGGGCATTCGTCCCAAGCACTTAGTACCGGGCGCAATTTCGCTGGTACAAAGTGGAGAAATTAATCGGGCAAAGTCTGAGAACCCGGGTATATTAGTACAGGTCGGTATAACGAGCCGGTACAAAATGGCCGAGGACCCCCACTTGCTACACCGGTGGGGCCTGTGGATGCAATTAGTACTGGAAACACCAAGTACTAACCGCTTCAAGTAGTTTAATCTTAGCCCTTGTTTCAGTACTAAGTGGGCCATGGACCAGCTGCTAACGGCTAGTGGGCCCGGTGTAAACATTTAGTACCCCGGAAACAAGGGTGGTACTAATCGTCTCGTCAGGGCCGATCTAGCCCTTTAGTACCTGGTAATACCAGTAGGTACAAAAATGTTACGTTAGTACCGGGGTAGTACCACCGGTACAAACTGTTCTCGACTATATATACCCTTCTTCCTCCCGAGCCCAAGTGAGCTCTCATTTCCCAGCTCGAGCTTCACACTCCTCCCATGGCCCTAGGATGTGATGTCCATTTCTTCCTAGATTTGAAGGTGTTTTCTGCTCCAACATCTTCAAAGGTTAGAATCGAATCTCTCTTTGCTAATATGTATAATGTTAGGATTTGTGCTTTGTAGTTAGAAAAATTAGAGTTTATTAGATTATAGACTTTGAGTTGGAGAAATTGATTTAGATACATGATTTAGAGGCAATTATTTTTATTAATTAGTGAAATACTGTAGTTACTTTTATTATATTATTTTTATTAATTAGTGGATTATGATACATAATTAGTGTGTTCTATTTAGTGAATTATGATACATAATTAATATTAGAGATAATTATATTTTATTAATTAGTGAATTATGATAGTTACTTTTTATTAGTTTTTTTATTAGTTATTGAATTATGATAGTACCTTTTTATTAGTTTTATTTTTCGATTTATCTGAAATAGTTAGAGGTAGTTAACTTGATAAAATATGTGAATTTAAATTTTTTAAAGGTTCTTAGCTTTGTTGTGTTTGCGGATGGAGATAATGGATGTCACGGTGATCGGTGCGGTGGGCCTTTATTCTGGCCTAATGAAATTTCTCCAAAGCTAGAGGCGAACAAGTCTATGAAGGGTTTCATGTGTTGTCCATGTAGAATGTGCGAAATAACAAGGAGTACTCAAGTCGAAAGACTCTCCACGATCACATATATAGATGGGGTTTCATGGAAAACTATATTCTTTGGACCCATCATGGCGAAGAGGAGTTGTATTGGAAGATGGCGAAGAAGATGACTATGATGATAACTACATTCCTGATTGGGTTGAAGGCGAAGCATTTTCAGATGTTGCAATGGGCGAAGGTGGGGAAGATGGCGAAGATGAACCGCTCTACGATTTTGGTCGGTGTTGGAAGATGCGACAAGGAACCCAAAATGCAAAGGAAAATAAAGTTTGAAAAGATGTTAGAGGATCACAAGAAGTTGTTGTACACGTAAGCAGGGGCGAAAAAAGTTGAGTACCACGTTGGAAATGATGCTGGAAGGCAGCAAATGGTGTTTGATATGGGATTTTGGGAGCTTTTGAAAATTGTAAAGAATTTGCTTCGAGGACAACCAACTTCCTCAAGCACATACGAAGCAAAAGGTCATTTGCCCTTTAGGATTGGAGTACGAAGATACATGCATGCCCTAATGATTGTATCTGTATCATGGTAAGGAATATGAGAATTTGCAAGCTTGTCCTGTTTGCAAGGCATTGCGGTATAAGATCGTGCGTGATGACCCTAGTGATGTCGATGGGGAGGTTGTTAAGAAGAAAATTCCGCGAAGGTGATGTGGTATTTCCTATAATACCACGTTTGAAGCGTTGTTCAAATAAATCACACGCTAAGTTGATGCGATGGCACAAAGAAGATCGTTTGAAAGATGGTATGCTAAGACACCCGCGGATGGTAGTCGGTGGAGCAACATTGATAGAGAATTTGCGAGACTTTGCGAGGAAGCAAGGAGCATTAGGTTCGGCTTAAGCGATGGAATGAATCCTTTCGGTGAGTTTGGCGGTGCACAATTACATGTGTGACCTTATGTATGTTCAATCTTCCTTCTTGGTTGTGCATGAAGTGGAAGTTTATCATGATGTCCTCACCCAAGGGCCAAAACAATCGGCAACGACATTGATGTGTACCTAAGACCTTTGGTGATGAACTTTTAACACTGTGGAGCAAAAAGGCGTACCTATTTGGGATGCGAACAAAGAGAGACCGATCTTAGAGCATTGCTTTTCGTAACCATCAATGTTTGGCTGCACTTAGTAACTGTCAGACGGTGAACAAGGGATATAAGGCATGCACCCATTGTCTAGAAGATACGGAAAGCATTTATTTGAGAAACGTTGGAAGGTGGTATATATGGGCCATCGTCGATTCTTGCCTAAGAATCACCCTCTAAGAAAGAAAGGCAAGCATTTTAAAGGGGCGACACTCGTCCTAAGCCTTTGCACCATTTAGGAAAGTATGTACATGACATGGTAAACGACATGAAAGTAATCTTTGGTAAGGAATCCGACAGACCAACTGTTCCGAATGATGAGGACGAGCGTGCAGCCATGTGGAAAAAGAAATCAATATTTTGGGAGCTACCTTATTGGCAAATTTTAGAGGTTCAACGCAATTGGACGTGATGCACGACAAAATCTTTGTTTGAACCTGCTAGCATTCCTCGGTGTTTATGGCGCATCGAAGGATACAATTGAAGCAAGGGAGGACTTGAAATAGATGGAACAACAGAGAACCTACATCCTAGCGAGGAGAGATAATGGGGAACATTACTTACGTCCGCCGCCTACACTCTCACCAGAGAAAGAAAGCATGTTTTCTTGCTTGAATAGTATGAAGGTCCCGTCTGGGTACTCTAACATGAAGAGAATAATTAACATGAAAGAGAAGAAATTCACAAATCTAAAGTCGCATGATTGTCACGTCTTGATGACTCAGTTGCTTCCGATTGCATTAAGGGGTATTTTACCAGAGAACGTGAGATTGGCAATCGTAAAGCTATGTGCATTCCTTAATGCAATACAATGTATGCGTGAATCAAACGATCAAATACTTCAAAATGATGTGGTCCAATGCCTTGTCGACTTTGAGATGATCTTTCCACCATCTTTCTTTAACATTATGACTCATCTCTTGGTTCACCTTGTAAAAGAGATAACCATTCTCGGTCTAGTTTACCTACATAATATGTGGCCTTTCGAGAGGTTCATGGGAGTCCTAAAGAAGTGGGTTCACAATCGTGCTCGTCCAGAAGGTAGCATCGCCGATATGAAACGAGGAGGTTGAATTTTGTGTTGACTTTTTGAAGAACTTGATCCTTGGCATCCCGTGTCACGCCACGAGGGTTGTGTGAAGGGTAAGGGCACACTAGGGAAGAAAGCAAACATGAACGTACCCGAGCTTGACATTAAAATGCAAACTTCACTGTGATGCGAATTCATCTTTGGAGGCTCCATATATTGAGGAACACAAGGGTCTCGTGAGTCTGAAAACCCGGGGAAGTCCGAGAACTGGATTACACGGCACCACATAGATACTTTTGCTGTATGGTTTCGACGACGTCTCATGGGTAACTCTACTGTTGATGTGCAACTTCAATGGTTATCTAGAGGACCATCTATCACGATATTGCAATACCAAGTGCGAGATAAATGGGTATACATTTTATACGAGAAGTCAAGATGAAAAGAGTACCAACCAAAATAGTGGTGTCTGTATGACTGCAATTGACACTAACAGAAATAAAGAGAACTACTATGGTGTCATAGAAGAGATATGGGAACTGGATTACGGGCCTTTGAAGGTTCCTCTATTTCGGTGCAAGTGGATTGCTGGAGGAAGTGTAACAAAAGACAATTATGGAATGACAATAGTAGACCTGAACAAGATTGGATACAAAGATGAACCGTTTGTCCTAGCCAAGGATGTCAGTCAGGTTTTCTATGTGATGGACATGTCTAGCAAACCTAAGGCGAAGGAGGAAAAAGTCGAGTCGAGCCAAAACGCCACATAGTTATGCCAGGAAAAAGAAAGATAGTTGGAGTTGAAGACATTTCGGACAAGTCAGAAGATTATGATCTATTTGATGACCTTCCTCCATTCTCGTTAATGTTGACCTAGCATCCTACTATCCAAAGAAGACTTCCGTACCTACGCAGTTGATCATGATCAAGGGACGTTTGTCGAGAAGAAGATTATCAATGTTCTGTCATTAATGATGAGTAGCTTTGTAATTCGGAAAAATATGTGTAATGTATTTTTGTCGTTAATTATTCTCCATCTTTGGATATGTCATCCAAACTTTTGTGAATTGCATATCGAAAACACAAGGTTTGTTCCTTGTCTTAATTTATAAAACATTTTATTTGATTTGCTCACTTTATTTTCACTTACCAAATAGGAGACAAAAGAAAAGAAAAAGAGAAATAGTGTTGGCGGAAAAGGGAAATGGCGGTGAAATTTAGTACCGGGCCTAAAAACCGCCGGTACAAACTACATCTTAAGTACCGGTCTAACGCGTTGCACTAAATTTCTTCACGTTTTGGGATCCCACGTGACGTGGTCACTTTGTCTTAGGCAGTATCTCGGCCCGGTAATTTCATAACTTTGTATGCAAGCGCTAGGGTTGCTACTAAATACCACTAAGGGCGCAATTTTATGCAGAGTGGGGTTGCCCGTACTAAATGCCACTAAGGACAATTTTGTCTTGGCGCTAGGGTTGCCCGGTACTAAATTGGCACGCCTATATAGCGCCTCCCTCCTCCTCAACGCCCGCCTCCCGCCCCGCCCGCCGCATCGCCGTCCTCGCCGCCTTGGCGTCGATCCGCCCGGCCTCGCCACCTCCACGTCGATCCGCCCGGCCTCCACAGCCTCCATCGCCGATCTGCACCCCACGGCCCCGTCGACTCGGCGCTACCCCGCCTCTTTACGCCGAGCCACCCTTCCGCCGATGGCTTGGCGCCCTCGGCGCCCGGCCGCCGTCACCCGTCAGCGCGCCCGGCATTCAAGGCGTGCCCTCAAGGAGGCGCACACACAAGCTAAAGGCGGCGTGGCCAGACGTAAGCCCAAGGCCCATATGATGTCATGGATGATTGTGTGGATGAATGTGTGGATGAATGTTTAATTTTGCAGGATGAATGTGCTATGTGGATGAATATTTAATTTTGCGGGATGAATGTGCTAGTAGATGATAGGAAATTACATACGAAAATATTATCATGTAGGATGGATGTGGTATGAGATGTATGGAAATGTAAAAATGAGTTAGAAAATTAGCAACAAATTATATAGTAATTAAATTTTAATGAGTTATTAATTGAGTTTGAAATTGAATTAATAAATATCTATTATTTTGTATCGAATATAATGTTATCTTTCATTCTATCTTGCATTATAGAAATTAGTCATCGATTTGTCGGCACTCGGCGTTGGCTTCGCTCTCGAGTCGCCACTCGTCGACTTCGCTCTCAGAGCCGCCACTCTACATTGACTACGCCTGCGCCTCGGCGTAAGCACTCGAGACAATTATGAAAATTCATTTCTTATGTATGAAAATTAGAAATTGTTAGAAATTATGGAAATTCATTTCTTATGTATGAAATTAGAGAAATTGTTAGAAATTATAATTCATTTCTTATGTATGAAAATTAGAAATTGTTAGAAATTGATGGAAATTCATTTCTTATGTATGAAAATTAGAGAAATTGTTAGAAATTATGAAATTCATTTCTTATGTATGAAAATTAGAGAAATTGTTAGAAATTATGGAAATTCATTTCTTATGTATGAAAATTAGAGAAAATGTTAGAAATTATGGAAATTCATTTCTTATGTATGAAAATTAGAGAAATTGTTAGAAATTATGGAAATTCATTTCTTATGTATGAAAATTAGAAATTGTTAGAAATTATGGAAATTCATTTCTTATGTATGAAAATTAGAGAAATTGTTAGAAATTATGGAAATTCATTTCTTATGTATGAAAATTAGAGAAATTGTTAGAAATTATGGAAATTCATTCCTTATGTATGAAAATTAGAGAACCGTTAGAAATTATGAAAATTCATTTCTTATGTATGAAAATTAGAGAAATTGTTAGAAATTATGGAAATTCATTTCTTATGTATGAAAATTAGAGAAAATGGAGATAGGATGGATGAGGAAGAGATCCTTCATGATATGATCAATCAAGGAACGATGTATGCACGCTCGGGAGAAGGTGGCGAGACGATGGCAGAGATTTAAATGAGACTCATGGCGATGGTAAAGATGATAATATTGGAATAGAAGAGGACATACCAATAAGCGAGTTATAATGTTTGATACTTCATGATTTACACTAAACACTATATATATAGATAGTTAATGATACCATTTTTATTAGCCATATACATCATCGTCGAGACCAAGGCGAAACGTAGCGAAAGCAAAATGGAGGGCAAAATCATTATAATAGAAGTGGACAATGATAGCACACCAATTGCACCCCGGTGTTCGGACAACATTTGTCAATCGATGTGGTTATATTGTTGTTAGGAGAACATCCCCATCAATATTAAGAAATGGAAGATAACAAAAAGAGGATCTACGAAGATGTTGTCCGACCATGAGAAGAACATGTGTTGGGAACAGATGAAACTATACTTCTCATTTCCGTAAGAAAAAGAAAATGAGTGAATGATTTTGCCTTCAAAAGATGGCAATTGCATTTGGGACGTACAAGAAGAATCAGTACAAGGACTTTATCAAGAAGGGCATCGAACCCGATTTGGTGAACAAGTACCAAAAGTTAGCACCTTCTTGGGAAAACTTCAAACAATACAAGTTGTCGAGGTTGCCAAAGATATATCTGAAAAGGCAAAGGTTAATGCGGGAAAAAGCAATGGTTTCATAGACTTGGCCAAGAAGGTTACAAGACCACGATCCCCAAATGGGAGAAGAAGGAAGAGGACACGATGGGTCTGGGAATTGTGCCCGCCACTTCGATTGGCGACAGGCAAAGCACTTTTCTATGCTCATGGTGGCTCATTGAGAGGAGGATGGTACATTTGTTACTACCGATAGTTTACTACAAGGTTATGATCGGTTACAAGAAGCACCTGCGGCATAAACAACAAATGCTTTCAAGCGACAGAGAGAGACGAGCTCACTTTGCACTTGGAAATAAGGAACACTCTAGACATGTCCAAGGCATGGGTGTAATTCCATGGAAGAAAGGATTCGGTCGACGTGGAAAGTTACAAAAAGGGACCGAAGCAAACACGAAGCGAAGAGAAGTTGCGTAGCTTAGAGGAACAAATAGCTTCAAATAATGAAAGGTTGGATCGGCTACAAGCGGCATACGATGCACAGAGCCATTTGAGGTGGGTCACTGGTGGTCGTATTTTTAATTATTTATATTTCAGTTTATATTTACTTTAAATTTTGGTTTAGATTTTGTTATAGATTTTAATTTATAATTAGATGTTATTTAGAATTTAAATTTACAACAAGATTTACAATTACATAAAGATTTAGATTTAGATGTAAATGTAAATGTTATTTGTGGAATTAAATTTAAATTTAGATTCACTCTCGACACGTTAGACTCCGCTTTCGATATGTTTTGACTCGCTCGACACGACCTCGACACAACATGTTAGACTCGCTCGACACGTTCGATTCGCACGACACGACACTACCGACTGGCACATGCTCGACATGACACTACGTCACGACACTCACGACTCACCCGACACGCTCGACATGCTAGAAAATTAGTTACTTCATTAGAAAATTAGTTTCTTCAATAGAAAATCAGTTTCTTTGTTAGAAAATCAGTTTCTTCGTTAGAAAATCAGTTTCTTCATCCATCCTATCTCCAAAGGTGAGGTGAACAAATCCATCTAGGCACTAAAATAAAAAGAAAAACACAAAGGTTTTTTAGAAACGAGGTTAGATGTTAGTAATCAACAAAACTAATACAAGATTAAGCGTAGCAACCGGCTTGCTCCCGGCAGGAAAAAGGGGCTTGTTGACGGTTGAAACACATAACAACCTTCGATCCCATAGCGGGACCTACACCTTTTTCACCAGGGTGACCCCAAGGTTCTTGACAATCAGGAGCAAGGGGATTGCTAGCGCTTAACCAAGTACTAATCTAGTTGATTGGAAAGCCTTTGAAAGAGGATTAATCTAAAGGTAAAGACAATCTAACCTATGTTAATCTAAGAAATCTAAGGTTAAACTAGATGGTGAGGGTTGGTGCAAGAGAGAGATTAAGGTAGATAAGCATTCCCTCCCTAGGGTTTAGGATCACATGAACATGCATCTACTACATGAAAAGGTGTTACCTTCACTAGCTTCATGGCGGTTATGTGGCGCTAAGCCTTTTCCTAAATCGTCTTGTCACTATGCAAGGTAATCAAACACTTTCACGTATAACGCATCTATACCTAAGCATCCATAGGGTTAAGCTAATCACCACGATTACCACATACCCTACTAAGACCACATGTTGCGCAAACATATGTAAACAAAGCATTGCGACATAGACCATAAAGCATCGATAGGCATAAGATTCATGTATAGATTACATATCATGCATCCATCTAACCCTAGAGACGACGGAGGCATTACCCCATCATCTTACGGATTGAAGCACATAGGGGTGATGGAAACTCGGAGAACGTCGTCGATGAAGATGGTGGTGATGAAGCTTGGGAACACCCCTAGGCGGCTTGGAGTCCTCCTCTTGCTTCCTTCCCTCATGGCGTTGATCCTTGCGACGAGCTCATCCAACTCTCTCCTCATCTTGCGGCGGTGGTTTTCGGTGAATGGCGTTGGTAGAATGATTGGATCTGGCGGTCGGAGGAGGGAGCTATTAATAGACCGAGGCGACTAGGTCAAAGGCGGGTGAGCCACAAAACCCGGGCCGATCCGACCAGGCGGCCGGGCCGAGCCCTTTGGCCGGTTCGGGCCGTCTTCCTCCATGGCTCATCTTCACATTTTGCACTTGGTCCCCCTTCATTTGTGTCATTTTGAGGTCGTCATCCCGCGATCAAGATAGGGGTCTTCTCGTGAAGTCCGAACTTTACATCTTAGTCCTCGGGATGATCCGTCATGCACCTTGGTCCTTGCCACCTTTGGAAGTGATTTCGCCTTGCACTCGAACACGAACGTGACTCTCAATTGCTCCTTTGAACTCGTTGTGACTCCATCCTTTATGTCCATGTTTTCCTGCAAAAACAACACTTCCAAATGCACATACAAAGATGAACTTGTTATATCATTAGTGTGCCTAGTGGCGGGTTAGTTTCATAATCAAGTCCAAACCAAAGTGTAATGAACATGTTTGGTGTACCACAAAATTCACCGTCAACATCTCCCCATGCTTAAACCTTGCTCGTCCTCGAGTAAGTAATCCTTGCTTAAAAGGGAAATCAGCGTTGCCTTCCAATGTTGTCCACACTTAGTCATTCATGACGAGGCAAATTGCTCTCTCTTAAGATTTTATTTTTAAAGTTCAAGTTGTGACCGCTTCTTTTCATTATGGAAGATAGACTAACAATAAAGAACAAGCCACATTTAATAAACACGATGCTCTCAAACTTAAGTGAACTTCAAACCATTACCTTGTTCATGGAAGAATTTTCAAAAGATGCATATCCAACATAAGTGAAAATCTCTTGCAAAAGCTCATGGAAACACTCATCTCATCAAGTCACTCAAGCCTATACTAGATTATTTTCAACCTATTCTACTCATATGTGATAGTGGAAGGCTTATGTGGAGCTTGGAAGGTTAAAACAATCCTAGCAAAACATACATCCGAAATATTGTCAAATTAAGAGAGAGATCTATTGGAATTACCGAGACTCGTCAAAAAGGCCATGGAAAATAAATGTTGGAAAGAGAGAGGGATGAAACACACACATTTAGATAGGTGGACATGTGCAAGTGGCAAATGGATGATCCCGAGGCACAGTGAAGTCCTCGTTATCGGATTGCACATGGTTGGAAGATTTGAGTATGGATTTGTCAACAAGGCACTTGAGAACTTATGAAGCAAAAAAAAGAGGAGCATCTTTATTTTTTACTTTTATTTTATTTCCTTCTCATTTTTCTCTCTTTCTTTTTTCTTTCTTCTTCCTTTTTTCCTTACTTTTCTTTTCTTCTCATCATAATTTTTTTCATTTTTCATTTTTTTTCTTTTGCTCCTCAGAACTTTTGCAACATAATACTTACATAGCATTTGTCAGAGATGATGTAATGACTCCTCCCCCATGCTTGAATGATGCTCGTCCTCGAGCATAAAAGAGGGGGGGGGGGAATGATTGCTAAAGTAAGCATAAATTCCATAATCTTGGAATATTTGAATCTCCATCGAGAATTTTATCCATACTCAAATTGGGTTGTGGACAAGGAGGTGATCACAAAGATGTTTTGGTTTAGGGTGGATGCCCAGGTGAAGTTTGTGAAATTTTCGATGTGAAAACCCACAATGCATGGACAAAAAGGCTAGCATGAAAAGTTACACAAAGGAATGACCAGCTTCTTAGTCTCGAACCATAGAAATCAATCCTAATCCAACTCATCAAAACATATGTTTGCAATCTACGGGTTTTGTTATCATAGAACATATATGTATATGGCTTTGGTAGGTAGAACTTTGCAAGAGCATCACAAATATGTAGATAGCATAAAAGTTAAGTTTTCATAAAACAACAAGTTATCCGCTGTCCATAAACTTAAATCAAAGAGCAAAGATATGTATGTGGGTCTAGAGCATAGTCATTTCACCTCCACAAATAAAAGAGCCAGTATTTAAATTAATTTTAGATCATGTTATAGAGAGCAATTAGCCAAGACATGTATAACCGTGTAGGTAAAACAAAGCAACTTTCATCATTTTTCCATAAGCATAGGCAATATAAAACATCGAGGTGAACACATGGTCATGTATCTATTGAAAATAAAAAGAAACCTAGGTTGTCCTCCTAGTAGCCATGTTATTGTTGGAAGAGAAAACAAAAGGTTGCACCTAGTTGAGGTTGAAGGCATACTTACAAGCATTTATGTTTGGAAAAGAGAAGGTCCATGGAGGTGTTACCATCTTTTGTAGTTCTTCGTGATCTTCTCCCAACATCTCCATGTATCGATGTGGCTTTGCTTTTGTCTTGATTTATCAATGCTCCTAAACTTCTGAATTTGATCTTGTATGCTTAATGGAGTCATTGGTCGCCTTCTCTTCAATGTTGTCATCACCATCTCCTCTTTCTTGTTCTCATCATCTCCTTGCTGTCTCTTTTTCATGGATTTCTCTGTCCAGAACAGAACATATATCGAAATATAGCTCTATTGAAAAGTTTATGAAATTACCTTTCCAACGTGTGGTCATTCATCGAAACGAGTTCAAAAACAAGGGAGCTATGTCCGTTTTACTTCAGCGTTGTGTGCTGTCCAAAACTGATTTCAGGACGTGTTGCACTTGGTGATTCGGGCATAACCGCTTGTAGGAACCTCCGATTGTCTTGATTCTTGATTTGTTGAAGTCGTAACTTCAGGGAGCTTCTAATATCCAAAAATATTCAGTGTTTTCCCTCGAGACCACGCAGAAATTTGATGAGATCAATAGCTTCTTGTGCATTGATCCGGGGACGTTGATGATTATGATCATTCTATCTTCTAGGCGTCATGTTGCACTTCCGTGTTGAAGATTCAGGGTCTCCCCATGCTTAGCATTTTGCTAGGCATGGAAGAAGAAGACAAAACATTTTATCTTAGCCATCCTTCAATTTCCTTATAGTGAGAGTCTTTATCTTGCCTCAAGACGTTTTAAGCACATTCTACCCCCAAGGTGACGGTTGGGAGTAGATAATTGCCAACAATCCAACAATGTTTCCTAGGACTCTTAACTTGTGGCATAATTAGTCTAATAAGAAATAAAAACCTAATGAGTGTATGTGGTGCAAGGTGTTTATGCACATGATATGGAAGCATATAAATAAAGACAATGTTTTCACCTAGTTCTAAACACCATGTTTACAACTAGGTTGAATTCTCCATAGCCATAAAGGTTTATTTATCTAGGGTTAAAACACCATGTCTATCCCTAGATCAATAACTCTTATAGCACAAGAAAAATTAAGCACATTGCAAAGCTTATAAACTAACCAACGCAACATGAAAACATATGAAAAGCTAGCAAGGTTTATCGAACTTAATGATGATGGTTCGCAATCATGTTTAAACACCACATTTACACAAGATCACAAATGGAAAATGCCCAGCTGGAGCATTAACATGGATATGAAAGCATACATCATTGAGCTTTAAAACAACCAAGCCAACTATATGCAAAACATGTATATGCAAAGAAACATCACGTTGATAAATGCAATGCATGCAAATAAATAAATATGATCATGAACATGATGGTGGTTCTAAAAGAAAATTAAACTTAGATTAATTAGCCACAAGTTGATCATCATAAGATGGTGCCATTCTTTATTCTCTCTAAGAAAGGAATAAAAACATAAAGAAACGGGTTGCCTCCTGAAAAGCGCTTCATTTAAAGTCATAGAGCTCGACTTTCTCACATACCTTCTTTTCGTCGCATAGCCATGGCCCTTCATGCAAGAAGAAAAGGTACCAATGCAGCTTTAATTTACTTCCATGTTGTGCTTGATCACTTATAGAAGACTTGCCCAAGGCATCCTTTTGCTTCATCGCTATCTCCTTCTTTATCACCCTTGATTGCTGCCTTCACTCCATGAATTTTCTTTAATGTCCAGAACAGAAAGTATACCCAAGCTCTACTCCATTGTACAGTGCACAAAATTTCATTTCCAACAAGTCTTTATTTGCCCAAATCGGACTCGGACAAGAGAGTTACGTCCGTTTTACTTCGGCGATGAAATCTGTCCTGAAATTTCAGAACGCGCAACGCTCAATGTTTTCTCCATAACTCCTTGCACGGGTCTTCAAATTCGTTGGTTCTTGATGCGTTGGAATGGAAACTTGATGGAGCTTCTGAATATCTCATTTTCTTCATTTGTACACCTCTGAACAAGCTCTCAAATTGATGAAGACAGCAGCATCCATCGCGGGATTTGGAGAGGTTGATGATTTATCTTGCAACTCTTTAGGCATGACTTCTCTTTTCATTATTCGAGCCTTGTCTACATGGTTAGTGAAAATCGGGCCTTTCCTGACATGTGCTTCTTTAAGGTCATTAGCTTGACCAAGCGCAAAGCATGATCGAGATTTACAAAACTTATTGTAAACATACACGTCCATAATTAACACCACATGCGAATTGTAGCAACAAGTCAAGGTGTAAACAAAAGAAGCATATGTTTCATGCATAGCACTTAGCTCATCATTAGGCAAAGGTTCTTTAGGTGTGAGATTAATTGGTTCAAACATAAATGTTTCCTCTTTTTCATTCTCAAGAAAATCTAGCCTATCAACATGATCATTATTGGAACAAGGCATAGAATTTAAACTATTATTCATACTATTGGTCCAACATGAATATTTGAACATATCATCATTAATACCAATAATATCTTGAGATTTAGTGTGTACCTTTGCCTCGGAGCTCTCAACAAGAGTGATCTTTGGTTCGTCTTGTAGCGTTGAAATCAAGTCAATCTCAACAAGTGGAGTTGTCTCTTGTTACCATCTTGCAATTTCTTCAACTCATCATGTGGAACATGTAATCCTTCAACTATATGTAGCATTCATCTCTTCTTTGAAGTCTTCTTTATCAACCAAATCTTCATCTTCAAAGTCTTGTATGTTGCTTTCTTTATCTCCGTGTACCACATGTCGTCAAGATCGCTCATCGTTGATTCACTCTTTTCTTCATCCTTGAGTGCTTCCATGTCTTGATTTGCTAGTGTGTAGGCTTCAATAGCACACAATCTATAACCTTGTGGGAGGGGCCTTCTTGGAGTACTTGCTCTATGTCAACTCCTTCCCATTCATCTTCTAGCTTGAGTCCTATCTTCTCTCATTTATCCTTGAGTCACTAGGCTCATCACGGTTGTACTCTTCTCTTTCTTCATCATAAATCTTTGAGTTGTCAAATCGGTTGATCCATCCTTCATCATCTTCTTCTCTTTCTTCTTCAAATATCTTTTGGATCGACTCTCCACTCATCCCTTGATAAAAAATGTCTTCAACTCTCTTGGTGGCGACGTGTCGGTGTTCCTCCTTCCTTGGTAGTTGATTAGGGGGCAAAATCAACTTGAATCCAACCGGATTGATTGAACTCCGCCAATGGTCTAGCATTCCCCATACTTCGGCCTACATTCATGTTAGTTTCAACATTTTAATATCCAAATGACTTCTCTTACCTTGGGAAGTGGATCTTCAATTTCTTGTATGGTCGGTTCATCTTCCTTGACCTCCGGTTCATCTTTTCAGAAAATTCAGCAAGCACCTTGGGCTTGCTTTTGTCGTTTTGCTCCTCCCGACAACGTCTTTGCCAATCTCGTTGCGTTCTTTTTCCATTACTTATCCTTTGTAAGATTTGTGCGGCTTCACTAATTGTTTTATCCATTAAATCACCGCCTGCACACATGCTTACAAAACGAGAAGAGTTAGGGGTTAGTGAAAAATAAAATGTATGCAACATCAAGTCACCGGAAAATCCCAAGTTCGGGCCTTGCTCGAGTAGTTCATTGAAACGGTCCCAAGCTTCATCAATTCCTTCATCTTCTCCTTGAAAGTGAGCACTTGCCTCCTTAAGTCTTGGACCTTTCTTATGGGAAAGAACTTTGAAAGAAATTTCTTCACGAGCTCATCCCAACTTCCTTTCACTTCAACGGACGCAAGTGTATACCATCTTCGCGCTTCATCTTCGAGAGAGAACGGAAAAAGATTCCACTTGAACCATGCGGTGAACTCCTTCTTGTTGCAGTGTTGCATATCATCGTGAATTCCTTAATGTGTCTATATGGGTTGTCATCCTCCAATCCTCTAAATGGGTTTGTCGCCACTAACTTGATGATTCTAGGCTTCACTTCGTAGTGGGTTGTAGCAAGCGCCAAATCTGATTTTTGCATCTCAATGTCCTCCATTGATGGCATTGCTAGCTCCCTTAGCGACATCTCTTTGTCATCCAAAGGTGAGGTGAACAAATCCATCTAGGCACTAAAATAAAAAGAAAACAAAAAAGGGTTTTTCTAGAAAACGAGGTTAGATGTTAGTAATCAACAAAACTAATACAAGATTAAAGCGTAGCAAACGGGCTTGCTCCCGGCACGCCCTTGAGAAAAAGGGGCTTGTTGATGGTTGAAACACGTAACAACCTTTGATCCGCAAGCGTACGGACCTACACCTTTTTCACCACGGGGTGACCCCCAAGGTTCTTGTCAATCCGCGGAGCAAGGGATTGCTAGCGCTTAACCAAGTACTAATCTAGTTGATTGGAAAGCCTTTGAAAGAGGATTAATCTTAAAGGTAAAGACAATCTAACCTATGTTAATCTAAGAAATCTAAGGTTACACTAGATGGTGAGGGTTGGTGCAGAGAGAGATTAAGGTAGATAAGTGTTCCCTCCCTAGGGTTTAGGATCACATGAACATGCATCTACTACATGAAAAGGGTGTTGCCTTCACTAGCTTCATGGCGGTTTATCGTCCGCTAAGCCTTTTCCTCCACCGTCGTTACTATGCAAGGTAATCAAACACTTTCACGTATAACCGCATCTATACCTAAGCATCCATAGGGTTAAGCTAATCACCACGATTACCACAAACCCTACTAAGACCACATATTGCAAACATATGTAAACAAAGTATTCGCGAAGACATAGACAATAAAGCATCGATAGGCATAAGATTCATGTATAGATTACATATCATGCATCCATCTAACCCTAGAGATGAACGGAGGCATTACCCATCATCTTACATGGATTGAAGCACATAGGGTGATGGAGACTCGAACGTCGTCGATGAAGATGGCGTGATGAAGCTCATAAAATATCCGCTTTTAGCTCCGTTTTCATCCGTTCAAGTTGCTTAGGTTTATAATGAAGTGATGTACACATTAGTGGTGACTTTTATCATGTTTGTTTTCTGAAAATAAATTTAATATTAATTTTGATTAATGCCTAGTTATACATGCCTTTTATAAATAAAAGCAATATAGATCTTTTACCGGTTTTCATAAACCAAATGTTAATTTGTTTAATGATTAATTAACTTTTCTAATTAAAGTTGATAGGCTTTCAAGCTTTTATAAATAAAAGTTAACTTGATTAATGCTAATACCATAATGTTTTTGATAATAATATGATCTCTGAATTACAAAGTTTCGCTTAGATGATTCATATAGTTTAGCTTTTCTAAATTAAATGTTTAATTGGTATAATTTTTATATATGAATCTTTATAAATAAAACTTGACTAGTTCTTTACACCGGTTTGTAAATAAAGTTTAATTTGCTTTAATTCCAACAGAGGGTATTTTCTTTTATAAGTATCCTTTACATATCTTTTGTTAATTAAAATAAATCTAGCTCATGGTTTTGTTCTCTCACATGCAAATCAATCGTTAGACGTTCTTTATCAAAGCTCCTCTCGATTGTGTCTCTGATAGAGCTAATCTTCTTTCAAGCTCCAGATCTTTTGACCCTAGTTCTTGCTCTCGACCTAGTGTCTTCCATAAAGCTAACTAGCATTTCCCTTATCTCGACAGCCGTGCTTGATGATCCTTAACATCGAGCCTATCCTTTAGCACGTTCTTTTAAAGCTTCTCTTTGATTGGTGCATTGTTCTTAGTATGCTTGTTTGTTTGCTTTGTATGCTTTGTGCCCATGATTGATGCTAGTAGAATGAATGTGGTACAAGAGCTTGGAAGAGTATGAAGATGAAGAATTTGAGCAACATCACTACTTTGGTTAAAGGCAAGTGTGTCCTTGATCTTGTCCCAATAATGTGTTTAATCACTCATTGCATATGCTTGCATTAATATTGATGGGTCCTATTAAGGTTCATCCTAGTCTTTATTACCCTTATTCCTTGTCAACCCGGTTTACCTTTTCGTTGGTAGCACTTCTTAGTTGCTATACTTTGGGTTATGGTGGTTCTAATGAACAACAATAATGATGAATATGCTCTTCTATGCTATATCTCTGGTTAATACAAGATCATATGATTAATTGGACATGGAGTGCCCACCTGAAAATAGTGCAACCACAAGGATACATGGCTGCCTTGGCTAATTAATTAGGACTGGTGTTTGACCGGACTCGCCCTGAGTATTCTTGGCTCGCCTACTAGGGACTTTATACTCAACTTGGAACCTTCAGTTTGCTATGCAATCACAATGATGCTTGGCCGATTAGCCATGCTCACTGAACTTGAAGATGGACTTAAATCGTGTTATGGTTAAATTTGACCAACTAAAAGTGCCTAATGCAATGTTGCTCCAATATAAAGCGTGTCAACTATATGCATGGAACATGATTGACATGCATATAGATCTGCACTGGTTTTCTTTGGAAAAGCAGTGTGACAAGTCATGACCCGGGGATCACTTCACATTCGATCGGCATAATTCATGGCATCAATACACTTCAATGCCAAGCCGGTCAAGCGAATGCAATTACTATTCAAATGATTGTATTGTTTTGCGAGTAATTGATTAACCGAATAAACAGACACAAAATTCATTAACCATGTCATTGCTTTACATGATCTAATGCAGCATAATAGATGATTTGCCATCCGATTATGGTTTTATCGTCACAATGAGTGAATCACTGGTCTCATGCACCTCCATATGTCTCTGACTTCAATGTTGGGGATAATTGCTGCTTGGCAGCTGAAGGACCTTCTAATCTTCTAACCATCCAGCACTTTTCATGAAACAAAGCCCTTGCGGAGTTGAAGTTTGATAGCTCTAAAATGACATATTTTTCCACCACTCCATGAGAACAGGATAATACAGGTCAAGCCATTAGTGAAACCATCCTGAGCCCCTGAAATTTCAATGTGACATGCAAGTTGAGCTTACAAGTTATGTGAAAATGGGAGCAAAGATTGAACAACTTTTCATCATGCATTGCTAATAGTAAACCTGTACTAAACGACCATCTACTCTTGAAAACATCTATGCAACTGTCTACATCTTCTATCCAAGCATTCATGAGACATTAATTAATTTGTTCTTTGTATCAAGTTGCAATTCAGGGAGTTGGTTGTGAGGAGGGGCAGTAGTGCTAACCTCTGGATCCGCCGGCAAAGAGCCGCTCGAGCAGGGGTGCCGGATGGGAGCAAGGCGGTCGCCGGGGGGGGGGGGACTTTGCTGCTTGAAGGAAGGAAACGGCCAGGATCTGCATGGCTGGTGGAGAATGGAGCCGCGCCGGCCCTCGGCCTTACCCCACCGCAACGGCAAGGCACCCGCCGCCGCCGTCTCCGCTCGACCATGTGCAAGAGGAAGAAGGGGAGGGAGAGGTCGCTTGTGCTCCGCTTAGGTGGAGGCCGGCCGCGCATCGCGCCATCCCCACGCGCCCTCCACCATCTAAAAAGAAAAACTTTAGTAAACGAATTATACATCTTAACTATATTCCTAAAAACATTATTTTCACGTTTATGAAGTGACCATTATACCCTTGTTAAAAAATAAGAACCACAAAACTGCAATTAATGTCATCTCCTAATCCTCACATTTGTGGAGGAAAGTGGAGAAAATTTTTCCTCCTAGAGATAAATTTTCCATCATGAGATAGGAGGAGGAAAATTTTCTCCATCCATCCCATTTCCTCCTAGCCTCATAGCCCTCCGATCGACCGCTCTGAGCCAATCATTTTTCCCAAGGATAATAAAATTTTTCTACAATCAACCCTACAAGTGAACCTCTGTTCAGCATGTATCAATAATGACATGCCCTCTTCCAGTAACAGGATTATGCAACAGGAAGGACAAATCTGCTTCGAGAATACACAAGGTCAATGCAGATATATGGTGGCAGCATATCAAGAATTTATACATGGGCTCAGATCAACAGAAAAGTTAGTTCACAAAATTAAAAGCAAAGTGGTCTCAACACATGCACCCCACATCACACAATCGACAGAATCACGTAGCACACCGTTTATTCATACATATACAAGCAGAAAACAGAAATGGTAGTTGCAGAGTATTTTTAATGGTAACGGGAGGGTATATCCCTACTGGTTATATTAAATCCAAGAAAGGTCTTACAATGGAGGGACAATGAAGAGACAAAGAAAGAGATGAAGAAAATAAAAAAGTTACAATGTTTGCTCTAGCCATGAACGCATCAGAGATTTTCGTTCTTCTTTTACGCGCAGCATAACCTGAGTAAAAATTCCCGTAAAGATCAAATCGTTCCTTGTCATCCATATACTCCAGGTCATGATAATGATGATTTCCAGGTAAAATGTCACCTGCAGTTGTGTTTTGAAACTTTCCAGAACAGAGTATGGTTCATCATCAGAGTTAATGAATCAACCCAGCAGAATCCAATATTCTTGGGTAAATGGACACGCAAAACTCAAATGATATAGAGTTTCATCTCCTCCATTGTAGCCAGAGCCACTCAGTGGCGTTTTCTGAATGCAAAAAAAAAAAGGGCACTGAAGGAAAAGTAGATCTAAAATGTTACAAATCCCAATTATCCAACGGGAAACATGTACGTAATCATGCCCAGTTGTAGACACCCAGTTCTTCACCGTGGCGTTTCTGGCGCTGCTCTTGAAGTCCAGGTAGCCACAGCGAGGAGACCTCTTGCATATCCTCATCGAGCAACAGCTGCTGCAAGTTGTCCAACTTCTCAACACATCTCAGGTTTGGACAATCATGTGCATACAACTCTCGCACTTGGGGAACATTCGAGATCCTCTGCAGGTCATCACAGTTCTGCAGTAAAAGCGTTTCAGAGAGGAATGGGAGGTCCGCCACCACCTCAAGGCTGTTAACGTCCCTTAGTTGGAGCTCCTTCAAACTGGTGGCCTCCTGCCCAAGCTGCCATGGAGAGCACTCAGCTTGGGGCAACGCACAATATCCAATTTTTTCAAACAAGGCAGCAGATGAATCCTTGGAGGTGGGGCTCCCCCGTTCTGCTTCACACAAGCTATGGCATCCTCTCCCTCCTCCTTATAATTACCTCCTCCAGCTGCTGCGTCCACAACAAAGCTCCACTCCTCCCAGTTGGGCATAGCCCAGATAATCATCGATTCGAGCATAGGGAAAGCTACTACCTCTGTCGATCCAGGAATACGCACCCCACAGCCAAGAAACTCGGGTCCAATCTTGGTAACTGCAGTTGCACCCTTGATCCTGACATACTTCAAATTAGGAAGTTGCCCAATTGGAGGAAGATGCGTACATGATTTGCAATATTTGAGTTCCAAGAGCTTCAGTGAAGGTAAATGCATACCACACGCCAGCCAAGTGGGTAACCTCCGGCCAAAGTACCTCTTATAGACTAGAAGTTCCAGGTTGTGTGGAGGGATTAACTGCTCAAATAGCTTTTCGATTTTGCTGACTTTCTCTTCAGAGTACGGTTCATCTTCACATTCAGTGCATAATAGATACAGAGTGTTTAGATACCTCTTACTTGCTAGTAGTAAATCTGAACTACGAGGACCCGTGTGTTCCAGTTTAATCATATGAACCTTTCTCAACCGTGAAAGAGGACCGAGTTCTTCTAGGTTCCATCCATCTTGCATTCTAGTACCATATATTGTTACTACAAACATCAACTGGAAATCCTTTTAAATCGTTGAGAAATTCCAGTTTGCCGATACCTTTTGGAACCTGATTGATTGGTGTTCTGTAGAGACCAAGGCGCCTTAAGTTGCATAAGTTAGTGATTCCTGAAGGGAGACTGTGCAAAGCATCACAATGCTGTAAGTCCAATGTTTGAAGATTTTTGAGTGAACCAATGGACTCAGGTAGACAAATTATCCTGATCTTATTAACACAAAGTAAGCGTAGATGGATCAAATTTCCAATTGAATTTGGAATACTTTTAAACTTGACCCACTCAGGTCCAAAACATGTACATGTGAAAGTCTTTTGAAAAGTGAATGATCAAGTGTTAGTGACTTGCCACAGAAATTAATGAAAGTTCTAGCTCTCAAGTTTGGCTTGTCCAGACTAGTCAAGTCAGCCTTATCCTTCTCTGTTACAACTGAAACACGCCGCAGTTTAGATATCCTTTTATCCTCCAATGACTGTGGGTCTCCGTGGAAACATTCTTCTCTTGATAGATGATGACCAAGCTGCCTTAAAAGATCATGCATTTTGCACCTATCTTGCTCAAAATGGAAATAATCTGGAAGGAGGAGGTTTCTTGAGATCAATTCATAGTAGTATTCTTTTGCTGTATCTTCTTCTAATTGGCTGTGATGCCTTTCTACAAAGTTTTCAGCAACCCACAACCTGACAAGATCATTGCGATGCATTATCCAATCTTCAGGATACAAAGAGCAGTAAAGGAAACATTGCTTCAAATTTTGTGGAAGTTGATCATAACTCAAGTACAAAGCACCTCTCAGTTCGGCAGGGATCTTATCCATGGACCAAGCATCATTGTTAAGTATGTTCTGCCATTCAGTCTCAGTTTTCTCCTTTGTCAATAGAACACTTGCAACAACCCTAATTGCAAGGGAAGGCCACTGCATTTTCGAACAATATCTTTTCCTGTATCCCACAAGTTATGCACTTCTTTCTCATCATTAATGTTCATACTCTTACAAAGAAGCTCCCATCCTACTTCTTCTGACATCAATTCAACTCGATGCATATGTTCAACACCAATTGCCTTTGCCACTGTATCATGTCGAGTTATTAGTATAATTGTTCCCCGAGCTGAAGTATTTAAAGGAATCCTTAGCAAATTTATCCATACATCAGACTGCCACAAATCATCCAGCACAAGGAAAAAACTCGTGTCTTCAAGGGCTTCTGCAAGCTTCGATTTGAGCACTCCAACACTTTCACCTTTCTCTGGGTGCACTCCGATATTTCGGAGTACTTCTTTCAAAATATCAACTTCGGTGTATTGTTGGGAAACGCAAATCCATGCATGTTTTTTGAAGTTACCTTTCACTCTATGGTCATTGTACAATTTTTGAGCTAGTGTTGTCTTTCCAACTCCTCCATTTCCAACAATACCTATCTTGTAAGCCTTCTTATCCTCATGTTCCAGCACCAACCCTGCCAATATATCAGTAGCTTGTATGATCTCCTTTCCAACAATATTCGGTTCTACAAGGTGGGATGTTTTTCTCATATTCGGTACTGAAATGCTGTCAACAGGTTCTGTTTGAAACATGAATTTTGTTCCCAACTCTGTAATCCTCTCTATTCTTGCATTGAAGCTTTTGATCTCTATGGCAATCTCATGATGTATCTTTATAGTACAAAAGCAAGCAATCAGTGGAAAGCCATTGCAAGTCGTTTTTTTTTTGTTGCTGATGATGAAGGGTATTCTCTACCAATGCAATCTGGAATCTTTTTTATAATTGAACCAGTCAAATCCAAAACTCTAGTGCACGGAAGTCTTCTAAATATTGTATTTTCCACACTTACTGACTTGGTGCAGCGAATAAGCAATGTCCATGCTCCTATATGCTCTATGTTCATGATGGGGAGCATAATGGATTCTTTATCAGTACAAACTGAAATGTGTTGTAGTTTGAATAACAATTTAGCTTCCAATGACTCTAGATCTCCACAGAAATGTTCATCCTGAGATAAATGTAGACCTAGTCGTCTTAAAAGATCATGCATTTTACACCAAGAGTTGTCGGCATATTTAGGGTCTGGATGAAGGAGATTCCTATATATCAATTCATTGTAATATTCTTAGCTGTATCCTCAAGAAGTTGGCCGTCTTGCTTTTGTATAAAACCTTCGCAACCCAATGTTTTATAAGATCATTTTTAGACATGCTATAATCTTCTGGATACAAGGTGCAGAAGAGGAAACATTGCTTCAAATGACATGGTCGGTCATCATAGCTTCAATACAATGCTCCTCTCAGCTCAATAGGAACTTTGCTCATGGACCACGCACTATTCTTTAGAATTTGTCTCCATTGATTCTCAGTTTTCTCCCTGCATGCTAGAACACTAGCTATAACCTTGATTTGCGAGGGGAAGACCACCACACATACGGACAATCTCCTCCCTATACCCCTTAAATTGTGCACAGTCTCTTCATTAATGTTCATACTTTTCCAAAGTAGCTCCCATCCTACACCATCAGACATCAATTCAACTTGATGCACATCTTCCACACCAATTGCTCGTGCGACTATATCGTTACGAGTAGTCACAGAAACTATATCATTTTCTTTTGTCTCGATTCTCGAACCTTGAGTTTCGATGGCTCAAGTTTGTGGCCTCGCAAACGTTTCGCCACCGAGGGGCTTCTGTTGGGGGATTCGGAATCGAGTCCATTATAGTCAAAACCATAAGATTGACACTGCTCGGCAGGAGCAATTCGAAAGGTTAATAGCGAAACCCCAAGCCAATCAACACCTTTTATCTTCGTATCATAGCTTTCGCCAGGTACCCTTCGTCGCCCGAAAGTCCCTATACAGGGCGGACAGTTCAATTTGCTAAGTTTCAGGTTTGATGATCTCGTTTTCTCCAAGACGAAACCCAGGGCCGGATCCTCCCAATCCAATGAGCGTTAGCCAAAATATCGCCTGGGGTTTCATTAACGACTTATCCGTTCGTTTTTGGCTTTGCGTATGGTGCAGGGGAACAAGAATTCACTGGGCGAAGGACATCTCCAAAGATCGAAGGTCTTCACCCACGCGTGCGTTGATGCCGAGAAAGTGCCGTGATATGCGGCGTGACGTCAGGGAGCGCCGATTACGTGAAGACCTAATGGAGATTTCCCAAAATTAGCCTAGTACATTCTTGTTTGATCCGTTACACAAGGACAATTTCGGTATGTAAAAGTCCATTCGTCTCCTATAAAGGAGCCGACCGGCACTTGTAAAGGGGTCGTCTTTTGAGAATTACCTGTTGAGAGTTAACTTTTGTCTTCCCATTGTTTTGTGATCTTTAGTGTTTATTGCTTGAGCCCTTTCATTCTTTCATTGTTCGTGTTGCTTCACTTTAGCACAACAAAAACCATGCACCAAAGCATACATCGCTGCTCACACGCTCGCATTGTTTCAATACTACTCCACTGTCTCTTGTCGTGCGGAGTCGCCACCACTGGATGAACGCAGCACTCTGCGGATTCCCGGATGGGTGTTGGTCCTGTTGCCACATTTTACTAGCACTGCAAAGAAACACAAGAGGTCGTTTGACTTTTCAAACTCAAGTTTGACCATTCGTCATTTAAAATTTGTCCAAACTTTCAATTTTTTTTGTTGTAGATTTCTTTATTAATGGAAGCTCTTCAAGAATGAATTAAATTTGATTATTTTTGCACTTGAGGACGAGTGGTCAAATTTGAGATGAAAAAAATCAAGCGATAATTGAAATGGAGGAGTAGTTATGGGGAACTGCACAGGGATGTGAGTGAACACCGAATGTGATTTTTTCAGCATAAAAGTACATACACAAAGACCCTAAAATCAACCAATGCACAATGGAATTCTGTGTGAACTTGTTTAAGTTCTATCAAAGAAACTAGCATGGAACACCCCATGTGGAGCACCACTCGAGCTAAATGATGCAAAGCAGTGGGGCAGTTTGAAAGTGGTAACAACTTGCTGCTAAGGGCGGTATAGAAAAATGTAAACTAAGACGTAACATAGCTTTTGCTTGCTTATTGGCACCGATATCATTTAATAAGTAATTATCAGGTGCAATAGGAATAGAATTATTTATTAGTACTCTACGTGACATTTTCCTCAAGTGGTTAGATCCCTCGAGCTAATTGCGTTTTGTCACGCATGCCAGTTGTCAGTCCACGCCAATTTTAGACTGCAAATAAGAGAGCAGGCAACTACGGCGTTTGGATCGCGATTAGATCGCCACCGCTTCGCCTCCACGGTATCCGCTGGAACTTTCAAGAGGTCGACTGAATCGAGTGTAATATCTGTCCAAGACTCACATTGTAACGAGCATGTTCACAAACAAAAAAAAAATTGTACCAAGCAGAGGAAGAACGTACTTCAGTTGTGGCATGCGTACATGCTTCATAGGTTTTGGTCACCGATGAGAAGAGCCAGGTGAAGGGTAATTAGATGAGTTTGTCCTTGAAAATTAACTCTTTGAACGAGAATGTAGCTATTGCCCAAAATGTAACATCACATATGACATCATAGTGAACGAAAATCAGAAGGTCATGCTGTTGGAAAGTAGTGAGCCCTCGCTGCTAAAGGTTCCATTTTTTATAAAGATTTGTTTATTCCAACCTCTGTACACTCAACCACTCATTATTACAAGTCATGAATTTATGCCAAATAAAATTTACTAACAGATAGCGAAACATATAAACAAACTCGCGGTGCCGAGTAAAGACCTGCCTCCACAAAGACGCCAGCACAGCTTTTGAGCATCGACTTTAGGTTTTTAGTATTCCTAAGATTCGTGCTTAGCTATAATTGATATTCTCTCCTAGAGGTTCTACGCGAGCTAACTGCTTTTTATCATGTCAGTTGACAGTTCACACTGACTTTAGACATTGTGAGGAAAAAGCACCATAATGGCGACAGAACACCGGCGCACTGACGTAAACAATACCCTATATCTTTCTGAAAGCAGAGGGACAAGTGAGGGCGCATTTTCAAAAGCTTGCATTTGGAGATTTCAGACTAAAATTGTACTGCACATAATGGTATCGTGGCATTTTACCCCACAATTTGAAACCCAAATTACCATAGGAAGAAAGGAACTAATAATCAAAGCACTGAACGGTCAGGACCCTGGATCAGCACGCTCTCAGACCAAGGGTCCAGTTACAAAATTGGACTCATCTGCCATCCGAACATGTAGTACAAATTTTTAACAATTAACTTCAACCCACGTACACAGGAACAGAACCAATGTAGATAACTCTTTTTGATCTTGAATTTTCTTCGCGAGTGGCAGCCACTTTTCGATTAGCCTCCTGGGGAGGGTGCTGGCACTGTATAGGAGATTCCACCACCATGTTCTCTCCATGATCGTCCTCGTCCACGTTTGTCCTCTGTGGCCCGAATAGCCTCGTCACCACACACTTCTGGTTCACTGTTAGCATAGTGGGGAACTCGATATCAAATTTGATCCTTAGACTTCCTTTCTTCGTTGGATCCTTGGGGATCGGCATGCCCTCCCCGTGCACCACCTCCTCGTACCGGGGATGAATGATGGACCTGATCGGGACGGTGAGACTGCGCCCGCCGACCGTTGTTTGGTGGACAGTGTACCCTGTTAAAGCCTCGGCGAGCGAGACTGTGTGCGTCGCGATGAGGTCGTTGCCGTCGCGGGTGAACAGTGGGTGCGGCTTCTCGTCGATGATGAAGACGAGGTCGGCCGGGATCACGTTGGGCACCTCGTTACCTTTCTCCGTGAACGTGATCTTGGTTCCCTTCTTCCACCCAGGCTTCACGTCGATCGTTAGGATCTCCTCCACTAGAATTGTTCGGCTGCACACGACGCGTACTAGTGTTTCAGTACAAGGTGGAAGCTACGAACTATCTTTACTAAGAAGGGCTCTACTTTTTCCTTTTGTTCAACTCATGAACCGAAACAAACTAGAGAACACATACTAGCTACCCATAAAGGCATAAATTAAGCGAAACAATAATATATGAATGATAAATTAATAAACAATCTTAAGAGTGTACTACATGTTCTCAAAACTAATCAGTGACCATTGCTTCGAGAAGACTTCTGGCTTCTGAACTACTAATCAACAATTAACTAGGACATACAACTCCAATCCGAACGCCAAAAGGAGCTCCTCACTCCTATGAAAGTAGTCTGAATAATAAGAAACTAATTTAAAGTGACGCAAAGGTTGTCTTAATTTGGTCTAAAATCTTAACAGTAAATAACAGAGCTTTGGGGCAAAGGACATGTGAACACTTACCCACGGACATCAATAATTTCTCTGGAAATCTTCATCTTCTTGGTGGTTCCCCCATACAGCTCCTCTAGGCTGCACGGCAGCTTCGTCTCAATCGCCGATGCCTTTGCTGCCCTCCTCTGGCCGCGTGCGTGCCTGTCAGCGCTCGCGTTGGTGCCAGCGCCGAATGGATCACCCCCAAAGGGCGAAGACGAGGAACCGAATAGATCACCCCCAAAGGGTGATGAGGAGCCAAATATATCGCCATCGAAGATCGAAGACTGGAAGCCGCCTGTCTGCGACCGCATTCCCCGCATGGGGATTTTGTTTTTGCAAATTGGAGGTTGAAGATTTCTTTTGCAAGGTGAGGGCTTAAAGCAGAAGCTTGCTTTTCCTCTGCTCTTATCTGCAAACAAGAGCGGAAGGGAAAGGCGAGGAGTCCTATGAGTAAGACCCGTCGCTGCCACTTTATTCTTCACCTTACCCTCTTGACCACCCGATACTCGTCGGCAGTCGGCACTGAAGCTCACCTGCATCTCGCATCAGCGCCCGCACACTGCTGCTCGAGTGAGTCAACATCTCAACCTCTCCGCCATACCTCCAAGTCGCCCATAGGTCTCCCCTGTCGCTGCTGCTCCAACGGGGAGGAGGAAAAGTAAAGGACGACAACAACTGAGCAGTCAGCAGAACAAAAGATCAACCTACTAGTGGGTGGATAAGAGCTTCAATGACATGTAGGTCCATTAATGTTCTAAGAAACAAAAAAAACATGTTTGTTTTCATTTAGTAACTCTCTGTAGTATTTTCTATGTTTCATTGAAGGCGTAAATAAATTCCTAGAATTTAATTGGAATTTGTAGGAGTTAATTGAATTTAAATATTAAATTAGTTATTCCAAATGTGTGTGTCTTTTGGCATTCTTGCCGGTACTTTTTATTTTGTGTAATGCTTAGATAATACAAAGAGATTTGTTTCTCGTCAAGCAATTGAGCATTTGTCTTCTCGTCAGTTGACGTCCTAGAGCGTCAGATCGTGTCAGATTTTGGGCGAGGGAGTACCACTGTTTATTAGTTCTTTCCTGTCTGAGGCGGAGCTACAGGGAGGCCGGCGAATTAGCGACTGCATCAAAAATTTTAATGCTTGTTTTCATTCCTCTACTGCCGAGCACTAATTCATTTTAAATTACCCTTCAAATTTGCAAGCACCACACTGTTGTCATGATCATGGCACATGCTCGGTGGTCCGCAAGGACAGGTAGCGGCAATAAACACGACGACCACACATGTGTAACACTCCAAAATTCATCACATGATATATTTAGGGTGCCTTTCGTTGGGCTTTTAGCTGCTTTGCTTTTGCAAAAGCCAACAACACCAACCAAAGGGGTCATCATCCAAAGTCACGCAGCAGTTTTGCCTAGTACAAACTTGAAAGCACCCTGACCACCTGCTTTCAGCTGCTTTTGGGCCACAAAATTACCCACCTGCCACTAGTTATGTTGGTAAAGGTTCGTTCTTTTATTTTTTTACTCCCACCGGTGCAGCGCGGCTCCCTCCGTTGCCAACCGTCTGCCGCCGGCAACCCTTCTCCTCCGCCGCGTGCTCTCCCCTCCGAGGCCGGCCTCCCCTTCGCCGCAGAGCTCTGGTGCCCGCCCAGCCGCGCTCTCCAGCCGCCCCGTCCAATGTGCCCCAGTCGGTAGCGTCCCCATCCGGCGGCAGTGAGATCCAGCCGTCGTGCCCCCGTACGGCGCCCTCCTGGTCGCCATGCCCTCTCGCGGGTGGGTTACCGGCGAGCCCGCTCCCCTCTCTTCCCGTACACGAGCGCCGCCCCTGGATCTGGCGAGCGGGTGGCCGGCGTCCTTGCTCCAGCTCTGACAAGGCGGCCCCATCCCCGCGGGCTCCAGCGAGCACAAGGCCGGAGCGGCCCTGTCCCTGCAGTACCCGGCAGCGGTGCATCTCCTGCCGCATCCTGTGAGGTCGTGGCCTCCCACTGATCTGCCTTGGCCCCGCGCAGCTCTGGCGGCGGCGCAGGCCGGCTCACGGTGTCAAATCCGCCAAGCGCAAGTGCAGTCGCGGCTCCGGCGAGCGCTCGGGCGAGCCCGCCCTGCACGGCCTCGGCGAGCGCTCAGGCGAGCCCTTCCCTGCACGACCTAAGCACCACCCCGACCGGCATGACGAACACTAGCGAGAGGAAGAAGTCCAGGTGTCCCGTGTATCTCTATGACATGTGGGGCCTACTTGTAAGCGAATAGGACTTTTCCAGAAGCCACAACAACACAACCAAACGGGCTTCCAACCATCCCAAAGCATCTTTGCCAAAGCTACTTTTCCAAAAGTCACAGCCCACAGCAGCTTTTTCAAAAGCCATAGCCCAACCAAACACACCCTTAGTAACTCCAACAGTCTTTTTATTTTTGTTAGCTAAATTTGAAGTTAAAGCCCTTTGCTTTTTTTTGTTAGCTAAATTTGGAGTTTAAGCCCTTTGTAAAATAGAAAACTTCATAATTCTACAAGGAAATCAACGACTAGCTGCTATTTTTCATTTTTCAAATCCCACCAACCTCGGTGCTAACACATGGGACTCACTGTCATCCTATTACTTCCCCACCTTATCCTTTCTCGCTTTCTCCTTCCCATCGCAGTCAACCATTTCTCCTCCTCCTGTTCCCATCCGTCCTCCCTGCGTCGTCTCCTCCTCCCAAGATCCCCTCCCCCTCTCCCATCCCACTCTGCCCTACCTTGTCCAATTCAGCTCGCAGCTCAGAGCAGCAGCCCATGCTCCCGACCTCGGGAGAAGTAAGGGAGGAGGAGCTGCAAAGAGAAGCGCCGCCCGTCTGGGCAGCTCCATGCCCCACGCAGCGCCGCCATAGCTGCGCGAAGTGCTCCGGGTCCCACCCTTGTTCTGGGTCCTGTCCCCGCGCGGCGTGCGGCTAAGAGTGGCGCGAGGAGTGGGGCGGCGGCGGGCATGGTGGCGATGGTAGGCGGATGCCGTCGCCGAACACGAGGCCGGCCAGTCGACGACGAAATCCACCGCACCTCGGTCCTACCTCCGGCGCGGGGACGGAGTGGCGGCGCGGCTCCCCGCAGGAGCTCATGGTGGCTCGCCGACCAGCGGCGCACGCGACTCCCCCTTGCCGGTCCAGCCCAGCAGCTGGAAGCGCCCCACCCACGCCCACCTCCCGCTCCACCCGCGGAGGGTGAGGATGTGGAACGTCTTGCGGGACCACGCGGGAGGGGATTGCGAGGCACTCGCCCTCGCTAAAGGTCGCGAGCCGCCGGTGTCAAATGGTGAGGGAGGATTGCGAGGGTCTTCTTTGGCGAGGCTGTTGGAACGATGGAAACACTGTTTCCTTTATTTTTTTACCGATGGAAAATGCTTTAAAAGATCTGTTGGAGTTGCTCTTATTTAGTAACTCTCTGTAGTATTTTCTATGTTTCATTTAAGGGTTAAGGTGTAAATAAATTGATAGAATTTAATTGGAAATTGCAGGAGTTAATTGACTTCAAATATCATATTAAATTAGTTATTCCAAATGAGTGTGTGTTTTGGCATTCTTGCCGGTACGTTTTATTTTTGTTATGCTTAGATAATACAAAGAGATTTGCTTCTCGTCGGGCAATTGAGCATTTGTCTTCCCGTCAGTTGACGTCCTGGAGCGTCAGATCGTGTCGGATTTTGGGCGAGGGAGTACCACTCTTTATTAGTTCTTTCCTGTCTGAGGCGGAGCTACAGGAGGCCGGCAGAATTAGCGACTGCATCAAAAATTTTAATGTTTGTTCTTTTGATGCTATTTGACGGAATAGGTGATTTTAATGCTATTTCCCAAATAAGGTAATCTTTCGATGTTATAAGACCAAACGTTCCTTTTCCGTAAGCAAGTGTGTTGGTTCGCGAGTATTGATTAGGCAGCAAAGCTTGCAATGACAGAGCAGTACAAATAATTGAAGCAAGGGCATGTTCCCGGAAACTTGCCATGCACTGGGCGGCCTCGCGGGGCCTTGTTGGTTGGCTCCATTATTGTCCTCTGCAAACGCGCAAAGATGTGTTTGATGGAATGGCTAAGACAGCAACAGCCCACAACAGTTGATTGGGATCGGATCAATAATATATGATAGGCGCTGAAGCGGAAGTCTTCCGTCAGTTAGCTTGGTCAGGAAATTCGAATTCACTCTACACACCGGCAAACAGCGAGTACTCAGGTCAGAAAACAAAGCAACAGCAACCCAGGTAGACACGTAGTGTTCGAGTCTTGCTCTCGCAATGCAAACATCCTTGGTAGAGAACAGAGTTGTTCGTGGCAACTCGACCATGCTTAGCTCAGAAAGTGGAGCTCCCTCGCTACTGGGTAGCCGTCAACTCTGAAAAAAGTTGCTGCCGTGGGCGGCCGCGATCTCGCCTGTCTTGCTCTTGCCACAAGCACCTCTGGAAAAGTAGCCAAAAGCTATTTTGAGAACTCCACTTCAAATAGCTTAATTAGCACCTCTTGAGAGGATAATTTTTTAGAGTGTGTTAGTTGCAAATAGCTTTAAAATAGCCAACATGTTTAGCTCTTTTTGAGCTATTTGGGCTAAAAAGGGAATAGCTAAAAAATAGCTTAAGATTCAAACACCCCCAATGTCGAGTTGCTATGAGCTAATTAAGAGCACAGCAGCAGCCTTGTGCGAGTTAACAATGGTGCCCCATCTCAAAACAAGCTAGCACCGAGCATGCCTCAGGACCATCTAGCAGCTGATGAAGACTTTGTTAAGATATGTATGTGTACACGGTTGGATGAGCCTGGAGCTGTGCGTGGCTTGTAGGTTAGGATAGAAGGTTGTTGTTGTTATCTTGTAGTCTTGTATAGGAAGTTTCTTTCTTCTCAAGTTGTAATCCTAACCAATCTGTAATGCCACGCCTGAGGCTCTTTCAGGCCTATATAACACGCAACCGTGAGAGCCGAGAGGCATCACGTTACATCCATTTTCACATGGTAATCAGAGCTAGATTCATCCACGAGTTAGTCGATGGCGCTCATTCCTGGATCCTCCGCGTCTGCTGTTGTGCCATCGCTCGGCTTCCCCGTGACCGAGAAGTTGGCCAAGAACAACTTCCAGATGTGGAAGGCGCAAGTCATGTCAGCGCTGCGTGGAGCGCAGATGGCGAGCTTCATCGACTCCTCCGCTGCCGCGCCGTCGAAGACGATCGCCAAGGCAGCTGACAAGCCCGACGATCAGATCCCAAACCCGGAGTATGATATCTGGGTGGCCAGAGATCAACAGGTCCTTAACTACTTGATGTCATCTCTTTCCCGTGATATTCTCATCCAGGTCTCATCTGCTCGACCGCTGCGAGGCTTGGGCGGCGATTGAGACCGTGTTCGCTTCTCAATCGCGCGCACGAGTCATTGGCACACGCATGGCGCTCGCCACCGCCCAGAAGGGGAACTCCACGGTGGCGGAATACTACGCCAAGATGAAGTCGCTGGCGGACGATATGGCGTCTGCGGCAAGAAGCTGGAAGATGAGGAACTTGCCTCGTGCGTTGGCTGGATATCGAGTTCAATCCCGTCGGTGTGGCGGCTGTGGTTGAACCGATCACCATGAGCGAGTTGTACACTCAACTCGTCAGCTTTGAGCAGCGCATGACGCTGCTTCAGGGACACGGCTCCGGCTCCTCTGCGAACATGGCCTCACGTGGAGGCCGTGGAAACTTCAACGGCCGCGGCGTGGCGGCCGTGGACGTGGCGGTCGCAACGGTGGGCATGGCGATGGGGGCGACAAGATCACCTGCCAACTCTGTGGCAGGGACGGCCACACCGTTCTCCGCTGCTACAAAAGGTTTGATACCTCCTTTCATGGACCTAGTGAGAACACCAACAAGTCCGCCTCCTCGGCCATAACCTCCTCCTATGGCGTCGACACCAACTGGTACTCCGACACCGGCGCCACTGATCACATCACCGGCGAGCTTGAGAAGCTCACGGTGAGAGACAAGTACCACAGAGGAGATCAAGTCCACACCGCCAGCGGCGTAGGTATGGAGATTGACGAGATAGGTCGAAGTGTTGTTCATACCTAAGCGAGATCTTGTTCTAAATAATGTCTGTATGTTCCTAAGGCCAAGAAAAATCTAGTTTCTGTCCATAGACTTGCATCTGATAATCATGCCTTCTTTGAATTTCATCCCGATTTTTTTCTTATCAAGGATCTGCAAGCGAAGAAAACTCTCCTTGAGGCAAGTGTGAGAGAGGCCTCTACCCTTTGAAGTCCCTTTCCAATAAGCAAGTCTATGGCGTGACGAAGACTTCCTCGACCAGGTGGCATAGTCGTCTCGGCCACCCGTCGCCTTTAGTTGTTCATCAGGTCCTTAGTAGAAATAAAATCCCTTTTGTTCAAGATAAACAGTCTGTTTGTGATGCTTGACAAAAAGGGAAGAGCCATCAGCTCCCTTATGCTAGATCATCGAGTGTGTCAACAAGTCCTTTGGAACTTGTTTTTTCGGATGTTTGGGGTCCTGCTCCTACCTCAGTAGGAAGATACAATTATTATGTTAGCTTCATCGATGATTTTAGCAAGTTTACTTGGATCTATTTGCTTCGTCATAAATCTGAAGTTTTTCAGCGTTTCCATGAATTCCAAAACCTTGTTGAGCCTGTTTGATGCAAAGATAAAACCATGCAAACTGATTGGGGTGGGGAATATCAAAGTTAAACTCTTTCTTTCAGCGCATTGGCATTTCCCACCATGTCTCTTGCCCTCATACTCATCAACAAAATGGATCCGCTGAACGAAAACATAGACACATTGTAGAAGTAGGTCTATCCCTACTTGCTCATGCCTCTATGCCACTAAAGTTTTGGGATGAAGCGTTCCTCACTGCCACATATTTGATAAATCGACTGCCTAGTCGCATCATCAACAATGAAACTCCCTTGTCACGCCTCCTTCATGTTGATCTAGACTATTCTGCTCTTCGCACATTTGGGTGCGCCTGTTGGCCCAACCTGAGACCCTATAACACTCGCAAATTGCAATTCCGATCCAAACAATGTGTTTTCTTGGGATACAGTAATCAACATAAGGGGTTTAAGTGCCTTGATGTGGCAGAAGGACGTGTTTACATCTCCCGGGATGTAATCTTTGATGAGAATGTTTATCCCTTTGCTGCTCTTCACCCTAACGCTGGTGCCCGCTTGCGTTCTGAAATCTTGTTTCTTCCTGAGTCCATGCGCAATGTTTCTTATGGGGATGATAACACTTCTACCTCTTCCGGTACAAGCTCCTTCCCGCAGACGCTCCGATAACACTGTGCATGCAGATACAATCACAGAAGAATTTGTGCAGGACTCTACAAGAAATTAGGCTCCAAATACTCATGATTTCATGTGCACCAGTGCTCCTCTATCGAACCTGGACGGCACGGAACACGGAGCTGATCTCCCTACGCAAGATTTGCCCGCATCAGCCTCGGATCAGGCGCCGCTCCTGTTGTCTGGCGACGGTGCGCCGGCGGCCTCCCCGTGGGTGCCATCTGGCGCCACCCTGACGCAGCTTCCTGCGGGCGCGTTACCTGCGACCACGTGCCCGCCAGACGCTGCTCCGCGACAAGGCGAATCTCCCGCCGCCGTGCGCTCGTCAGCCGGGACTCCGCGGTAGGGGGCGACAGGATCAGCCTCGGATCTCCCGCCTGCCGGGTCTCGAGGTCCTGCGACTGGATCTTCTGTGCCGCCAGGATCCAGTGTGGCTACGGGGGATTGTTCTACACCACCAGCTACTTCTTCGTCACCAGCCGCATCTCCCCATCGGTGCTGGCCACAACGCCCCGCCTTGACGGTGTATACGCAAACCTAAAGTTTACTCTGATGGCACTGTTAGGTATGCAAATTTGGTTACTACTGATGAACCATCGAGTGTCTCTGAAGCACTACGTGATCCACGGTGGAAACAAGCAATGGATGCCGAGTTTTCTGCATTGATGAAGAACAAAACTTGGCATTTGGTACCTCCTCCGCGTGGTAAGAATATTATTGATAGTAAATGGGTATGGAAGACCAAAAGGAAGTCAGATGGCACAATTGATCGGTACAAAGGGCGGCTTGTTGCAAAGGGATATAAGCAACGTTATGGGATTGACTATGAGGACACATTTAGTCTGGTTGTCAAGGCAGCAACTATAAGATTGATACTCTCCATTGAAAAGGATGGTGTCTACATGAGGCAGCCACCGGATATGAAGATAAGGCAAAGCGGTATGTATGCAAATTGGATAAAGCATTGTATGGGTTAAAACAGGCACCTCGTGCATGGTATTCTCGGCTGAGTAAGAAACTAATGGAGCTCGGTTTTAAACCCTCAAAGGCAGATACCTCACTGTTTTACTATAATAAGGGTCAGACACTATGTTTGTGCTAGTGTATGTGGATGACATTATAGTTGCGAGCTCATCACCGAAGCAACTAAGGCCTTCTGAAGGATTTGGAGAAGGAGTTATTTGAAGGACTGGGTGATCTACACTACTTTCTCGGTATTGAGTAAAAGATGCAAGGATGGGTTGTTGCTGAATCAAGAAAGGTATGCCACAGAAATACTTGAGGGTTGGCATGTCTCGGTGCAAGCCGATTGATACACCACTTCCAACGCGTCTGAAAGGATCAGCGTGAATGATGGTGAGAAACTCGGATCACAAGATGCAACTCAATATCGAAGTATAGTTGGAGCCCTCCAGTATCTGACCCTTACACGACCTGACCTCTCCTTTGCTATCAATAAGGTGTGTCAGTTTCTACACTCACCGACTCTGGTTCACTGGGTTTCGTCAAAAGAATCCTTCGGTATGTTAAGGGGACAATTGCACTAGGACTTAAAATTGACAAGTGCAGCTCAACACCGATAAGTGGCTTTGCTGATGCTGATTGGGCGGGTGCCACGATGATAGGAGATCCACAGGAGGTCAGGCCGTTTTTCTTCGGTCAAACCTTGTATCCTGGAGTGCCAGAAAACAACCCACAGTGTCACGATCGAGCACAGAAGCGGAGTACAAAGCTTTGGCTAATGTCACCGCAGAGGTTATGTGGGTTCGAAAATTGTTGGATGAGTTGGGAATATGACACCCTCCTGCAGCTCGGCTTTGGTGTGATAATTTGGGTGCAACATACTTGTCAAGTAATCCAGTGTTCCATGCCCGAACAAAACACATCGAAATTGACTTTCATTTTGTGAGAGAGCAAGTTGCTCAAAAACTCTTGGATGTTCGGTTTATTCACACTGGAGATCAGCCTGCTGATGGATTCACCAAGCCATTGCCTATACGAGCTTTTCAGAAGTTTAAGCACAATCTCAACTTGAAGACGATGTTGTGATTGAGGGGGGATGTTAAGATATGTATGTGTACACGGTTGGATGAGCCTGGAGCTGTGCGTGGCTTGTAGGTTAGGATAGAAGGTTGTTGTTGTTATCTTGTAGTCTTGTATAGGAAGTTTCTTTCTTCTCAAGTTGTAATCCTAACCAATCTATAATGCCACGCCTGAGGCTCTTTCAGGCCTATATAACACGCAACCGTGAGAGCCGAGAGGCATCACGTTACATCCATTTTCACAGACTTTAACGCAGTGAGTTGTCGCTATAGGAAAACTTTTGCTGTATCATAATATGGACTCACTTTTATTACACAAGAGCAGCAGCAGGAAGCATCAAGGGTCACCAAATAACCAAGAGCAGTTGCAGGTATTCACAGTTTCACACAACAAGTTCACAAACTTATGCAATGCAAACAGAGTTCAAAGAAAACAGAGTAGCTGTGAACAGAACAGAGTTTCACTAGATGTTCTGAACTGCAGGAATGTAAGTATCGAAAGACTCATGCCCAGGAATAGTCCTCTTTCTGAAGAATCCTTCTTATTTCGGATAAAGAATAAAACTCATCTTGATCACTATTATTGTTACTGATGATCTGTCCTCCTTCCTCCAGGAGCGCAATGGACTTGTACACAATTATTATCTATTATTCATACTTGGACCTTGGACATGTTTTCTGAGAAAGAAACATGGCACAAATAAAAAGCAGGTTAAATACAATGTGTAACGAAATTCTAGTGTTGAGTCGATGATCATACCTTTGCATCTTCATTTCCATGTAATCAGGAAGCAGTGTGTCATATCACTTCCAGTCGTAGACATCCAGGTCTTCCCCGTGAAGATCCCGGCATTGGTCTCGGAGGCTAGGCAGCCACAGCGAGGAGACCTCTTGCATATCCTCGTCAAGCCACAGCTGCTGCAAATTGTCCAACATCTCTACGCACATCAAATTTGGACAGCTCTGCACATACAAGTTTCTCACTTGGGGAAGAATCGACACCCTCTCTAGGTCTTCACATCTTTCCATATGCAACTCTAAGAGGAAATGGAACTTCTCTACCACTACCACCTGAAGGCTGCCCACATCAATTAATATAAAGCTCTCAAGCTGCTGGCCTCCTGTCCAAGCTGTCTTGGGAGAGCTCTCAACAGGGCAGCGGTCAAGTACCAACTTCTTCAAACGAGGCAGCAGCTGCATCTTTGGAGGTGGGGCTTCCCCTTTTTGCTTTGCAGCAGCTCCGTCCTCTCCTCCTTCCTTACCTGCTGCTGTTTCTTTTCTTCTTCAACAACAAAGATCCACTCCTCCCAGTTGTGCATATTCACAAGGACTAATATTTCGAGCTTAGGGAAAGCAACTACCTCTGCAGATCCGGGATTGCCCACCCCACAGCCAACAAATTCGGGTCCAATCTTGGTCACTGCAGTTGCTCCCTGGATTCTCAGTAACTTCAAGTTGGGGAGTTGTCCAATTGCAGGAAGATGCTCACAGGATTCACAATTTTTAAGTACCAAGTATTGCAGTGAAGGTAAATACTCCCTCCGTCCCAAAAAGAGTGACGTTTTAGGATTCAAAATTTGTCCCAAAAAGAATGACGTTTTACTTAATTTGGCATGTGTGCATGTGGCATGCAACAATCAATTAGCACCTAATATGGCAAATAAATAGGGGCAATCGAGGTCATTTCATCTTCTTAATAATCTGTCCTAAAATTTCTAGAATGACATTCTTTTTGGGACGGAGGGAGTATCTAGTAGTACCCAGCCAGAAGGGAAAGCTCCGACCAAAGAATTGCTTCAACCGTAAATTTTCCAAGTTTTTTGGAGGTATTAGCTGATCAAATACCTTCTCAATATTACTAACAACCCCTTCAGAGTATGGTTCCTCCGCACATTCAGTGCAGTATAAATATAAATCTTTAAGATGCTTTTTGTTAGATAGTAGTAAATCTATACTGCAAACAGCAGATGCTTCCAGTTTGATCATATGAAGCTGTCTCAATAGCAAAAGAGGATCCAACTGTTCTAGATTCCATCCATCCTGCATTCCAGTGCTATAATCTGTGCTATCACCAATTGGAAATCCTTTCAATTTGTTGAGAAATTTCAAATTCCCGATTCCTTTTGGAACCTTATTTATTGGTGAACGATTGAGTCCAAGACTCCTTAAGTTAAATAATCTACTGATTGCTAAAGGAAGGCTGTGCAAACGGTCACACTTCTGCAATTCCAATACCTCAAGGTTTTTGAGTGAACCAATAGACTCTGGAAGGAAAGTTATGCTGGTGTCATTAAGATTCAACAAGCGCAAATGAATCAAACTTCCAATATAATTTGGAATATTTTGTACACTTGACCCACTTAAATCCAAAACACGACTGTATGGAAATCGCTTGAAAATTGAAGGTTCAGCTATCAGTGACTTGCCACAGAAATTTATTGAAGTTCTCATTTTGAGTTGATGCTTGTACACAGTAGGTAAATAGATCATAACATTGCCTGTTAGAACTGACACACGTCGTAATTGAGATATATTCCTGCCTTCCAACGATTGTGGATCTCCAAAGAAACACTCTTCGTTTGATAAATGCTGAGCAAGCTGTCTTAAGAGGTCATGCATTTTGCACTTGTATAGATTTGCATATGTATGGTCTGGTAGGAGGAGGTTCCTTGAGATCAACTCATAGTAGTATTCTTCTGCTGTATCCTCCAGTAGCTGGTTCTTCTGCTTTTCAATAAAGCCTTCAGCAACCCAGAGCCTAACAAGATCATCGCGATATATTGTCCAATCTTCATGACACAAAGCACAGTAAAGAAAGCATTGCTTCAGGTTTGGTGGAAGCTGATCATAACTCAGGTACAAAGCACCTCTCAGTTCAGGGGGGAGGTTACTCATGGACCAAACATCATTGTTTAGAATCTTCTGCCATTCACTCTCTGTTCTCTCCTTCACTGCAAGAACACTAGCCATAGTCCTAATGCAAGAGGAAGACCACCACATTTCTGAACAAGTTCCATTCCTTTGTCCCGCAAGTGCTGCACTTCTTTCTCATCCGAGATGTTCATACTCTTCCAGAGTAGCTCCCATCCTACATCCTCGACATGAATTCCACTCGATGCAAGTGTTCTACTCAATTGCCTTTGCAACTGTATCATGTCGAGTTGTTGTTACAATTGTTACTTGAGCTGCAGCATTGAGAGGAGTTCTTAGCAAATTGGTCCATACATCAGACTCCCACAAGTCATCTAACACAAGGAAAAACCTGTTTCCTTTGATGGCTTGTTCAAGTTTGACTTGGAGCTCTCCGATGCTTTCACCGATTTGTTGGTCCCCTCCAACATTTCGAAGTATTTCTTTCAACAAAGCAACTTCAGAGTACTGCTGGGAAACGCAAATCCATGCATGCTTCTTAAAGTTACCCTTCACTCTTTGATCATTGTATAATTTTTGTGCTAGTGTTGTTTTTCCTACTCCTGTTCCAACAATTGCCATCTTGTAAGGGTTCTTGTCACTGTGTTCTAGTACCAACCCTGCCAGTCTATCCGTAGCATGTTTGATCTCCTTCCCAACAAGATTTGGTTCTACCAGGTGGGATGTTTTTCTCATATTTGACACTAAAATTCTATCAGCAGGTTCTGTTTCAAACTTGAATTTTGTACCTAACTCTGTAATCCTCTCTATTCTTTTGTTGAGGCCTCTAATCTGTACTGCAATCTCACGGCGTGTCTTGATAGTCGAAAAGCAAGAGAAAGTTGGAAATCCATTGCATATAATTAATTTTCTTGATGATGAAGAGGAATTTTCTCTTAGTAGCTTTCTCCTTTAAGCCTGGCCATGTCAATTATATCATCAGCATCATACATTGCATCCTTCAGCTCACCAATCCAATTACTAACTGATAAGTCTTGAATCCTCCTCCGGTCAGCATCTTTCAGAAAACACTGTATTTGTGACATTGTTTGTTGCAGGTCACTAAGGTCTTGTTTAACACCTAGTATTTGTATTGCTTCCTCTGTAATAAGTTCTTGGAGCTTTTCGATGCAAGATCCTTGAAAGAAAATAGTATGGTTGCCATTAGGTGAATCCTTGAAGGATACCCACCACCACCAATGTATCTTTTCAGAGCCAAGAATACTAGCAATGCTAGGAACTAGCTACTGTTATTACCCGAACAAGCTTTCAGTGTTATTCCATAATCAGACTTGGACCTGAAAATTATAAAGTTTACAACAGTAAGTCAAATCTGTACGCACTTGAAAGATGTACAGCCCTACATGCTCCTGTGAGTATTCATCATATTATGTATACTACTACTGGAAAGGTTTTACACTAACAGAAAAAGGAGAATAAAGGATATGTAAATGATGAAAGCACCTAGAAATAATTCATACCATGCACTAGAGGGCAGATAGACAAAACTATCTTTGGTAGACTTAGGTGCATCCATCAATGAGTTTTAGGGCATGTTTTGGCGAGCTCAGCTGCGTAGAAACAGCTCAGAGCTGCAGATCCACGCAAATTCCACCGTGGAGCAGCTCCACCGTGGATCTGAGATTTGAAAACCGTTTGGTACAGCTCCATATTTCTCACAATCTCTATGACATCTGGGTCCCATGTGTCAGGAGAATAGAAAATAAAAAAAACATCTGGAATTCTGCAGCGGCTAGAGCGGGTGGCGGGCGCACCTCGTGGAGCGGCCGGGCGGGCGCGGCCTCGCCGGCAGCTGGGCGGGCGGGTGCCCCGCGAGCGGCGGGCGGCGCCGCGCCGGCGGGCGGGCGCTCCTCACGCGGTCGGGCGAAGCGCCTCGCGCTACCGTCGGGCGACATTGCTGCCGAGAGCGCCATCCACTCCGGCGGTTGCCTTGGCGACTCCGCCATGGATGCAGCGCGACCACCGGCGTAGGGCGGGCCGGCCTCGACGACTCCATCATGGACGCGCCAAAGGCGGCGGGCGTGGCGCCGAGGAGGGAGTTTGGGCGGCGTTGGGAGTGCCTCTGCCGCGCCACGCCGCGGCGTCGAGCTACGGGCGGGCGCGCAGAGGGCGATGGCCCATGGTTGGTGGCGGCGGGTGACAGGCGTGGGAGAGGAGGGTACCCTCGCCGCCGTCCGGTCGTGCACGACCTCGCCGGGGAGGAGAGGCGCGTGCGGGGGCGGCCCGTGGAGGAGGTATGGGCGGTCGCGGCACACGGGAGGAGGTGCGGCGGTGGGGAAAGAAAAAGAAGAACGAACCATTTTTTTGTGTAACGAGTGCAAGTGGTGGGTAATTTACCTCAACTCCACGAAACTTGAATTTGGTGGAGTACCTCCTGATGTACTCCACGAAAACCATGGAGTTGGGGCCTGCTCCACCATTTTTTTGGAGCAGATCCACGGTGGAGCTGCTGGAGTTGGTTGTGTTTGGTGACAATTTTTGGAGCGGAGTTGTTTTTGGATCCGGAGTTACGTGGAGCTCACGCCAAACACGCCTTAGGCTTCCAAACTAAAACCCATGTAATGGATCTTTGATTTCATTTCACATTAGCTGCTATGGGTATTATTCCTGTTTTTTGGTGCAAGTATAACTTTATCTACAATAAGAACTAACTACTATAAAAATAGGTCCATCCTTCTAGAAGACTGTTCCATTGTTAGTTAATCCAGGTGCTGCAACATGGTCAGGTTTAGTTTTTGTTCACAACCAAAATAAGTTGTAGTCACAGATGCATGTGTTCGTGGCGTAGTGGGTTCAGAACGCGTGCTCGCACGCCGTGGAACGTCGGCGCGAGTCACGCCACGCCCAAAGAGCTGTGGGATGGCGCGGTTTGTTGAGGGCGTGGTGTGCGGATCGGGCGTCATGGACTAACGGCCTTTTGCTTGTAATCTCTACTTATAGTTCAATGAAAAACAGAAAACACGGTTGTTCCTTGCCGCACAAAAGCTTTGCTTGTGTTCCAGTGTGTTCGCGTTCCGTTCTAGTGTTCCAGGTGCCTTCTTCCTCAGCTCCAGCGTGAGCTTCATCGGAACAATTGGCATCAGAGCCAGTTACAAGGCCTGGGTGTGAGATCAAGCGATTGAGTGGGCATTCATGGTGCGACGGCGCTCCGTTTCACCCACCCACGGCGGGCCGAGCGGTTCCAAGGGAAAAGGGACCTCCAAGTTCGGCGGCAACCATGGCTCGCGGGCGGGCATCATGATCCACGGATCACAAAGGAGGTCTCCAGCACTGCCAAGTTCTCGGTGTTGGCGAGCGAACTACACCGACTGGGGCGGCGCTGATGCACGTGATGCCTCGACACCAACGACTACACCGAGAATCGCATGGCGTTGGAGGTCATCGCAAAGGCAGATCCGGTGGAGATGATGGGCACCATCGCTACCAAGGCCACGACCAAGATTGCGTGGGACGTGATTAGAACCATGTTCGTCGGTGTCGAGCGGGTGCGGAAGGCGAGGGAGAACACACTCCGACGCGAGTTCGACGCTCTCAAGTTCCACGACGGGGAGTCTCTTGACGACTTCCACATTCACCTCAACAAGATCGTGCTCAAGCTCGCGGTCCTGAACGACGGGTGCACGGAGGAGGAGCTCGTGTGCAAACTTCTACAGTCACTGCTGGAGAGGTATCATCAAGTCGCGATTTCAATTGAGACGCTCCTTGATATCAGTACCATGTCCATAGAGGAGTTGATGGGGCACCTCAAGTCGATGGAGCAGCGGCTCAACCTAGGAGGCGGATCCAGCTCCAATCCGTTGCCAGGCTCAACCTCTCTGAAGGCAGGCTCGTCACGCATGTTGCCACCAAGATGAACGCGTCTCGGAGGAGGATCGTGCAGGAAATCAAGGCTCATCATTGAACCACAGCCGGCGCAGTGGCGGGCAGACGCGGTCGCAGCGACGGTCGCGCGGCGGCAGTCACGGCGGTTCCAGTGCTACCCCGAGCGCGTCAAGGGAGCACCGGCGGGGACGCTGGGAATTGTGGCAATGGCGGGGAGGACCTCGCTGATCATCAATGCTGCTATTGCAAGAAGATGGGCCACTGGTCCCGTGAGTGCAGGAAGAAGAAAAGGGACGCGGTGGTCCAAGCGGCCCATGCAGCCCAAATTGAGGAAGAGCCTTGCTACTGGCCACGGCGCAGGTCAACACCCCTCTCCCACTATGTCGCCATCGCTAGCAGCCGACCCTGCGGATCCACCTCGACAAGAACAAGCTATTCGTCAATCTCGGTGACAAGAAAGAAGGGGGGTGTGCAAGATGGATCCTCGACATGGGGCCACGAACCACATGACGGGGAGCATGATGCCTTCTCGAGATCGACTCGGCATCGTGGGACCGCCGGTGACAACTCCATGGTCGGAATCGAAGGGCACGACAAGATCCTCTTCAAGCTCAAGAGCGGTGAACACCAGGCGCTCGACGGGGTGTACCACATCCCGCGCCTCACGCACCGCCATCATCGTGAGTGCCGGACAACTCAAAGAGGATGGCTTCAAGATCCTGATGAAGAACGACGCACTGCGGATCTGAGACCAGTGGCGGCGTCTCTTGGCCCGAGTTCCTCGCTCCATCAATGGGTTGTACGTGTTAGAGCTTGACATCACCAAACCTGTGTGCCTGGCTGTGCAAGGCTCGACTCTAGTGTGGCTCTGGTATGCCAGGTATGGACACCTCCACTTCCGTGGTCTTCGTCAGCAAGCGCAAGGTGGCATGGTGCAGGGTGTTGTGCTATAGCGAAGCTACACACACGAACAATGAAGGAAAACAAAGGGCTCAAGATCACAAACACAATCGAATACCAAAGGAAGACCAAAAGCTATCTCTCAATAGTGTAATTCTCAAAAGCCGATCCCCTTTACAAGTGCCGGTCGGCATCCTTTTATAGGGAGACGAACGGACTTTTTACATAACGAGATTACCCTCGTGTAAAACGGATCAAACAAGAATGTACTAGGCTAATTTTGGGAAATCTCCATTAGGTCTTCACGTAATCGGCACTTCATGACGTCACGTCACAAATCACGGCGCTTTTCCCGGCATCAGCACATGCGCCTGTCGGGTGAAGACCTTCGACTTTTGGAGATACCCCTTCCGCCTAGTGTATTCTTGTACCTGAAACACATTTCAAGCCAAAACATAAACGAATTAGTTTGTCAAGAGCGGCGAAACCCCCCCGGCGATACCTAGGCTGACGCTCATTGAATAGGAAGGATTCAGCCTCGGGGTTTCATCTTGAAGAAAACTGAATCACCAAACCCGAAACCTAGCACCTTAAACCGCTGCCCTGTTGGGGAACCTTCGGGCGAAAGGTACGAAAGCTGTGTGAAATGAAATGTAAAGGAGTTGATTGGCTCGGGGTTTCGTGCTAATCTCCCGAACCGCTCGTGCCGAGCTGCGTCAATCTTATGGTTTTGACTATGATGGGCTCGATTCGAATCTAGCGAAGCCCCTCGGTGGCGAAATGTTTGCGAGACCATAAACTTGATCCATCGAAACTCAAGGTTCGAGAATCGAGGCAAAAGAAAATGTCTTCCGCGGGCGTCGACTCCCGAGGCTATCACGCAAATTACCAAAAAGCCCTCGCCTTTTAGCCGTTAGGTTCAAAATTTTGACCGTTGCGTTTCGCCTATAAATAGAGGGGGTCGATGCCGCAGTGAAACTGCTGTCACTTTCGCCCCTCCCTCTCTCGCTTAAATTTCGCGATTGATCATTTGGGCTTCGTTCTCTACGGGTCGCGCTCCACGAAAGCTGATCATCTTTGAAGGTGAGTCCTTGTCTTCTATGGATGATATTTTGACCTCCTTCCTTTCGCCACGATATGTTTTGAGATTAAGGCTTTATAGATACATGGCTCGCGTTAGGCACACGGCGAAAGTGATGGAAGGCGACGGTTCTCCATCGAACCAGGAAGATCGCCACAATCTGAAGCAAGCAGCTCTGGGACACTGGGCGGCGATGCTAGAAGCATACAATCGGAAAGCACCGGCGTTCGTGATGTCTACATCGTGAAGCAGAGCAGTGCCCACGTTCGGGTCTGAGCCCCGCACACCCATGCAGTTTGTGCCTCTTCCAACTGCTTGTGCACTCTAGTTCACATCTCCACCCGAGCGAGTTGAGCTTCACGCAGATCATGAAGACGACATGCCTGAGGTTCATGAAGCTGGAGAACATTCTGGGAAGCTCCACTATGCTATGCCTAGCAGATCGGGCTTACACTGAAGAGCTCATGGTAGCTGTTGGTGATGAGCCTGTGTCTGCTGAGGAAGCCAAAAGCATCAAGGAATTGCGAGCAGCAATGCAGGAGGAGATGGCATCTATCGAGGAGAACCACACATGGTCCCTGGTGGAGCTGCCAAAGGGACATCGAGCAATTGGGCTCAAGTGGGTTTTCAAGCTCAAGCAGAATGACCATGGCAAGGTGGTCAAGCATAAAGCACGACTGGTGGGAAAAGGATATGTGTAGCGCCAGGGCATCGACTATGAAGAGGTGTTTGCTCCAGTTACCAGAATGGAGTCTGTTAGAGTGATTTTGGGAGCTGCTGCACATAGTGGATGGGAGGTGCACCATATGGATGTGAAATCTGCTTTTCTGAATGGTGTGCTCACTGAGGAGGTGTATGTCACTCAGCCACCAGCATTCACTGCAGGTGGACATGAAGGCAAGGTTCTGATGCTACACAAAGCCCTGTATGGACTGAAGTAGGCACCAAGAGCATGGAATGCAAAGCTGGACTCAAGTCTGGGAGACTCGTGCTGGAGTGTGTGAGCATGGATTGTAGACTCGTGCTGGTGCATCAAGGCTTGTGGTGGGGATTTATGTTGATGATCTGTTAATCACAGGGAAAGACCCTAAAGAAATCAGCCATTTCAAGGAGGAAATGAAGACCATGTTCAAGATGAGTGATCTGGGAAACTTGTCTTACTATCTGGGCATTGAAGTGAAGGAAGAACAAGGCAAGATCAATCTGACTCAGAGTAGAACACATGGCAGCAATGAAGCATCTACTGAGGTATGTTGCTGGAACATTTGAGTTTGGGCTGCACTACACTAGAGGAGATGCAGCACTTGATCTGTCGGGATACAGTGACAGTGATTTAGCAGGAGATGTGGATGATAGAAAGAGCACCACTGGAGTTATTTTCTTTCTCGGTGGCAATCCTGTGATCTGGTTTTCTCAGAAACAGAAAGCAGTTGCTTTGTCATCATGTGAGGCTGAATACATGGCAGGTGCTGCTGCTGGTGCTTGTCAAGGAGTATGGCTCAGGAGGCTGATCAGGGAAGTTAGCAGTTAGCACCTAATACGTGGAGTTGAATGAGTTTACCTGTTTGTGGTTAGATATACAGTTATATTTGCATGTGTAAGGTGTACTGCTTATTTTTCAACGTCACTAGTGTGCACATTTATTTCTTGCTTAAGCACTAGTGTGGTAGTGCCTGCTCAGCTAAACAGAAAGATAGACAACAAATGACTCAAACTAACTGCTGTGCATATTCCAGCAAGATTTCCTTTTTGCAACCTAACCGGACATATATTTCCAACCCTACCTCTCGTACTAAAAAACAGCTTAATCTTTCGAGATTAATTGACTCATTAAGTTTCTTTCGTCCATAAAAATACTCCACAAAATCTGACCTTCCAAGTGCTAGTATTATTACATTGCAGGTTAAAATAAATATATAGGAGACTACAGGATTTCATTTTCATCAATGGGTTGTAACGATACTTGGGTGAAGTTAGAAGATTCAAGTGTGCTCAAGTGCACAAGCCTTACCTGAATCAAGTACCTAATTTCAACAAGGGCCTGACTGACACTAGAGATCAAGGATGTCAGATCATCGACCACCAGCAACCACAGTTTGTTGCTGAAGCCTGAAGATCAAGTCCTTACTGAAGGAAGGGGAACAATGATGAATATCTCAAATAATATCCCTCAATGAACTGAATAGAGATAGCCAATCATGAAGATGCAGAGGATCACTTCAAGAAGCAGTATGTGAGGCAGCAAATTAGACAGAGTTCACTCTGACATCCCTCGTAAGATTGGGTTTTGGGCACCAACATTCACTCAGACAACGATACACGCCTGCAACTGCAATGCAAATATGTGAGATTACTTGACACATCATTGCTAAACTGCTAACCAATTAGGCAGATAAGGAATGAAGGAAATGCACCTCTTGCAAAGACAGTACTCTCTCCCAAACTACACTGCCACGCATCCTCCTCTGCTTTTCCTCGCTACAGGAAGAGTTGGATAAAAAATGAGCATTCTACCAAGTGCACATGGAGGATGATGAATATCTATAGCTTCGGGCAATTTTCCATAATAAAATACAAACAGATAAATATTTTTTTTGAACAATACAAACAGATAATTATGATGAGCCCATCACCACGAAAGAACTAACAAGGCCCAAAATCTCTGATGTAAATGAGAAGAAGATTTGAAGGGTGATTGAATCAAGAATAAGAAAAAGGATGCTCAGTCTCAATATAATAAAACATAACTGCATCAAGCTTAAAGGACTGTGTTTGTGCACAAATCATCATAAATCCCAAAAGCTGAAAAAATCTCTCTCCCCCAAGACCTAAGGTCACTACTCAATCAAGTTTTGAGTATTAGAGCATCATGTACTTACAGAATGACGAGGATGGCCTTGTTCTTCCTTGAATTTATAGTAAAAAGTTACTAGCAGCCAGAGACAATAATAGGTCAGAAAGAATACGCACTGATGACCAGCAGAAATAGACAATTGTATACACCTGGAAATGCAATGTAGCATGATGTGAGACAACTCAAAGAAATGCATTCCTCTAGTAACCAAATAAGATGGAGGAAGGAGTAATGCACCTGTTCTCACGCATCCACGGTGATCTGAGAGAATTATATTCCAAATATCCAATCTCCCAAATTGTGAGGCCTCGCTGTGTGAATGGATCTGCCACTCTGTTTTCTTTGGCACGCAACGTTAAGTTGCTCTGCCAGCCCAATCATTCTTTTCCTCCTCCCCTTTTGCTTTAGATATCAAATGAAGAATCTTCTTTTCTTCCTCCCTTTGCTTTAGTAGATATCAAAGAACTAATTCGACTCTGCAGCAACAAGCAAAGAACCTTCTTTTCTTCCTCCCCTTGTGATGAGCCACAGCAAGCCCCTGCGACGCCGGCCGGGCTCCTTGCTCCTGCTTCGATTCAACGAAACCATCCGTCCCGACGGCGAGCGGGCGGAGCCTCTGTCATGAAGGAATCGAAGGTCCAGCAGAAGCAGCGGTGACGGCGCTCTGCTGGGCACGACCGTGCGCTGCAGCCCTGCGCCTGAACGCCGTCCGATTGGGCAACCACTAATCCTGGTCACTCTGCGTGGGGGCCTCGCCTCACCTACCGCCTCACTCCTCTGCCAAGGACTCAGATATCTAAGACCGTAACGAGAGCATCTCCTCCGCTCAACCATCACCGAGATCACCATTGCACCTTGCACGACAGTTCAAGGCCTCTAGCACCCAATGGGCCCTCAACACCTTGATAACAACACAGACTAAGCGCTCAACTTGCAGCACCTCCACACAACCTCCACCACCACTAGCACAAACTGCAGAACTCCAAATACGACTCCTCCAAGAAGGTCATGACGCCAAGGCGCCACCGTCGCACATCCAGATGGATGAGGTCTTCACCCTGAGAGCCCCACGCGACGAGAGCGTAGTGCCTCGCCATGATGCCTCCAGCAGGGAGATCGAGGCCTCAAGGGCGTCGCCATCATGCTTGCCGTCATCGGAGAAGGCTTTCACCCGATTGCACCATGCCTGCCGCCCGCTTGTAGTCGTGGTGGTAGCTTGTTCCTCGCTACCGGAAGAGGACCTGCGCATTCCGAAGTACCACCTTGGCGCCGCAACTAGCACTAGCCAGCCCCCTGGCCCCACCGCCATGGCAACACCAAAACGGCAACGCTGACGAAGAAGGATGGAGCCGCCGACCAGCCAGGGCCCGCCATCGCCGGCCATCGCTGGCCATGGCCACCCACAGATCGCCAGGCCAAGCGCCGACCGGTGTCCACTGCCATCGCCAGCGTCACCTGCACCCCGTGGGTGCAAGCGCCGCCAGTATCTGCACTCGTCACAGACCTATGCCGGCCGCCGGTGTCGAAGGCGCGGTGCCAGCCAAGGCCGCCGCTGCAGCCTAAAGCGGCGCCAGCCGCCACCGCCATCCGCGGTCGGCCACACCATGCCCCGCCACAGATTCGATCTTGTATTCCGAATCCTTGGCTACCCGATCTTGTATTCCGAATCCTGTGTCGACCTCAGATCCTGATCATACATGATGAATTATGTCCTGTCGTATAGTATCGTGTACATATCTTCTTTGGCAAAGACTTTATAGCAGCCGGCTGTATTTTTGTGAGCAAATAACAGCCCACGCGAGCCCAACCTTATCCCAACAAGCACACCGTCCGGCCTGACGCGGCCACGCGCGCTTGACCCGTCGTCCGTCGCCTCCCAGCGCATCTCTCTGACTCTCTCTTTCTCCGCGATATCCGCCGAAGACGGCAACGGCGGCGTGCATCCGCCGGCTCCGGTGAGGTCGCGACTGTGGGTTCTCCTCCCCCTCTTCCTCCCGCTCCCTCATGCTCGCATCTCTCTCCTTTCTCTCTCTCTTCTGTGGGTGAAGCAGCGGGAGGTGGGCGAAGCAGCCGGCGATGAGGTCGCCCCCGGGCGAGGCTGCGCGGCGACGGAAGCGACGAGGTCGCACGTGGCGGCGCCCCCATCGAGGTGGCCGTCCACCACTGTGCTGCAGTATGCTCGCTAGCTTCTTTTTTATGTCTTCGTTCCTCTCTTCCTGGTTTAGGCCAATAACAGGATCTGATTCAAGCAATTTTATTATTTTTAGATAAGCAATGATATGATTTCCAAAGAGCAACTTAGCCCTATGCCCCTCCAGCAAGATTAGGATCGGACTCAAGCAATTTTATTATTTTTAGATAAGCAATGATATGATTTTCAATGAGCAACATAGCCCTATGCCCCTCCAGCAAGATTTTCGGATGTTAATTACATGAATGGTCATTTTCGGATGTGTTCTCTTTTTATGCAAAAGTAAACTGTGAATTAAAATTGTTACATTTGCGGGATTTCGTCTCGTTGTTCGCAATTCAGTGTAGACATGGGTTCTAATTTGCTTATATATTTGTTCTAATTTGCTTCCAAGTTTACTGTAATAAGCGTTTAAGTTTCAACAAAATTGCTTGGTACTGTATGAGAAAAAAATAGGATCAAAATATATTGAAGTGAGATCTTATTTTGAAGCTTTTGCTGAGATCAACACAATGGTGCAATCATATCTGATTTTGATACTTCAGTTTTGAAGATACGAGTTTTTTTGTGTGCATTGATCATATCTGCTGCCTCTGCACATGAGAAGGTACGAGTGGTCCTCCTGCCAGTGGGCTGTCAAGCCACTTTCTAAATATAGCGCGGCTGTGCGGAAGATTAATTTACAGCCGACTGTAAATTAGCATTGTCCATCTTCTTTTGAGGTGTACGCACGACAACGAAACTTGTGCGTGTACAAGACAACAGGGCGGACCATCTCTCCGCTTTCCAAATTCATTTGTAATTGTTTCCTCTCAACCGACGTTCCCACCGCCCCCCTCTCTCTCTATCCCACTCAGATCCGGAGCCGGCGGCGAGGGTGCGGTGGCGCATCCGTTGAATGCGAGATGCAGTGGTTTGGGAGCGGTCATCGTCACCGCGATGCACCGGCAAGAGCTCACGGCTGCGCACAACTGCTGCACCGTGCAGCGACCTGGCCGGTGAGGTCGGTGGCAAGGCACGGCCAGCCAGCGGCAGCAGGATTCGCCACGGTGGCACCCGACCGTGTCACGTTGCGTGGCCGTCGGATCTAGAGCGACCGATGTACACCAAAGCCGCGACTGACCCCCAACCATCGCGGGGCTGCCTAGGTGGCCGGCGGCGATGAGACTTCGCATGGTCGCATCAGCAGGTGTGGACGTGGCGTTGCCACTGAATCTGTGGTGGTCGATGTACACCGGAGCGCCCCCGGCTGTCGCGGGGCTACCCAGGTGGCCGACCTAGGTGGAGAAGAGGCAGTGGTGCTCGACCTAGGCCTAGGCACCCGATGAGCACTGAGGCGGCCCTAGCATGGGTAAGAGGATAGTGGAGCTTGCCACTGAGCTTGGATCCGGCACGGTGCAAGGCAGTCCTCGCCCCACCGGTGGCCGGATCTGGCGCAACAAGGGTGAGGTGAGGACGGGGCAATGGCGCAAAACCGTTCCTGGTCGGGAGGAAGCCAGTTGAGGCCACCGCTTTCCTCTGCTTGCGCCTGGGCGGCGCGGTGAGGGAGTGGCGGCTCCTGCTGCTACCTAATAGCGATGCGTCGACGACCTTGATGGCCTCCACGCCGCGATAGCTTCCCGATGACGTCCGAGCCGGTGCACGCGGTCGCGGTGTTCGAGGACAAGTTGGCGCGTGCGCCGAGGCGGAGAAGTTCGAAGAAGCTCGACCCGGGGCTCGCACGGTGTGTTGTGTCGGCCGAGCTGCATCGCTCCGAGTCAGCGGCGGCGGCTGCGTGGTGCTACACCAAGGTGTCGACGGACACCGGTAGTGGCGCAGCCACCAGGGCTGGGCGCGGCACGATACTAGGAGTGCTCCGAAGCGGCGCGGCACGGCCTTCGTCGACAGTTCCTTTGGCTGTAGTCCCACCACCTGACTCTGGCTCCAGCGTGGACTGCTCGAGCAACGTGAAGAGCACTTGTGTCCCGACGCCATTGCTCTGGTTGATTTGTGCCTGAGGATAAGATTGAGTAATGGGACATCGGTGATTCTACACTTACATTGGAGGCCAATGGTGATTTTGCCCCTCTTTTTTCAACTGTGATTTTACCCTCACTTTGTTGGTTTCAATCTGCCGTTTACCCTTACTTTGGATGTCTGTTAGATGTGTCCAGATCATATGAATTAAAAAAAAGAAAAGACATTAGGAGAATAGGGAAAAGACCTAAGTACCCCCTTCCTTATTCAATCAATCCCTTGAGGCCATGACTCTCCCGCAGACCGTTCCACTGGACGCCAGGAATCCGACTACCCGAGCAACGGCGACAGGACAAATTAAGTGCGAAATCCATGGGGAATCCAGGGGATTTGCTGCCTTATTAATCCAGTTAGAGCATCTCCAAAAGACTCTTTTTATTCTTTCTAAATGATAGAAATAGAGATTTTGGAGAAAAAATTATCTTCCAACAGCTTATCTAAATGATCATCCAAATATAGCATCTTCTATTCCGGATGTTTCTCTCTAGTCAAATATAGAAGACGAGAATGACTCTCTAGAGTGTGCATAAGAAATAGAAAAGCTGTTGGAAAGTGAAAAGATATAGAAAACAATTTTTATGCAAATGAGTCTCTAACTGATAAATTAGAGAGTAAAATTTAGAAAGACTCTTGGAGATACTCTTAGTTTGCTGCTGCTGCAGGACGACGACGCGCGAGGCCGGCAGAGCTGCGGGATGCAGTGGCACGCGCAGAAGGTGCTGTAGGGACCGGGCCGACACACGGGGTCGGTCGGGCTGTTGCGGTGCACGCAGAAGGTGGTGCAGGGACTGAGCCGCGCCGCGCCGGGGCCGGTGGGGCTGCGGCGGTGTGCACGGCCGGGCCCACGCAGAAGGCGCAGCCGCAGCAGGACCAAGGCAGCCGAGCGGACATGCAGCGGCACGCTGGTTCGGGCAGCAACGGATGGGAGTGCCGGCGGCGCATGGGCTGGATGCATTGTGGTGGCGGCCAGTGGACGCAGAGGCGGTGGCGTCAGCGCGTGGGTCGGGTTGTGGTGTCGTGGCTGTGCCGGTGGTGAGTAAGGTCTGCGGCCGCGGAAGCGATGGATGCGCTGCGCGTGGGACAGGCAGCACTAGATCAGGCCGGCGTGGGTTTAAACGGCGAAGGAGCAGCCGTGGGCCCTGTCACGTACTAACAAAATCACCAAGGGCAAAGTTGTCTTTTACTTGAAATTAACACCTACCTGCTTTTAGCGGAGCGGGGGCAAACTGGAGCTTCATTTTAAAATAACGAGGGTAAATTCACAAAGTTCAAAAAATAGGGGCAAAATCACCATTAGTAATGAAAAGAGGGTAGAAACTAGAAACACCAAAAACCCTTGAGTATTTCAAGCCACTGCTCCAACTCTTCCCTCTGTTGATGGCTGCCTGAACGGTGGTGACCGGTGAGAGTGTGAGCTAGCAAGTAGTGACAGGGGACCCTCTGAATCTCTGTTTTTTCCGAGTGACCTTGTATCTCTTTTTTTTAACGATGGTGTGCTTTTTCGAACCTTTTTTTATTCTTGGTATTTTCCGGTGTTTTATGATTTCGGTTCGCTTGTTCTTCATCGTCTTTTTAAGAGAATCAAGACTAGGTTTTCTGATATTTATTTACTTGTTGTTCATCATCTTGAGAAGGGGATGAAATTTCTCGCCCAAAAGTGTAGCGAGCTGTAACCTAATGGCTATGCATCGTTTTGCAAAAGTTTTTTTTCTTTGAATGTTAAATGACAAAGAAGCATATGTTTCTTTTGATTGTACACGTTTCATGAAAATTAGTTGCTTTTGGAAATGTTCAGTCTTAGGTGTTGGCACTTATAATTCATGAATCATGAGAATAAATTTAGAAAAAGAATAGGTGAGTGTCAAGGGTACATCATATGCAAATAACATGGATGTGTCCAAAATATTTTTTTGTTCTTGGTCTCAGTGGATCAAATATCCATTCCTTGTTGTGAGACATGGGTACCCTGGGTCCCCACTGATCAGGCTCACGGTCATCCCGGACAAGTGGGTCCGGCCCACCGGAAGACCCGCAGACCTATCAATAGGCCTACCCGACCTGACATGTGGGCCCAAAGACGAGAAGACAGTTTGGCGTGCAAGCCAAGGCAGTCCAGACGGATTAAGGCAGCTCGGATAAGCCTTCCATACTGTAACTGACTATAGATAGGTTTCCCTGTTATAACCGACTTCGACTTCGGTCCACCGACCTTGTCCGTCAGCCGATATAAGGCGGCCAAGGGCGTCCCTCCGAGGACAACAGGCCATGATCAAACCAATACAATCAAGAACTAGATGTAGGGTTTTACTCTCCGGAGGCCCGAACCATTATACAATCGCCTTGTCCCTTGTGTCTCGCCGAGTTTTCCGTGTGCTACGCTAGCATAACCATCACGTTCTTAACTCCTGATCTCCCCGCCGAACAAATAAACCACCGAGGTTAAACCGTATGGACTGCTCAGACCTAAACCTCTGACACTTATACTAGTGGATTATAGGTGTGCATCATTTGCTCTTTTTTATTTCTTAAACACAGTACAGTAGGGTGTTCACAGGGTGTGTATAGAGAGTGCACGGTGATATTTGCTCTTTTTCATTTCTTTTTATAGTGATAATATATTTAGAGTGTGCATGGTAATCTTTGAAATGATAATAAAAGCTGACAAAGTAGGTGTTCATTGGTTCATTCACTACCGGGAAATCAACCGTTGCCATGAGCCCAGCGTTTTGCCGAGCTTTTTGCCGGCACCCAATAGTAAAACTCATGGCAAATAGATCGGCTCACGGCAGAAAGAATTTTTCCCTGAGCCTTTTATGGCCGATGGCAAAATGCTATTTTGTCGAGAGCAGCTCACGGCAAAAAGCCCTTTTGCCCTGAGCCTTTTTAGCCGACCGGAAAATGATCTTTGCCATAAATTGAAATCAAATTTTGAAGTAGTAAATTAATTCAAATCAAAAAATTTTCAATTATAAAGTTTCATTACTTCAAAGATGTACAACTTATATCTTTTATATAGTTTCATGAAACTATATTAGAGATGTATAGGATTTGTGAAAAGTGTTACTACCACAATAACAGGATGATCAAATGACCAAAATAAAAGTTGTCGGTATTGAGAATTTATGAAACTTTGTAGTTGAACTATTTCTAATTTGAATTACTTTTCCAATGGAAAGTACGTTTGAATTTCTTGAATTTGAAAATTTGAATTTTGAAACGATCTAGAATGTATAAACATTATAAATAAAAGTTGTATATCTTGATAAGTCTTGAGAAGTTATGAAACTTTGTTGTTTGCAACTTTTGAATGTCAACGAAAATATTGTCAAAAAAAAAACTAAGCTGATTGTCTCAAATTTGAAATTTAGATTTGATAAACCCCCGAATGCATAAACTCGTGTATTTGACAAATTTTTAATTTGAAGACTTTTACTCATGTATTTAACTTATTAAATACATTTGCAGTAATTTTTTGAAGGAAATATCTTTGCCGTGGGCGATTCTCTGAGCTCACGGCAAACTAGATTTAACTGTTTAGCCACGACCCAACTTGCCCCGTATTTAAGCTCCCTCCACCCCTCCCTCAAACACTAACCGTCCTTCACTCCTCCACCCACGGCCGCCCACCTCTCCTCTCCCTCGTCCACCCGCCTCACTTCTCCCTCCATAAGACCCGCCGCCTCTCGGATCGGGCGCGCGGCATCTGGCAGCGCGCGGCGCCTGAGGCCCTCCTGCGCCTCCCTACCCTTCCGCTCGCTCCCTCACGGCGGGCAGGCGTGTGAGGCAGCGGCGCATCAAGGACCCGACAACCTCCTCTTCCTCCCCTCCAGCGAGGTGACCCGGCGGCCCCTCCGACGCGTGGAGCAAGGCACAGGCGAGCTCCGTGCCCCGTCGGCCTCCTCTTTCTCCCCTCTGGTGAGGTGGTCTCTAGATCTACGCGGCGAGATCCACGAGCGCAGATCTGTGGTGGTGAGCTCCTCTTCATCCCCTCCAGCGCGGTGGGAACCAGATCTGTGGCGGCGAGCTTCTCTTGCCGGCGGCCTCCTCTTCATCCCCTCTGGCACGGCGGGCACGAGATCTGCGGTGGCGAGCTCCTCTTCCCGGTGGCCTCGTGGTGGCGTGAGGCGGAGAACCATGGCGGTGGGATCCAGGAGGATGGCGTGCAGCGGCGGGATCCACGAGCATGGCGTGCGGTGGTGGGATCTACGAGGCGAGGCCTCCTCCTCCGGACGCGGAGGCCTTCTTCTCCTTCCCCGGTGCGACCTCGAGGCCGGACGGCGGCGGAACTGAGACCACCAGGTTCTCTCTCTCTCTCTCTCTCTCTCTCTCATCCTGATCCTTCCTGTTTTTCCCACAGGTTGCAGCAGCGGTGGCGGTCGGGTGTTGGTGGTGGCGTGCGGCAGAGGCCGGGTGTTGGTGGCATCATGGTGGTGGCGTTAGTTGGATAGGTGGTGTTTGCGTGCGGCGCCCGGGTGAACGTCTGGTCGTGGCGGTGGTGACGAGCACGGAGGGCCATGGCGGCCGGCCGGTGGGCCCGTGGTGTTTGATTTGATTTTTTTATTCTTTTCAAAATTAATTTGCCGAGAGCCTAAAAGCACTCACGGCACACCTTTGCCGTGAGCCCAAGCTTCAACTCACGGCAAATCTTTGCCGGCAAAACTTTGCCGTGAGTAGTATGTCAGCGGCAACTCACAGCAAAGCCTTTGCCGTGAGTGAACCAGGCTTTGCCGTGAGGAACCGGCTCACCGCAAAGAGGCCGTTTCTGGTAGTGATTCGTGGGTACATAGTGTATGCATTGGTCCAATACACTGGAGATCAATATGAGACTATAAAAGGTAAAAAGTGTGGAAAGATGTGTTGAACATGTTAAAAATTAAAAGTGTGGCATGTTAAAATTAATGAGTAGTACAGAAAAAGGTGGAGTACATATAGGGAGATAGAAAGAGCCGTTGCGGTGAATAAAAAATGAGATGGGAAAGACCCTCTACCATTGTGCGGAGGTACTGGTCATTAATTCGGGCTGACACAAGGTAGCTTTATGTCATCATCAAACTGTACTGCTCCGCAACTTTGCTTTGACAGCGCACGAAAAAAATTAAAATACGGTACCGGATACATGTGCTAGAGACAAAAGCTCACACATCTCGGTACACATCAACGCTCTGGATAGATGCAGTTGCAGCTGCAAGGTGTAGAGGTGAATTACCGAGGTTGCAACGAAAACATACTACTACCTCCATCCTCAATTATATGACATTTAGGATAAGAAATTTAATTCAAAATGAACTAAATTCTTTGTTGAACTAAATTTCTTGTCCTAAACGTCATGTATTTGAGGATGGAGGGAGTACTACACAGAGCCACAAGTTCACAAAGGACCTACATCAGCTACCTTCGATTCTGAAAGCATGTATGCGTGCAAGTCTTTGGTCAAGTCGTCGCCTTATCATGCATTAAACGCACGTACAACACAATGGTGAAAGCCGTCTCCATCATGCCATGCATCTTTACTTTGTACGAGACTAATCCAGTATAAAAATATAAATACTCCCTCCCTCCCTCCCAAATTACAAGTCATTTCAAGAATCTTGGAGAGTCAAAGTTTTTCAACTTTGACAAAATTTAGATAATAAGACAATAATATTTTTGGTATCAACTAAGTATCATTAGATTCCACATTAGTAATAGTAAGTTTATAGTATACATATTTTGTGTCATAAATCTTTGTGTTTCACTCTATAATATTGGTCAAGCTTGAAATCCTTTGACTCTACAAGATTATTGGAATGCCTTACAATTTGGAACGGAGGGAGTAGCTCCTAGGAGATTGTGAGCCGTGTTTACTTCATATCAACTGTGAGCCGTTTATTTAGTTAGATCAAATGATTAAAAATATCTATTACTTTTTAGAAGGTAATATGTAAAATGTATACTAATTTAATTATTAATTATGTAAAATAGGATAAATAATAAAATGTTTAGATATAAAGATCTTTTTTAAAAAAATTAATTGATGCATACATGATGTACTAAGTATTAGGTTGCAATTTCCTGAAAGAAGGAACTCCAACATAAGAGACAATCCTAGACAACCCGGTTTTTGGCGGAGCGGTGCTGCCAGAGCTCGAGGTCGGCGGCAACGGTCAGGGTGGTGGTGCGTATCCCAGAGTAAGAACCCCGAAACGCCAGTTCGTTGCGGCATTTCCAGAGGTTCCATAGGATGCCCGTGAGGACGGCCGAGCGGGCAGCTTCCGAGCGCTGTCGGGGAGCTCAGACATGTGTCGGAGTTCCTGGAAGGAGCTGAGGTAGGGCACTGATGGCCATCCAATGGTGCTCCAAAAGCGCTTGGATTGGGGGCAGCGGAGCAGAATGTTCCTGATCCGTGTAGTCGCAGGATAGGGTGATCGAAAGAAGTAACATATCAACTTACAGTGAGAGGTCCTTAAGCTCCTTGAGGTGGACACTCCTAAGAAGGTTGAGATTAATCTTTGTAAGCTCCAGCATCATGATGTCATGTGGCTCTTCAATTCTTTCTCATGCTCGGTAATATAATGCATGGTCCCTAGTTTCCACATAAATCGAGAAAGCGCAATATCAAGGGCACGGGAAACTGGTTCTTCCATGGGATATGTAAGCTTGCCTTTTGCAGCTTCAACATGGTGCCTAGTGAAGGTGATAGCATCATCTAAGATTGTCTCACCAGGTACCGCCATGTGAGCACCATTGTACAAGCTAAGGAGGGCCTACATCTCTGAATTTGTCGAATACATCTGTATAAACAATTGTTAGCATATATGTAGGTTAGAGCATCTTCAAGAGACACTCTATTTTCCTTCTTCTAGCTAAATATTGAAAACATCTTCCAAAATTATCATCCAACAAATATTCTATCCGACTAGCTATCCTGCGACGCTAGCTATCCTTCCCTCCCCGCAGGCCAAATTTAGCTCACGCCGCACCCTAGCCATCCGCCTCCTCCTGCGGGCCCCACTACTTTTTGCGTGTCATACGAGATCGTCGAGCTGCGCCTTGACCTGCAGGAGCATGGCGCAGTCGCAGTCGCCGGAGCCACAGTCCACCGCTCTGAGCTCCCTCCAGAGGTGGTGACGATAACGGCGCTGAGCTTCCTCTTCCTCCCGAGGTGTGTCAACGGGGATGGGAGACCACGGGCGGTGGATTCCAGGTCCCGAGCTGCCCACGGCAGCTCGCGAGCGGCGACGACGAGTCAAGCAAGCGGGCAAACATGGTCTCCGGTGGTGCAGGCAAAGTGTGACATTGGAGCGTGGACGTCAGTGGCCGGCGGCGAGACGGTGCCCGCACAACTCGCAGTTCCCGCGCGCGCTTGGCAGCAACCGACGGCGACGACGACGGCGGGGCACCTTGCGCTTGGTCCAGGGTCGGCGATGGCGGCGCTCGTTCGCGCCTGGCTCGCAGCAGCGGCGACTGGTGTTGTGCTCGCTCGCGCACGCCAGCCATCCTCGCTCGGGCTGCAGCTTGTCCACGCGGTGGATGTGATCTGCCGGGCAACCATCTCGTTCAGTCGTTCCTCGTCGTGACGAGCACTCTGCTGCCGCCACGGCCATGAACACGTCCCGGACCACCATGTTCCAGAGGTGGGGAAAGGAAGAAGATAATGAGAAGCATGACATGTGGGGCTCATGGGCACTATAACATATAGATGGTCTAGTTTTAGAGAGTCTGGTGGTTTACCTTACAGTTTTGAAGACTTTTTATTTTTTAACTAGCTTTTTTTATCTCTAAATTTAGCTAAGATTATTGCTAGTCTCTTGGAGATGCTCTTACAGGGTGGCCACAAGAAGAAAAAGGAAAAAAAACAGAGATAAAAGTAATGCATGAAAGAATGATCGATATCATAAATGGTAATCTTCTGTTAACTCCTAATAATCATTACCTGCAGATACCCAAAATCCATGTTGCCAAAGCAGACGAAACCTGAAAGGCAACAACATGCAAGTCATTGGAGCTGCCATAGTCCAGCTCCTCATCATGGACACGGTTATAGGGCGGGAACACGGTTATAGTACAGCTCCTCATCATGGATATCCGTTAATTAATAAGTTAAAGATAATTCAGTAGGTTATAGGGTGGGAACAAGCAAAAAGAAAAAAAAAGATAAAAGAGCTTCTGTTAACTCATAATGAACATTACCTGCAGATACCCAAAATCCATGAAAGAATGATCGATATCGCAAGGATTTTTTTTTCCAAAATTTTCTTGGTTGTATAAACGGAATTTTTTCTCCACCCGAGATTGTTAAATTTATTTAAAATTTACAACCGTAAAAGAGCCCATGTCCTTGACGCGGGAAACAAAACAAGGAAAAAGTAGCTATAGCTAGTCATCAGGCTCTCGGCACGTACGTTCTGAAACTGGAAGTCCAGTTTTCCGGCAGGCCGTGATGAACAGGGACGACGCGTGCTATTCCTCAAGTACGTACGTCGTCGGTCGCGGCCAGCAGGCGGAACACAATAAACAGATACGATGCCGCTGGTCCATCTTCCTAACGAATGCAGCAAGATCCCGAGACGTCTCTTGGTGCTACTTGTACCAAAAGCCGGGACCCAATTCTTCTAGCTAGGTTCCACTCATCATCTGTCATTCTAGCACTGTTTTGTCATGGCTGTTTGTAGACATTGTAAACTGGAGTATGCAGTACTAACCCATTCTGTAAAAAACAGGATGTGTACGTCTTAGGACATAGAGACCGGATGATCTTCATCCTTTATCTAAAAAAATATATCAACTACAACCTTGGTTTTCATATTTCTCAAAAGAAAGAAAACAACATATATTGAGGTAGTTTCAGAAGTTCACTTGTCACCGTAAATCATAGCTAGCCAAGTTAAGTTCATCTTCAACCTGGAGAGATCTCAAACCATTATTGTATCAAAAACATAAACCCTTTTTTCCCTCTCAAATGAACACACATAAGATTGGCGCTAGAATTTTTTGTTTTGTGCAGATTATACTTCCGAACCCATATCAAGGTGGTTGTATATCAACCGTGCCAAGTAATTAACATGTTTTACTAACATTGTAAAGCTCATAACAACAATATAAATCTAATGTACCTGTCCTATGTCATAGATAGTCAATGACACATGCATGCCACCTTTAATTTGTTGACATCTCTGCCTTCCTGGGCTCTAGCTTTGCTTTACTTCGTGTGTGACCATTGCCTTCTTCTTGGGCTCTTTGCTGCAGCTGTTCTCTGCCCTGTTCTATTCCAGCATGCAATTGGACATTTGGCATACATGTGGCTGGACTTAACCACAATTAATGACTTAACATGAATACTGTGGCAAATCCCTTCTGCACAACAGCAGTAGGAAGCATGCAGTGTCACGAACTATCCAACAGAGCGGCTGCAATTATTCACGCTACCAGTTCACAAATCACAAACAATGCAAGAATGGTCTCAGCTTCCTCCCCGGTGATGAACTGGATCGGTCAATTTCCGGTGTCGCTTAAAGAAGTTGCCCATAGGGATTGTAATCCATCGTTTCAATAATATAAGTTCTCTGCTTTGCCCTCAAAAAAAAAAAACACACACACACACACACAACACAAACAACGCAAGCAGGTTCGAAGGAAACAGAGTAGCTCCAAACGAGAACAGAGTTTTCAACGGATGTTCAGAACTGCAGCTACGCAAGTGTTGACGAATGACAACGCGATCAATATCTATCCCTAAGACTCGCAGATTTTCTAATTCCTTTTCTTCGGTAATGTCCATGCTCTTCCAAAATTAACTCCCATCCTATTTTCACTGGCATTAAATCAACTCGGTGTGTATAGTTCACTCCAATTTCTACAGCAACACTATCAAGTCGAGATGTCAATATAATTATCTCTATGGCTGCAGTATCCATTGGGTTCTTCAAAAGATTTGTCCATGTGTGAGAATCCCACACATCATCCAACACAAGAAAGAAGCTTCCTTGATGGCTAATTTCAGCTTGCTATGGAGCTCATCACATGACTCATCTTGCATGTACTGGATATCAATTTTTTCAAGAAGTTCCTTTAAAATAGTAACTTTAGAGTAATCTTTGGAGACACATCCCATGCTTGTTTGTCGAAGCACCCTTTTATTTTTTGATGATTGTATATTTCTGTGCTAGTGTTGTCTTACCAACTCCTCCTGTTCCAACAATAGCAAGTTTATAACGGCTCTTGTCCTTATGTTCAAGTAGCAACAAAAAATAAAGCGACACTCATAGAAGCATTTTATTTATTTAGTAAAACAATCAATATTTTCCTATGCTAAATTTTCTGTAAAGAGAATAAAAGTTTGGGTCAAATTTTTAAAATTATGTGAAAATCGTTGCTTAATTATTCTTCCTATTAACATTCTGAAATCAAAAAATTTCAGGGTGTTACATGCAGCAAGCGATTGTCCCGCATGATTTAAGTGATTATTATTTTATTTACAGTTTAGTCCTTAGTTCTAAAATGATTAATATTTTTTCTTGTATCTCTGATTTAAGTAATTATTATGGTCATGTATTCGTAATGATAAGATTTTTAAAAATATTTTTCATACTATTTTGTAATTGTTTGTTTCATTTTTCTTATATTGTTATTTTTACACAATAACATAAGAATAATATAACAAATAGTCATAAATAGTATAAAAGTAAAAACATGTTAAAAGATTAAACTCACTGTTGTGAATGCATTACCACAAGAATCACCTAATTGTGGGTGCCAACAAAAGTAATAATCATTTTAAGATCTAAGGACTTAATTATAAATAAAAAATTTATAATCACCCATCAAAACAGTCCGATGGATAAAATTTGAACAATTGTGATAGTTAGATGGCCAACGATACCCGATTTTGAAATTCGATGACCAAAACCAAACTGAGGCAAGACTTGGATGGCCAAAAATAGATTTTTTTCCTTAAAAACTGAAATGCCCATTCTCTCCCAATAACAAGGGCATGCGACAAGAAGGACATGTATATGAGCTCAATACAGCTGCTGTTATGCACAAACGTTTAGAGTCAAAATATTTTTTTTGAAAGATTTAGTCACCATATACAAGCGCAATTCACATAATGATATCATGATTCATGAAGCATTTAATACATGGACTCGGAACAACAGAAAGCGCAGTTCTTGCCTTCTTGGTGAGCTCACCACAGGCACCTCATCACGTCATCAACAGAATCACGTAGCATACCTTTTGTTCCAACATACAAGCAGAAACAACAATGGTGGTTGCAGAGTTACCATGGGCCCAAGCAGATAGCAAGCATCTTCTCCTTCCTCAGGAAGCATGCATCCCTTCCACGATAATAATCTCATTCTCACATAGCTCTTGTCACTTCCATCCTCAGCATACAGTAACCTGTATGAAGCAGAAGTATAAGGTAAGTTAACACATGATGACAGGAGACATGAATAATTGGAAGCATCAATACCTAACCGAGTTACAAAACCTAACAATGGTTATACCTTGTATCTTCTTAGCGATCTAATTGAGCATCTGTTTTACGTGTTCACCTTGTCCAATTGTAGACTTCCAGGTCTTCTCTATGCAGCTGTCGGTGCTGCTCCTGGAGTCCAAGCAGCCACCCTGAGGAGATACCATTCATATCCTTTGTAAGAAACAGTTGGCGCAAGCCGTCCAATCCCTCAACACGCCTCAAGTTGGGACAAATCCCCGCACGCAACTCTCTCACTTGAAAAATATTTGAGACATTCTCTAGGCCTTTACACACCGAAACTAAAAGCATCTCAGAGAGGAATGGGAAGTTCTCAACCACTTTAATACTGTCTGTGTATCTTAATCGGAGCTCCTTCAAGCTGGTGGCCTCCTGTCCAAGCTGTCGTGGGAGAGCTTTCAGCTTAGGGCAGCGGATAAGTGTCAACTTCTTCAAACGAGGCAACAACTGCATCCTTGGAGGTGAGGCTTCCCCCTTTTGCTTTACAGTAGCTCCATCCGCTCCCTGTAACATCCCAGAAATTTGAATGTTTTCCTATGTGTAAATTTTCGCAAAAATTTAAAACTTTTTATTTGAACTTGTGTGCTGCCAAATTTGATCCCAATTTGCTAGCCTCTCATCTCAAATTCTCTATAAAATAAAACCATATAAAAATTATTTTCAAATTACGGTTTAGATGTGAGTTGGATTTTTAAAATGGTTCTTATTTGGATTTTGAAATTGTGTGGAGTTTGAATTTGAACTATATTCAAATTCAAACTATGAATAATTTAAACCCTGTGTGACTAACTCTAGTTTTGCACCTGAGCTAATATTAGCCAATTAGCTCGGCTTCACCTTTTGCTCAGTCACATCTCTTTTTCGAGAAGGTTCAGCATATGCTCTTGAAACTAATCCTAAACCTACCTGCTTTGTACGTAATCTGGTTTAGCATCTCAATCTTCTTTGCTTCTTTTGTTAGTCACAGTCGACAACATGCCCAACCTGCTAAGCAAACCAGGCCACCGGCCTGACTAACCCATACGAACCCGCACAGGCTTGCAAGTCGGCCCAGCTAATCAACCGGTCCGACGCAGCCTAGCTAGCCCTTGTTCCTTCTGACTCATCACCGCTCTTGCTTGCATGCCGCTGTTGCCCACGCCAGCAGTCCATCCTCCCTCGCGTCGTCTTCACGCGGAAACCAGACCAGGAGCCGCCGCCTCTCTATGCCCAAACCAGACCAAGGGGAAAACCCCAGATCCCACGCCTCTACCGCTGCTCTTGGAAAGGAGAGAAGACGAAGAAAGGGGAAGGAAGGAAGAGATCGCTGCTGCCGCAGCACGGCCGCCGGCCGCGAGGTGGAGTGTTGCACCGTCATCGTCGTGAGAAGGAGTCAATGCTGCCCTGGAGCCGTTGCTGCCGTTCCTGAGGAAAAGGAAGCGACGCCGACGCCGATCGGGAACACCACGCCAACGCCGTCCGAACCCGCACTGCACGCGCTCGCCGTCTTAAGCACCGCGCCGCACCGTCGCTGTCCGGGAGCACAAAGACGTAATTGCCAAGAGCATCAACGCCGAGCTGAAGAAGCCACCGTCCACCTCGAGCCGTGCTCTCACCACCAGTACGACGACGACGACACCGAGCTGGTGCTGCACCGCCGGACAAGCCAGTCTCGTTGTGGACGCCGACCACGCCTCGCTGGAGCAGTCCTGCGTTCTGGAGAAGCTGGGTGCAAGGACTACGACGCCGTCGTGAAGAGGAACCAGACCGGCACCGCGACGATGACGACGTCAACCACACCGGCCTTGGAACCGCGAGCTGATCTACGACGTCGAGCCTGCCCGCGTCGCCTCGCCACGGCCCCGCCTTGCTTCCTGCCTCGCCATGACCTCCGACGAGCCCCTCGGTGAGCCAATCATCCACGCACCCACCTTGCCCTCTAGCTGTTCGATGCTTTGCCAACACGTATCTGTGAGCTCTAGGTGATCGAGACCTTCTTGCTTGCTTGCCTGCGTGGCCGGTCTTGGGGCCATGCTTGCTCCTGTTTTTCCCTGGTTCACCAGCGACCGTGCTTGCCTTGTTTGGAGCTGCAACCTTGCACGCACACAACTTGTTCAATGTTATGTGAACCCAGCCACACGTTTCCTTTTTTTCACTTGCGTTGCTGATCGTCCCTTGTGCCGTCGCCGTGCGCCACCGCTGCTTGCTGCGCTCTGTCCGGCCTTCGTGCCGTGTCTCCGTGCAGGTACCGCACCGCCGTGCCGCCGCTCTTGCCGAGCCGCGCCGCTCTGCGCCTTTGCCTCGCCACGCGCACCCTCGCGCGCCCCGCATGTGCAATCGCCCGGCGTGCGCTACCACTCCGCCGCGCGCGCCTTGTCTCCCCGTGCCGCGCCACTCCGCATCAGGCCTTGCCGCTTTGCCTCGTCGCGCCGTGCTGCTCAGCGCTGATCCGCCGTGCCGCACCTCCGTTACCGCCATGACGTGCGCCGCCTCGCTGCTGCGCGCAGCCGCTCTCCGCTCACCGTGTCGCTCGCGGAAGCCGCCGCGCCGTGCACGCCCGCGGCGCGGGCGGGCCGGACCGTGAACCCGTCGCCGTGAATCTCGCTCTGCCATGCCTCGCCGCATCCACCTATGTCACTGAGCCACGACGACTCGGCACGCGCAACCTCGTCGTGCTGCCCGCCGCCGCCCGATGTATCGGCCTCTGTCACAAACACCGGTGTGCAGCCCTCTTTCCGTGTCTGGTGGTGCCACACGAAGGCCTGCGAAGTCGCCATCCACACCCGCCGCCGCAAGGATCTCGTGTGGCCCACCAGTCCCGTTCGCACCACACGCCGGCCTGCTTCGCTCCCAAACACAGAGGATCCACCCCAGGATCCTGTGTGGCCACAGCCATCTAAGCTGCCACCTCACCCTATAGCTGGCTTAGAGCTGGCTACGTGGCAGCCACATGGGAGGCTAAAGTCAGCCTACAGCCGGCTATGAGCTAACCTAAAGCCGCCAAGAGCTAACCTATAGTTAACATATAGTTAACCCTGTTGTAAATGCAGGAATTAATTTCAAAAATACTTTTAACCTTTATAAAATTCTTCAAAAATACTTTTAATCTTTAAAAATTCATAACTAATTATCCGGAGCTCCGAAAATTATGAAACCACTTGCGTTGGTTTCATAATTCCGAGACGCTCGCTGCTACCCTATCCTTATCCTCTCTTGCCCTTGAACCAAACCCTGTTTTGCCCCGCGTACTTGGAGTAGGACTCGTGGCCGCTACCGCCACTGCGCTATTGTGGGTCTGGGACGCCGGAGCCCCGCAACTAGCCAGCGGCGTCTGCGGACACGAATATTTCCCCAGTCATGTTTTCATTGTTTTCTTTGCTTCCACCGCCTTGTGCGCAACCGCATACCCGCTCTCTCGCCTTGCATAGAGTGTAGCAGCGTGACGTGCCGTGTTAGTAACCCGGGAGGCCGCGCGTGATGGACGGCCGTGCCATGAGCAGTGGCCACTGCTACAAGCACGGCAACCCCGCGTTGCAACCTAGCCACTACGCCGTGGTTATCGTCATATTGCTAGCACTTGCTCTGCCGTGCTCCACGCACGCTATCTGTGTCGCCACCCTTTTTGGCCGACCGTAAGTCAACCCTTTCCTCCTCTCGCTCGCTCGCACCTTGTTACGATAATGCCGTTGCCTAGCTCGTTTATCCTTTCTCATCTCTCCTCATCCTCTGAGCATTCGCCGTTGCACCTATCGGTTGCGCTAATACCTTCGCGCGCAATCACCAAACCTCTAGCCTTGATCGGCAAACCCAACCTTGAACTAATCCTTCTCTCTAACTTGTTTTCTAGTATATAAAGCTAGTAGCTTAAAACTATTTTAATATAAAACTAATTACTTTGATTTCCTTAAATTAAACTAGTCTTGCTTGTAGCTAGAATCGGATTTATTTGGTTCTTCTAAATTGATGTTATCTGGAGTTATTGCCTAGAAGATTGTCGTTATTTATTTCCATCGCATCTCGTGTAGGCTTGTAACCTTGTTTGAAGACCCGAGCTGCGACAGCGACCCAGCCGTGACGTTTGGGAAAACTGCCGACCCGAAGGAAGGGCCCAACCTCTACTACTCTACAACGACTACCGCACAGGTGTCATGTCACTCCCGACCATGTAGATCCCATGCATGCTATTTAGTTGCTAGTGCTTTATTTATGATGCTTTGGATGATTGAAATGCATGAACAATCTTTAGCCATGCCTTGGTTTTGATATACCCTGTTCCTTGAACTTCCTACCTTTGGGACTAGCTACAGACCCCTAGCTAGTCCCCGATATTTGCTATCCATACTTTTTACCTGTTTCGTGATATGGATGGATCTCTGGTTTGGATCGAGATTGGGATATCTCGGTATTCTAGCGTGTGTTTTGGGTGAGTGTGTATCCTTGACGTGTTACAGCGGAGCGCGAAGCCGCTTTGGTTACTGTGAAGCGCTGTCTAGGGAGGGATGCGACCTGGCCTCCCGCCCCAGCGGCGTGTCGTTCGGATGGAGTTGGTGAGTGCTCGCTCTTTGCAATTAAGGACCGATCGACAGTTTAACCGTGATCTTTGGGCTATTTTCGTACAAACCGTTCGCCTTGTTATGGGCGGGGTTCCGTCCGAGAACTAGTTGGTGGTTGGCACTCAGCTTGTAGGCGGACCGGTGTGGTCGTGTGTGAGGGGGACGGGTTATACCCCAGTAGCGTCGCCGCCTCCTCCGGGATGGTCTCATAGCTCGAGGCCTGGCTGGCAAGTTCTCGCCCGATTCGGGGCAGTCGAGGCTTGAGAGGCGGAGAGTGCCACCTGCTAGGTCTCCGGCCATTAGGTAGGGATGTGGAACAGGCGATCCCGTTTACGCCCTATCCACGGGTCCAACCTGCAGTGTTAAACCTATAGCTATAGTCCGTGTCCATCGGGTATGGACAGCCCCGGTCTGTTACTCGCTAGTATTTTCTTGTCTTGCTTCTCTCCCGAGTGTGTGAGCCCGGCTGTGCCGTTGAGATGTGGGAATAGGAGTTGGTGACCCCACATCGCAGATGAGAGTGGGATGTGTGTCTCGTTGAGATCCGTGTTGGTGTTCTTTTCTCGGTTGGGGTGTTGACCCCGAGGCGTTAGCCTCGGAGGTGTGGATCTCCTCGATATGGCGACCTCTGCATTACCGCTTACCTTGATGTTGCTACCGCTTGCATAAACCTTCTGACAGGTTTATCCATGCATATTAGAATTCATCCACCGTTTTGCTCTTTGTTGGGAAGTGACATGACATACCCGCTTATCGGGTAGATGGCAATGCTTTCAGACTTGGTGATCGACTCACGACAACGACGAGGAAGGATGGGAAGACTAGAGCTGGTCCTACACTCAAGTTTGCACATGGTGGGTGGAGACGCTTCGCCGATAGATCCGCTGCGTAGATGATTTACCTTTCTTGTTTAGTCTATTTGGACTTGTGCGGCTTATGCGAAATGTTGTACTCGATGTATTAATAAAATTATGTAATTTCTCTTTTTCTTGTGTTGTATGGATTTGTACCACTTGAGGGGGTTTGCACGTGATAGCCACTTCACAGGACTATCACGGAGGTGCAGAGGATCAGTTTCAGTTTTGGAAATCTGGTTCGTTTCACTCCCCTTCCTTACCTGCTGATGCTGCTTCTCCTTCTTCAACAACAAAGGTCCACTCCTTCCAGTTGGGCATATCAATTATGACCAACGTTTCGAGCTTGGGGAAAGCCACTGCATTTGCAGATCCGGGATTAATCACCCCACAACCAAAAAATTCGGGTCCAATCTTGGTGATTGCAGTGGCTCCGTGATTTTCAGAAATTTCAAGTTGGAGAGCTGCCCGATTGCAAGAAGATGTATAGATGATTTACAATTAAGGAGATTCAAGTACTTCAGTGATGCATAATGGATGGCAGTATCAAGCCAGGTAGGAAACCTTCGACCAAAGAAATGAACAATGCTTATATCTTCAATGCTCTGTGGAGGGATTAGCTTCTCAAAAGTCCTCTCAATATTGATTACATCCTCTTCACAATATGGTTCACCTGTACGATTAGTACAACTTAAATTTAATTGTTTGAGAAACTTTTGTCTACTAACAATGAATCTGTAGTGCAAGGAGATGCTCTTTCCAACTTAATCATATTAAGCTTCCTCAGCTGCAAAGAGGACCCAACTCGTCTAGATTCCATCCATCTTGCATTCTAGCAGCAGTATTATCATTATCACCACCAATGGAAATCCTTCTAAATCATTGAGACTTCAATCTACTTATCCCTTTTGGTACCAGATTTATTGGTGTTTGAGAAAGACCAAGACGCCTTAAGTTGCATAATTGAGCTATTCCGAGAGGAAGACTTTGCAAAACATCACATCGTTGCAGGTTAAGTATCTGAAGATTTATGAGAGAACTAATGGACTCCGGGACACAAGATATGTCAGTACCATCAAGGTCTAGCAACCGTAGATGTATCAAGTTTCTGATACTATCTGAAAGACTTTCTATGCAGGAGTTAGTCAAATTCAAAACACGAAGGTGTTGGAATCTTCTGAAAATTGTATTCTCAACTCTTTGTATCTTGACCCGACGAATAGCCAATGTTCTTGCTCTAATATGATTGTTATTTTCCACATCGGGTAGTATTTCAGCACGCTTGTTACTAAAAATCATAACACGTCGCATCTTGCATAAAGTTTTAACTGCTATTGTCTCTGGGTCTCCAAAAGAATGCTCTTCTCTTGACAAGTGCACTGCAAGTTGCCTTAAAAGATCATGCATTTTGCACCGTCTGTAGTCAGCATATCCAGGAATTGGTTGAATGAGATTCCTATTTATCAACTCATGGTAATATTCTTCAGCTGTATCCTCTAAAAGTTCATCTTCTTTCTTTTCTACAAAACCTTCAGCAACCCAATACCTTACAAGATCATCACGCAGTAGGTTCCAATCTTCTGGGTACAGGGAAAATATAGGAAGCACTGCCTCAAGTATTGTGGTAGCTCATCATAACTCAAATACAAAGCTCCTCTTAATTCAATTGGAAGCTTGCTCATAGACCAAGCACTCTTATTTATAACCTTTCTCCATTCATTCTCAGTTTTCTCTTTAGTCATTAGAACACTAGCAGTAACCTTGATTGCGAGAGGAAGGCCACCACACATCGTACAATCTCAATTCCTGTACCACTTAGGTTGTGTATTTCAGTATATTCACCAATGTTCATGCTCTTCCAAAGTAGCTCCCACCCTACATCATCAGACATCAATTCAACTCGATGCATATGTTCCACCCCAATTAGTCGTGCAACTGTTTCATTTCGAGTAGTCACCAGAATTATTGCTGTCGATGCAGTGTCTAACGGAGTTCTTAGTAGATTAGTCCATATATTATGCTGCCAAATGTCATCCATCACAAGAAAGAAACTTTTGTTTTCAACAGCTGCTGAAAGCTTTATGAGTCCTCGGACAGTTTCATCTTGCTTATAATCTACCTCAATGTTTTGAAGAACTTCCTTTAGGACATCAAGTTCAGAGTACTCACGGAAACACAAACCCATGCTTGTTTGTGGAAGGTTACTTTATTTTGTTGTCATTATATATTTTTGAGCCAGGGTTGTTTTCCCAACTCCTCCTGTTCCAACAATGCCAACCTTATATGACTTCTTTCCCATATTGGCACAAATATTATCTACCAAACTTGAGGAAGCAATCAATGTTTCCTTTCCCACAAGGTTAGGCTCCACAAGATCACAGGTTTCTATCTTCCTCGCAGCTGAAATATTCTCTTTAGGCTGCATATTTTTAATCTGTAAAAATCCTTCTCCAAGCTTGGAAATTTTCTCAAGTTCTGTGTTGAACTTTCTAATCCGAACAAGCAATCTCATGACGTCTTCCAATGTTAGGAAAACAAGGAAAAATGAAAATCTAGTGCATGAAGTAGAGTTTATTGATGATGAAGGCCCTCTGCTAACAGCTTCCTTCCTTCTAATCTAGCCAAGTTAATAATATCATCAGCTTCATACATAGCATCTTTGAGATCACCAAGCCAGTTGTTAACTGCTGACTCTTCTATGCTCCTTTGCTCAGCATCATTAAGAAAGCACTGTATTTGCTTCATTGTTCTCTGTAGCTCTTTGAGATCTTCTTTTACCCCTAGAATCATAATGGCTTCCTCTGTAATTATATCTTGTAATTTTTGACACATGATCCAACCAATAAATCAGAACTGTTGCCATATGAGAGGAACTGCAAAATATACCAAGTCATATTTGTGATTTGACACGCTTGTGAGTGCTTAATTCAAAAAAAAAAAGAAGATAAAGAGCAAACAAATCAAACTGACTGTTGTTCATATTGCTGCTTGGTTTCCTTTCTAGTGGTGGCCTAATCGATCAAGCTCACTTTTGCCTATCTTTTGTGCTGGCACATTTCCATGTATACCTCTCATACTAAAAGTGTTTCAGCCTTCAAGAATTAAAAAAAAATACATTTACTTCCTGCACACCGATCATCCATAAATGTACAACAAAAAACCTAATCTTTCATGTGCTACTAACATTAAACGATTAAGAGGCTACATGCATGAGGTTTCTTTTTCCATGAGTGGGAAATAGTAATTGTATACTATTACTAATTGGAAGTTGCTTTTTGCATTACTAATTGGACCTGCGAGGCTGGGACTCTGCAAAAAGAGCAAGAGAGGCGACGGGGACAGAAAAGAGAAGCAAGAGATGAGGCGAGGTGAGCGATGATGCAATTTATTATGGACCCACATTAAGAAACTATGGGTTGGATGGTGTATTTTCTACCCTGATGTCTTGCAGATGTGACGCTTTGGACATCACGCAAAGACCCAGCGGGTTGGGACTGCCCTAAGCAAGAGTGTTGGTTCCAGAGTAGGCAGCAAAACCTGCAATGACAGGGGCGTCGTGCACATGAGTGGGGGCCGGCGACTTGACTCGGCGGCCTCGCGTCAAGGTCTCCAGACCACCGCGGGCCTTGCTGGTCGGCTCCATTATTGTCCTTTGGTGACGCGCAAAGGCGTGATTCTGAGAATTTTTCTTTTTTACATTTTCTTTCCTCTTTTTTGCAAAAATATATGGTCCGGAAAAAAATTTGCAAAACTATACATCTAGCGCCGTGGGGGACGGCGGCAGGGACCGTGGATAGTATATCGATTATTTGACTATGAAAATGACTTCAAATGGAAAAATATAATTTTGCAAATTTTTTCGGACCATATATTTTTGCAAAATTGAGGAAAATATAAAAAGAAAAATTCGATTTACGGCATGACCAAGACAGCAACAGTCCACAGTCAACAGTACACAGTCTCCCGACAGTTAACTTGGTGAATGGCACTGGCATCAGGATCAGATGAACACCAAACTTAAGAAATTTCAGCCTCTGCTTCCCGCGATTTGGTGAATTCCAGGAAGGTTGTCCGTGGAGATCGGCAGGGGTCTCGGCGACACAACTGGCGATGTGGTACCTCAAGGTGTAGACTGGAACCAGTGCTGTGTCTGGAAAGATGCATCAGTGCAACGAACAGAGGATGACAAAAGGACCCTGGGGTTCATCGTTAAATAAGCTTACAGTACCACTTGATTGGTTTAAGGTTCATTAATACTGAAACAATCAGTGGAACGACTAACACAAGCAAGATAATTGTAGTGCTAACAAGCATGAGCTCAATCATTGAACATCGAGTACAACAACAGAGTAGCTCACATTTTATTACAAGCCGACAGCAGATGGGGTTGTTCATATTACAAATTCACAAAGTACATCGAATACAAACTCGTCACTGAACTAACTCAAGTAGCTCACATTTTATTCACACATGCATGCAACAGAGTAGCTGCGAAGAAAACAGAGTAGTTTCAGAAGAGAAGAAACAGACAAGTATTCCCTGTTGTGCCTCTGTATCAGTAATCCATGCCCCGCCATGCAGCCAACATCTTGTAGCCTGATACAAAAGTCCAGGTCCACATGCATTTAGATGCTTGGTCGATAAACTCCCTCTTCATAATATCGAAACAGAATCCTGCCTTTTCATGAAGCACAAGTACGTACATACATACATACACACACATATTTGTGTGTATATATATATATATAGGACGAGTTTTTTCTACTCCCGGGAGTAGCTACTCTCATATTTGTATCTCACAAACTATAGGGTATCTTTGCATACTTGAGGTTTCTAAAACAAGTATGTACACATACTTGATTTTTAAAAGTGGTATGTGGACATACCTTCTTTTTATATATGAGGAAATATACGGTTTGTAAACATACTCCTGTTTCTATATAGGAAATAACATATATCACAAGGTGCAAAAAATTACGAGTTCCACTCAAATTTTTTCATAGTTATCACTTTGATAAATCTTATTTTAGGTATATTTATATACTCCAATTGATAAATGGGTATGTACACATCATAAAGTGCTTTTTGAGCGTGGGAGTAGCTACACCGGAGTAGAATGTATTTATATATATATATATATATATATATATATATATATATATATATATATATATATATATATATATATATATATATATATATATATATATATATATATATATATATATATATATATATATATATATATATATATATATATATATATATATATATATTATATATATATATATATATATATATCGGTAACTCATACTCTATAGCTAGCCATAGAATAGCTTATTCTATAGCCAGGCCATCTCACACATGTCACTGACCGCGTCTCTTGCATGCGTGAGCTGTTGGAATATGCATTAACTACATAAAAAAGAAGAAGAATAATATGCATTAACTACGGTGTGATTATGGCAAATAAACACGCAAGGGTCCGTAGTCATTTCAAATTGACTAGCTGGCGTTTGTTTTGGGAATTCAAGTCACGGTTTGTGGCTTGCATGCATGGATTACGAGAATACGTGAGCATGCAAGGTTTGTGTACACGTTCTTGCATGTGTATGCGTGATGTTCTTTAATCGTGCACGTATGTCCGGCATAGTAAATAATTTTCCAAAGTCTAGTAAATATATATTGGGTTAATGACAAGAACAGAAGTTACGACTTAAGAGAAGAAATCATGGCTTTGTTATTTTCTGAGTTACCATTTCTTTGTGTGCCGATTTACTATATTGACACGAGAACCATTTAGCATTTACCATAAATTAGTTACGGAAAATCCCAATTGCTATAGAAAATAATGCCCGTAAATGGTTAACCACATACTCCTTCAGGGATATAATCTTGTAATTGATTATAGTAAATCACATACAAGGACATGGATTCTAGTAAATTGTTTACAAAACCTCGTTAAATCAGATTCTTAAGCGATTCTCGTAACTAACATTTCTTTGGTATATATATTATAGTAGTAAATTACTTAAAAATTCTCGTAACCGATGATGTGTACGTTAAATACTATCGTCACCAGATTACGTATAGTAGTAAATTACTTAAAAATTTAGGTAAATCAGATTCTCAACAGATTCTCGTAAATCGCAGCTGCTGGTATACATTAAAGTAGTAAATTACTTAAAAATGTCGTCACCAGAATGTACGAGTAGAGTCAACCGGTTCATGTACGTATTCTCGTAACGTGTATGCTGCAATTATTCATGTTTCTTGGACGGAAATATGTTTCGTCATTGACGGATATCTGCTGAACTCTCAATATAATCGAATATTCTTTTTTTTCTGCTGCTGATTACGTAAATGGATTAATAGTCAGTAACGACCCTCATTAAACCCGGCAGCAATGACGGAAGTAAATGTGGCTCCCATCAGCACGCTCGTTGGCAACTTGGCAGGCAGGTGTGGACCCTTGTGGAGTAAATGTGGCAAATCCTAATGTGCCATGTGGCCTGGCTATAGAATAACTATTTTATGGCGGTGTATACTCTCCTATAGAATAACTACTCCCATATTTGTTTCTCACAAACTATAGGGTATCTTTGCATACTTGAGGTTTCTAAAATAAGTATGTACACATACTTGATTTTCAAAAGTGGACATACCCATTTTTTTATATGAGAAAATACATAGTTTGTGAACATACTCTTGTTTCTATATAGGAAATAACATATATCACAAGGTGCAAAAATTACAAGTTCCACGAAATTTTTCATGGTTATCACTTTGATAAATCTTATGTTAGGTATGTTTACATACTCCAATTGATAAAAAGATATGTACATATACGCAAAGTGGTATTTTGAACGTGGGAGTAACTACACCGGAGTAGAATGAATTTTCTCATATATATATATATATATATATATATATATATATATATATATATAGTCAATAGCTAATAATGATGACAAAATAGGAACGAATTCAAATATCCAACCAAGGGTACTATATATACCTTCCGTATTCGTAGTTGTATACAGCCATCATCACGTCCAATTGTAGACATCCATGTCCTCTCCGTGCAACTCTCGGTGCTTCTCTTGGAGTCCAGGAAGCCATCCGGAGGAGGCACTTTGCATATCCTCTGTCAGAAATAGCTCGTGCAAGCTGTCCAATCCCTCAACACACATCAAGTAAGGACAGCGTTGCACACGCAGCAGTCTCAGTTGGGGAATATTTGACACATTCTCTACGCCTACACATGCCGCAATTAAAAGAACATCAGAGAGGAACGGGAAGTTCTCCATCGCCTTCATGTTGTGCATGCCACTTAATAGGAGCTCTGTCAAGCTCGTGGCCTCCTGCCCAAGCTGCTGTGGGAGAGCTCTCAGCTTGGGGCAGTTGAGAAGTTGCAACTTTTCAAATGAGGCAGCAGCTGCATCCTTGGAGGTGGGAATTCCACCTTGTGCTTTACAGCAACTCCATCCTCTCCCCCTTCCTCACCTACTGGTGTTGCTTCTTCTTCGACAACAAAGGTCCATTCCTCCCAGTTGGGCATATCCTCGATGACCAACGTTTCAAGCCTGGGGAAAGCTACTGCATCTGCAGATCCGTGATTACTCACCCCGCAGCCAGTAAACTCGGGTCCAATCTTGGTAATTGCAGTTGCTCCCATGATTCTCAAATATTTCAAGTTGGGTAGCTGCCCGATCTCAGGAAGATGCACAAATGATTTGCAGTTTATGAGTGCCATGTATTTCACTGAAGGCAAATGCCCAGCAGTACCTAGCCAGAATGGAAACCTCTAACCAAAGAAACATGCAATAGTTATACCTTCAATGCTCTGTGGAGGGATTAGATTCTCAAAAGTCCTCTCAACATTTATTACATCATCTTCACAATATGGCTCATCTGTACGTTCAGTCCAATGTAAATTTAATTCTATGAGAAACTTTTTGTCTACTAATAATGAACCTCTACTACAAGGAGATGCTCTTTCCAACTTAATCATATGAAGCTTCCTCAGCTGCAAAAGAGGGCACAGCTCGTCTATGTTCCATCTATCTTGCATTCTAGCATTATCACAGCCAACACCAACTGGAAATCCTTGTAAATTATTGAGTAACTTCAGTTTAGCTATCCCTTTTGGAACCTGATTTATTGGTGACCCAGCAAGACCAAGGCGTCTCAGGTTACATAACCGAGTTATTCCTAGAGGGAGACTATCCAAAGAAACACATCGCTGCAAGTTCAATATCTTTTTTAGATAAAGGATTACAAAATCCGGCCTCTACATCAGAGATGTACACAGCCAATTATTACAAAGCGTTCTTGGAAAAGACATCAACCAAAGTCTTAAAAGATGGAAAGACTAGCAAACGAGCAACGTGCTTCCACCCCTTATTTGAGATCTCTAAAGCAATAATCTCTAATTTCTTGCTCATCGAGTGAGGGTGTCCTTGGCTTGTTCGCCACGTCAGAATCGGGGCCCAAGAGCGTAGCCAGTATGCTCCCCTGAAAATAACCTGCATAATAGAGTTAGTTTTCAATTTCTTAAAAATTACATCATTCCGGCAACGCCAGATAGCCCATAGATAACTGCTGTACCAACCCATTAAACCTTTATCTTTTATGTTGGTTGTTCACCATGTACCAAACATATGGCCTATAGATCCGGTTGGTTCAGATTAGTAGCAAAAAGACTATTCTCCAAATTGTTTTAGCAAAGGGGCAGTCAAGGAAGAGGTGTTGAATATTCTCATTCCTATTGCAACTAATACATTGCTGACTTCCTTTCCAATTTTTCCTAGCCAGGTTGTCTTTGGTTAGAACAACCCCCCTTTGTAGGAACCAAAGAAAGATTTTTATTTTCAGGGGAATTTTCATCTTCCAAATCCTCCCATGACGAAAAGGTGGATGTGTATCAATAAGATGAATACAAAGGACCTGGACAAAGATATAATCCGGATTTAGGTTAGGCTCCATTTGAAATAATCAACCTTCCACCGCTTGGACATGTGAGATCCTTGCTACTAAATTAAGCCATTCTCTAAGTTTGTTGTCCACCAAAGCCCTTCTGAAAGAGATATTGAGAGGGTTTGTGGCCAAAACTTTGGATACAGTTGCGTGAGGATCTCTCACTATATTATATAAATTTGGATATCTAACTTTGAGAGGCTGATCTCCTACCCAAGTGTCCTCCCGGAACCTTGTATTGGTCCCATCTTTGACTTGAAGGAACCTTTAGACAGTACCTCATCTTAATATGCATGAGGCCCCTCCAAAATGAGAGTCATTAGGTTTGGTCACTTGAGATAAAGATTTTGATCTTAGGTATTTATTCCTTAGCAACGTTTGCCATATCCCATTTGTGTTTAGTAAATTTACTAACCACTTGGCAAGAAGGCACTTATTTTGAAGTTGCAAATCAAGGATACCTAGACCCCCTTGTCTTTTAGGGACGACAATATGTCCCATTTGGCTAATCGGTACCTATGTTTCTGTGAAGATCCTTGCCAAGAACCTTGATCTAAAATGATCTAGGTTTTGAGAACCCTTTAGGTAGTTCAAAAAGGACATCATAAACATGGGTAGGCTACTTAAGACGAGTTGAGAAGGACAAGTTTTCCCGTAAGATAGGTACTTTGCCTTCCAAGAAAGTTTTTGTTCAAGCGCTCTTCAACCTTTTCTCCATTCGAATTCAATAGTTGTCTATGGTGCATTGGAATCCCTAAATATCTGAATGGGTATTCCCCTGCATTACAACCAAAGAGAGAAGTATAGAATTCCTCCATCTCTTTAGCTGTACCATAGCAAAAGATTTCACTTTTATGGAAGTTTATATTAAGCCCGGATATGCTCAAAAGCGCATAGCAAAAGTTTTAGATTCTTTGCTTGCTCAGGGTCATGGTCTATAAAGATAATGGTGTCATCTGCATATTGTAGGATTGACGACCATCATCAATGAGATGGGAAGGACTCCTCTTATTTGGCCATCGGCTTTTGCTCTATTAATAAGAAGAGCAAGCATATCGGCGATGTTAAATAAGATTGGTGACATTGGATCACCCTGCACGAGTCCTCGTTTGGTTTGGAAGTAGGGACCTACTTCATCATTTATTTTAATCCCAACACTTCCACGGTAACCATACTTTCAACCCATCGACACCATTTCGGGAGAAGCCTTTCATACGTAAGGTTTGTTGCAGAAGGACCATTTAACTTTGTCGATGCCTTTTCAAAATCAATTTTGAAAATGACTCCATCCCTTTTTTTAGTATGAAGCTCATGGATAGTTTCGTGTAGTATAACTACTCCCTCCATGATATTCCTGCCAGGCATAAAGCGATTGTGTTGGACTCACCACTTTTTGGCTACAATGTTAAGCTTTGTTTGTCCACCTTTGTGAAGATCTTAAAGCTAACATTAAGGACACAAATTGGTCTATATTGCTGGATTTTATCGCATTTTGAGTCTTAGGAATTAACGTAATAATTCCAAAATTCAGACTGTACAGATCTAGAGCCTCCCTATGAAGATCAGAAAAGAGACGAAGTAGATCATCTTTAATAATCCCCCAAAAGACTTGGTAGAATTCAGCCGGAAATCCATCCGGGCCTGGAGCTTTGTTATGCTCCATTTGGAAGGCTGCGCTCTCACCTCAGTTCGGTGAAAGGGCCTATGAGAACATCATTTTCCTCTTGTGTTACCTGCGGAATATCAAGGATTTGATTTTCCATTAAGGAGATACCAGAGGCTTCAGGTGTCCCAAAAAGGTTTTTATAGTAATTAGTGATATGGCTTTTTAGGCAATCATCACCAACAACCACACCTTGATCATTCTCAAGTTTAAAGATATGTTGTTTCGATGTTTGCCATTTGCAACGAGGTGAAAGAACCTAGTGTTAGCATCACCTTCCAATAGGTTTTAACTTTGGCTCTCTCATACCATTTTAATTCCTCCTCTCTCAGCAGAGAAACTAGCCTTTCTTTTAGATAATGCTTGAGATTGATTTCTTGATCAGATAAATGGCTACTTTCAGCCTTCTTATCCAGATTATCTAAAAGAGATAATAACATCTTTTTCTCCTTCTGTAGGACCCTCTGTGTTTAGCCCATCCCCTTAAGTCTTTGTCTAAGTCTACGGATCTTAGCTTGCCCGGTTCAAGGGGGTGGAGCCTTCTTTCAGATTGCGGATATTTGCAACCATGTCATAAAACCATCCCGTAGCAGCCAACCCTCTCAAACTTGAAGGTCGGTCTCGGTTTGATGGGTGGAGGCTCGATGTTAACAACCGGGGAGTATGGTCGGAGATATTCCTATCCACAGGTTCGGCCAAAGTCAAGGGAATTGAATTTCCCATTCGTCTTGACGATTACTCTATCGAGTTTCTCAGTGGGGTTATCCACAGGCCTGCCCAAGTATATTGGCGTCCGTCATAACAATCTCTCTAAGATCAAGAGATTCAATGACATTGAAAATGCTAGGCCATTTGGGATCAAAATTCCACGAGCTTTTATCCTCTGGGCGTCTCATAATATTAAAATCCCCCTATGATATATGGGAGATTCCTTTGAGCAAGTGTTAGCCAATTCGAGAGGAAAGCATTTTTGTTTTGTACTTGTGCAGGTCCATAAACTGAATAAAGTACAAATTTGAAACCATTTGATTTTATATCTCAGGTGAATTTCACATAGAAATCTCCTCATCAATGGCTCCAATGTCAAAAACACGAGGTCGACACCCGGGAGGATGCCACTTTGATCTCCCATGTGGTGCCATAGTATGCCACGAAATCATGTCCCGCACACAGATTTTTGAGGACATGATCACGGGAAAGAATCTCTACCAGTTTCAGAGATAGCTATAAAATATCTGAAGGTTGATGAGACAACAAATGGACTCAGGAAGACTAGATATGTCAGTTCCATCAAGATCAAGTAACCGCAGATGAATTAATCTTCCAATAGAATCTGGAATACCTTGTATAACAGAGTCAGTCAAATCCAAAACTCGAATACATCGAAGTTTACTAAATATTGTATTATCAACTCTTAGTGACTCTTCAAATGATGTCCTCCAAGTTCTCACTTTATACTGCTCCTTATCCATGCTAGGTACACCACCATATCCTTCTTAGTGACAACTAAAATACGTCCAAATTTACTCATTTCACTAACTGTTCTTGATTCTGGGTCACCAACAAAACATTCTTCTCTAGATAAATGACAGCAAGCTGCCTTAGTAGATCATGCATTCTGCATTCATCGAAGATCAGCCCTTAAATAATCTGGTTGGAGGAGATTTCGATATATCAACTCATAGTAGTATTCTTCAGCTGTATCTTCTAGTAGTTGGCCATCTTGCTCATCTATGAACCCTTCAGCCACCCACATCCTCACAATATCATCATGGAGAATAATACCATCTTCAGGAAACATGGCACAATAGACGAAACACTGCTTTAAACAATACGATAGCTCTTCATAGCTTAGATACAAAGCACTTGTTATTTCACTATGAAGTCTGCTCATGGACCAGTCATCTTTCCTTAAAATCTTCTTCCATTCATTCTCAGTTTGATCTTTTCTTGCCAAAACTCTAGCAATAACTTTAATTGCAAGAGGAAGACAACCACATCTGCGAACAATATGTATCCCTAAGTCTCGCAGATTTTCTGTTACCTTTTCTTCATTGATGTTCATGCTCTTCCAAAGTAACTCCCATCCTACATCCAGCGACATTAAATCAACTCGATGTGTATGCTCCACTCCAATTTCTACAGCAACAGTGTCAAGTCGAGACGTCAATAGAATTATCCTGTGGCTGCAGCATGCATTGGGATCTTTAATAGATTTTCCCATATACAAGAATCCCACACATCATCCAACATAAGAAAAAATCTCTTCTCGTTGATGGCTAATTTCAGCTTGCTTTGGAGCTCATCAATTGACTCATCTTGCATGTATTGTACTTCAATTTTTTGAAGAATCTCCTTTAGAATAGTAATTTCAGAGTAATCTTTGGAGACAAACCCATGCTTGTTTCTTGAAACAACCTTTTATTTTTGGTCATTGTATATTTTCTGTGCCAGTGTTGTCTTACCAACTCCGCCAGTTCCAACAATAGCAAGCTTGTAAGACCTCTCATCCTTATGTTCAAGTACCAAATCTACTAGCTTTCTACAAGCATGGTTGACCTCCTTACCCACACGGTTGGGTTCAACAAGGTTCGAACTTCCTCTGAGTTTCAGTGGTAAATCTTTTCCAGTAGGTTGTATATTTAGGACAGATGAAATTACTTTATCCTTTAAAATAGTGTCTATTCTTTTGTTTAGGCTTCTAATCTTGACGGCAACCTGATGACGTGTGTGAATATTAGAAAAGAAAGAGAAGGGAAAGGCCATGCATGTATTTGATTTGCTTGATAATGACAAAGAATGATCTGGTAATAGCTTGCTTCCTTTAGATCTAGCCAAGTCGATAATATCATCAGCATCATACATAGCATCTCTTAGCTGTCCAAGCCAATAGTTAACAGCTGATTCTTTTGAGCACCTTTGCTCTGGGTCATAAACAAAGTGATGTATTCTATCCATCCTCCTCTGTAGTTCTCTGAGCTCATCTTTTACACCTAAAATTAGTATGGCCTCCTCAGTAACTACCTCTTGTAACTTCTGAGCACATGATCCAATGAAAGATTGTAGTATGGTTGCCATGCGACAATCAAGAAGTTGAGGAAATCCACCGAAGGAGTTGCAGGCTTGCTATGAATATGCAAATGTGTTAACTTGGTCTCAAAATTTGACAGTGCTCAGAAATTGAATTGTGTTATAAAAGGATTAACAGATAGATGTATAGATTTTTACTGTAAATCAAGCATAATGCCATTTCATATAGATCACGAACTAGTAAACTAGGTATATGTTGTTCTTTAACAAAAATGAGTAGTACGGTGAGGTATGCTACATAAACTCTTGAGTTAGCATTCTATCCTTTTATTTTCTGCTTTAAAATGATATGATAAATTGGGACATAAGATTCACCATTACTTCATTAACAATATAACATATTTTTATACGGTAGTATAGTGGTCATGAAAAACTACACCAACTTATCAGGTCATAAACAATTTTAAAGTGGACAGCAGAAGTTATCAGGAAATCACCAACAGGGAACTAGAAATCGCATTAGCCATTTGTGGATATTATTCTTGTTTTTTGTGCAATTATAACTTGGGAGCATATCAGGAGGAAACCAGGAGAGCTGTGCAAACTTGCAAACTTTACATCAAAGGCGCAGGATTCTCATCCGATGGCTAGGAGAGAGGTGGGTCCAATTTTTTTTAAAAAAGCACCAACAGGATCCTCCTAATCGCATCTTTTTTTTTTGCAAATAACCCCTACCCTAATCCCAGCACATGTCGCACACTGTTTCCCATTTGTGGCCCCTTCTCCGTGCCACCACCTTCACCGCGCCCTTCGTGCTGCGCCGCCGTTCATAGGCTGGGGAAGTAGGGCGCCACGCCGCCGTGAATGAGGCTGGGCAGCTCCTCCCGACCGCGCCCGCCACGTCCTCCACGTGCGGCACGACTGCTGGAGAAGGCAGGGGCCTGTGTCTGCTGGACTCCATGGCGGAATCGGCATTGGACACCATGGCGGCACTTGTTGGGGGATTCGGAATCGATCACGAAAGGTTTTTTTGTTTTTGTTCCTTGCGAGAGCCTTGCGCAATGCATCTTGAGGTCTCCATGCTAGCGAAACCCGCGAAACCTTTTTTTCTATTTAGCCCTCTCAGCATCAAGGATTTTCGCCAGTCAGCTTTCACACCCGAAGCATACAGCATTGAGAAAGTTTTCCAATCTCGGTCTTTCGTACTCATTTTTTGGGGACGAAACCCGTGGTCAGTCCTCGTACTAAGAGGAATCTTTGCCATGCTCTCGTTTTGGTTTTTGCAGTTCTAACCCTTCACTTTCGTATTGTCCGGACATGTGTTTTCACGGTAACGGATTGGTTGGACGAAGGGTCGCCCGAAAGGAAGTCTTCACCGGCAAACGCACGTGTTTTCGCGGAAAACACCGCAATTTGCGGTGTGAAATCAGTAAAGCACGGATTACGTGAAGACCTGGAGGTGGAATCCCTAGTTTCGCCTAGTACATTATGGAATAATTCGTTTCACACAAGGCCATTTTCGGAAGGTAAAGTCCGTTCGTCTCCCTATAAAAGAGGCCGACCGGCACTTGTAAAGGGGTTCGACTTTTAAGAATTACACTGTTTGAGTTTTTATCCGTCATCCTTCATGTCTTCAATTTTGATCGTCTTTGTATTGTTCGTGTTAAGGCTTCATTTTAGCACAACAGCGCTAGCGGCGGACACCATGGCAGTAGCCGCGCACTCAGTGGCGTTGGACTCCTTGCCGATGCCGGCGGCAGACTCCATGGCAGCGGCGATGGACTTGGCGACGTCGCAATCCATGGTGCCGGTAGCGGTCTCCATGGTGGCGGCAGACTTGCGCGTACCGGGAAAAAACAGGCGCATCATGCATGCTGGGGAGGGGGTAAAATGCAAAACTTTTATTACTTTGCTAATCCTGTTGGGATGTGCATAATAAACCCACCACTCTCCCTAGCCATCAGATGAGAATCTTACACCCCTCATGCAAAGTTTGCAAGTTTGCACAGCTCCCCCAGTTTCCATACGCTCCCGCGAGAAGATAGCAACTAGCCTGCTTGTAGTTGACTGAGTTTACCTGTTTGTGCTTTGATTTGCAGATATATCTGTATGTGTATACTCCTTATTTTCAAGTGTACTTGTGTCTTGTGTGCACTTTTATTTCTGACTTAAGCATTAGTGTCCACTCCGCTAAACAGAAAGATAAACAACGAATGACTCAAACTAACTGGTCTCACATTTCCATGCTCGCACATTTGCAACCTCCTATCATACTCGACTCACTTTGTTTCCTCCATAAATCTACTCCACAAAATCTGCCGTTTCAAGTGCTAGTAATGTTACATTTCAAGTATAGGAGGCTGCAGGATTTCATTTCAATGAATGGTAAATGGACGTAACTTGTAACGATGCTTCGAAGAATTTAGAAGATTCCAGTGCTCAAGTGCACAAGACTTACCTGAATCAAGAGAAATTTTCAACAAGGGCATGACGGACATTAGAAGTCAAGGATGCAAGATCATCCACCACCAGCAACAACGAACTGTTTCTTGCTTAAGGTCAAGTCATTACTGAAGGAAGGGGAACAAAGATGAATTGCTCAAATAATATCCCGCAATCAACTGAATAGAGATAGCCAATATGTGGTCTTGACCATGAAAGAGTCACGATTACTCTGCTTTAAAGGGAAAGAAAAGTGGATAAAGCTCAGAAGGATGTTTGAAATGAGAAATAAAGAATCTGTGGATAGTATAGGTCTTTGTGCACTACCGAGCAGCAAAACCGACACCCTCTTCTTGTTCTCTAATCGGTTGAGAGATTAGAGAACATTGCCTCTGTCAAAGACAGTATCCTCTCCCAAACCACATTGCCTCGCATCCTCCTCTGCTTTTCCACACTACAGAAAGAACCATAAAGCCCAATGCAAGAACTCTCCTGAAAAGGGAAAAAAGATGGACAAAGTTTAGAAGGGTGGCTGAATCAAGACTAATAAAAACGATGTTCAGTCTCGATGTAATAGAAGATAACTGCATCTAGATTAATGGCCTGCTTGGGTCGTAAGTTGCTGTGCACAAATCATCACAAATCCCAAAAGCTGAGAAATGTGTCTCCCTAACTCCTAAGCACCCAGTACTGAAGCAAATTTAGAATTTTAGAGCATCCTGTACTTACAGAATGATGTGGATGGCCTTGTTCTTCCTTGAATATAGAATTACTTGAAGCAACAGTCAGAGCCAATAATAGATCAGCAAGAATTCGCACTGATCACCAGCAAAAATAGACAATTGTATACGTCTAGATAGCCTTGTTCTTCCTTGAATTTTGAGTAAAAGTTACTTCAAGCAGCAGTCGAAATAGACAATTGTATACGCCTGGAAATGAAATGTAGCATAACGTGAGACAACTGAATGAAATGCATTCCTGTAATAATAATAACTAACTAGAATAAACGGAGGAGTAATGCACCTCTTCTCGCCCAGCCGCGATGATCCGAGCGAGCATTCCAATCTCCCGAACTGCGAGGCGTCGCTGTGTGAATGTATCTGCAACTCTGTTTGCTTTGGCCTTCGTCAGTTGGGGAAAGGAAACTGAAGCGCCCATCTCTCGTCTTTGAAGCAAATGGTTTCAGCGGAGCAGAGGCCAGGAGAATCACTGGATGACACGCAAAGTTGCTCCAACAGCCCAATCCTTCTTTTCCTCCTACCCTTACGAGAAGAAATGAATAATCGATCTAGCTTTAGCAAAAAGAATGTACTGATTCGACTCTACAGCAACAAGCAAAGAACCTTCTTTTCTTCCTCCCCTTTTGATTCGCTTCGCTGTCGAGGAGCCGTGGCCGAAAAACGAAAGTCCTGGGCCGCTGAGATGATGCCGCTGCCATGCAGGAATCGAAGGCGGCATCTGCGAGTTTCAAAAGCCGGGTTGGTGTGGGACCTCAGCGTCGGTGACCCCAGCTGAAGCAGGACGGCGCTGTGCCGCATTGGGTCCTGAACGCGGCTCGCTGCTTAGTTTTCTGATGCAGCGGAACGTGTGTTGCTTCTAGAGCTAGACCTGATGACCGGCGGCAACGCTGTCGGCTTAGGTCTCGAGTTCGAGCTGCCATCCTGCCGCGGCGCGTCGTCCGTCTCCGGAACGGCGGCACGCACGCTGCGAGGAAACAGGGCTGGCTTTGTCAGTCACGCCGCCAGCATTCAGAACGCTTAAGATAAGAGCTCATGATTTATGAACGTGTCCTGGCGATGCGTGCGGCGTCATCGGTCACCCAGCTCCCGCCGTCGCCATGAAGGGCTGCCGTGACAGGGCGCCGAGCAGTCTTAAACTTCGTAGCTCACGCTGCCACCGTAAGCAAACACACGTGCGCGCTCCTCTCCTCAGGACGTACAGAGATAGCGGCCATGTCGTATCTCAGGAGGCCGTGGTTGTTGAGATGCAGACCAGCAGAGGAAGGCCACTATGCCACAAACAATTTGTGCTGGTAGCTAAAGGAGTCTTTTTGGCGGGTGGGTGACGCCGGCGACCTTGTGGACAAATCGTCTAGCGGGTGCTTAAGTAAATCCGTCGATCTTGAGGTTTCGAGCTTGAGGGCCAAAAAGTTCAAAATAAATAGAAAAAACTTTTAAGGAGGGACCCCACTGACCCACCCACCCGTCGGTAAAGCTGCAAGTCGTGCAGTTTTCGCGTAAAAGTCTCGCCGACCCACAACCTCCACCCCTCGCGTGAAGTCTCCTCTACCACTACACACACACACTCATGTCGTCATATGCGGTTTGATTCTACTCATATTATACTACACGAGTGTAATCGTTTTATAGTCTCTGGATTCAAATTAAAAACTTGCCAACTACAAAGTTTCATAACTTTCGAAGATCTACAACTTTCATTTTGGGAGTTTACGCCATTCGAGGTCGTTTACAAAATTTGAATTTCAAATTTGAGAGATTCAAAATTTTGACGATATATGGTTTCAAATAAAAAATTGTTAACTACAAAGTTGCATAACTTCAGTATCTACAACTTTCATGTTGAGTGTTTCGCCATTTTAGGTCGTTTGAAAAATTCAAATTTTCAAATGTGTCCATTCTTTGGCGGGCGACATAAGTCCTGCACGACACAAAATCAGGACTATTTGTCTTTGGCCGGGTGGCTTGTGGCATGCCAGCACTATGCCTTCACCGTGGGTGACATATATGGCCCGCTAGCACTATGCCTTTCTTCTTTGGCGGGTGCTTGGTCGGTGAATTTTTATTTTAACCTTTTAAATTAAGATTTTAAAATAACCCACCCGAACTATATTTCCAAAGTAGCCCTTTTGGTCGCGCCAAGCTCCGTGGTAGCGACTAATGTAACTCACACCACATGAGTGGCGCGACTAATATACACGATGGGCGAGTCACGCCCACGTGCGTGGCATGAGAAGATTACATAGCTAAGCCCTCTCCTCCTCGCTCATTTAGCCGTGTTTCGTTATTCCTTTTAATTGAAAATGAGCTCCTAAATTTGTGAAACTCGAGATGTATGATCTAGAGTGCATACGTTCCATTTAACTACTTGCACTCCAAACCATGGTATATAAATGAAAATCTAATTTTGAAATAGCCTAAATGTTATTAGATCAACACATCAAAATTTCTAAGTCTGAAAACAGAGCCAAATAGTCAACTTTGGACATACTTTTTGAGAAATTTCACACTAAGACCTTAGATACTTTTGGGCTACAAGTGAATTTGGATGTTCATGGAAACATTGGACAATTTGTTGATCAAATATAACAAAGAATTCATAGTTTAAGGGAGGCTTAAAGTTGAAAAGTTATGTTATTTTCTAAGTTTGTCGACTAAGTATAAAACAACACAACTTTCCAAATTTAAGCCTCACTTAAAATATGAATCCTTTGTTATATTTGACCAACAGCTGTCTCAAACTTTCTATGAACATCCAAATTCACTGTAGCCTAGAAGTATTTAAAGTCTTAGTGTAAAATTTCTCAAAAAGTATGTACAAAGTTGACTAGTTGACTCTATTTTCAGACTCTATTGATCTGATAACACTTAGGCTATATCAAAATTAGATTTCTCATTTTATACACCATGGTTTGGAGTGCAAATTGTTAAAAGGAACGAATGCACTCTAAAGATCATACATCTCGAGTTTCACAAATTTAGGAGCTCATTTGCTAATTAAAAGCAATAAAACACGGCTAAATGAAGTGGGAGAATCTTGTGGCGTGACTTGGTCCGAGCGTGCCAAGCCATTTGGCGTGACTCGATGCGCCACGTGGTGCGACTTTTTTCAGCGCCAGGTGTAAGTTAGTCGCGCCACTTCATGTGGCGTGACTCAACTATTAGTCGCGCCACGAGCCAGCGACCAAAAGGGTTGCTTCTTGGAAATATAGTTCGAGGTGGGCTATTATTAAAATATTAGATTAAAAGGGTTAAAATAAAAAAATACATATCGTTTTCATGTGCTGGTGGGTGCCACACTAATTTTCATGTAATAATACAAATCATTTATGGCGTAGTGGACAGCCATGTCAAAGCCTGCGATGTCGAAATTAAGCATCTCCAACCTAGCACAAGGGCATGTAGCCTAGTGGTTACAAAAGTCTCGATAGCACTTGAGGTCTTGGGTTCAACTCTCGTGGGGCGAATTTATCATGATTTTACGATGTTGTGTTTTCATTTGTAGGCGTTCCGTGACAGTGAGACGTTTTGTCACACCACAGAAATTTCCCAATTTCGGGGATGTGAATAGAAAGAATAATTAAACAACAATTTTCCCATAATTTTAAAATTTTCCCAACATTTATTTTATTTACAAGAAATATAGTATAGGAAAAAGTCATTGATTGTTTTTGAATAAATAAATTGATTCAATGTGTGTTACATTCATGCTGGTGCATTTGGTGTTTCATGAGTGCAAAATGTTTTAAAAGGCGTTTAGGTCTTGACCAAATCCTTACGAGAATTTTTCAGCTTTTGGAATTTATTCTCATTTTTTTGAGCTAATTCTATTTATTAGAAGGCTCTAAACTCTTTTCATGAGCTCCAAATACTTTATTTGGGTTGTTCATGTTCCAATCTGTCTTTGGGAATTTTCCAGAAATTTTTGGGATTTTCAGACTATTTTCTGTGACTTTATTGATTTATCTAGATGTTTCTGGATTTATCTTTGCACAGCAAAATGTTTCTAAAAAAAAGAAATCTAATCCTATCTGGGCCGAGCAGGAGGCCGACCCGCGCTCCGGCCCGGTAGAAGCCTATCGAGGCCCGGCCAAGGTCGGCCATAGCCGAGCCCGCGCCTCGGTCTCGTGCCACACGCGCCAAGGCTAGCTGCCGCACCCTATAGAGGGCGGAGCTCGAGGCCGCGCGCGCCCTAGTGCCCTCTGCCGCCCTGCGCCACGCCTCGCTCATCCTCGCGTAGCGTCGCCCCTCACCTCGGAGGCGCCGGCGCGCGCGGCGCCGCTTGCTCCATCGCAAGACAGGCGTCCCGGACCAAGCTAGCCAGCGGCCAAGTTTCCCCATGCGCGCTGAATGTCACGCCTTCCCCTCGTTGATGGTCCGCGGATGGGCCGCCGTCACTTGAAGACCGCGCGGCCACCGTTGAAAGTGACCGCCAGTTGTGGACCAGATCCCAAATCACGAGTGTAGTAGGACCTGCACGTGAGGCGTGCTTGATGTCTCGTATCCAGCGTCCTTGTCTAAGTGCCTGCGACCGTCCGTCTATTCCTTGCCCTTGCGCGGTGCGCCCACAAGTTGGGAGCAAGCACTCGACAGGCACCATTGATCCAACAATCCAACTACGACCATAACCGATGCCTCAAGAAAGCTTGCCGGCGAGGGAGGATGGTAACCTAAAGGCCGTCCAATTCCTGGAGGAATCGATACGCGCCAACCAGAGCCATCGAAGTTGCAAAGTGAACCCATGAAGTGAAGGTTAGGAATGCCAAGCCCACCATAGTTAGTGGGGCACATGAGCCTGATCAGGGGACCCGAGCATTTACCTCCATATGTGACCTTCGTACCACACCAAAGGAAACCTCGATTAAGGGTTTCGATAGTGTGGATCACCCTTGGGGAAATGGCTATAGCCATAGAAATGTGGATCGGGATAGCACACATGGCAGACTTTACTAAGGTCAGCCTCCCGCTTTATTTGACACGAGGTCAGTCTGTCCGATATCTGATTCATATGTTCTTTTTTTCCAGAACAGTTTTTTGTTTTGTGCTTTGGTGACTAGGGTATTTGTTTGGTTGGTGGCACGGGAGTAAACAAAGAGGGAACAAGGCAAAAACAATGCATGTGATGTAACAATTTTTTTTGTTTAATTTCAATTTCGTGTAACAATTTTTTTTGTTTAATTTCAATTTTGTTTAAACACGCTGCCCAAAACGATCGATCGAGGCGAACAACGCCGAGCCTAGCTTTCTCTCCGTCCGCACCTCGCCTTCTCGCTTCGTCCTGGGCTCCTGGCTGGTGGCCCACCGGCCCTCTCCCTCTCCATGACGACACTCTTCACCGCACTACTCACTCCTTATACATTTTCATTTACTTCCGTAATTTGTCGATATCGATCCAGCATGGGCAATTTGTACGCTTAGACTTGCCCTTGCTCCTGGTCGAATCTTGGGTCTGCGCCATCGGCCACCGTTATATCACACTTTTTGACAAATTTTTTTAAAATTTATGAAAATGTTTGAAGGAATTTTACATTTTATTCCACCTAGGTAGAGAGAGACTTTTTGCACCAAATATTTTTCTATCGGAAAACCGTAGCAAATCAAGACAATCTCACCTTGCTAGTTGCATCATATGATGGGGTTTTAATATAAATCTACAGCTCCAATGGGTGTTATGAAATGTGGTAGGTGTATGATTTGCATTTTTAAGTCCATACCTCCCTGGTGTCACCAATATAAAACCGTTACGGCCGGCCAAAAGCATTAAAATGGGCGAACTAATGACAAGATACATGTCTGGTTAGCAAAACATTATAAAATGACGTCCACCCTCCTCCGTTCTCACCTGTATATACACTCCTCCGGTGCATATATGAACCATTGGGCCGGTCTCTACCCATATGCGCAGCAGCAGCAAGTTTTTATTATGCATCTCCTCCTCAAGTTAAGAGGCATTAGCAAGAGCCCCGTCTTGCACTCCTGCCTCAAGTTCGGTGGTCAATTCATGTAGAAGCAAGGTGATGCTCCTCCCTCTGGTAGTTTATTACAATTGTAGTATATAGTCTATCTACACATGCGCGAAAAATTGCAAGTACCCCAAGAAACCTCTTATTTTCGTTTCTTATTTCTCAAAGCATGTAGTCTATCTAAATTGTTAGCAGCAGCAGCTCTGTTCTGTATCTTTTCTGCGTGAGCTTGTGGGGAACGGAGGGACAAGCCAGCTCTTTGTGCATCTTCTTCCATCAGCTTCTGTGCTGCTACACGTCAGTCTGTACACAAGAGCAACGGTATTGTTTCTTCTCCCTGGCACTTTGGGTGCTTCTGTGCTTGCCCTTTACTTTTGTTGCTTGTGTTTTTTTAATATTATTCCTGTTGAAAACCAAGATGGTGAACTTATTATCCCTGCATTATTGCGAAAGACATGATATCTAATATATATTGACAGTGTGGTTATTTATGAAATGTCATGGAAGAATTAATGAAGTAAAATTTCAGTGAACCCTCCAAGGGTGTGGGCAGTAACGAAATCCAAAGAACGCACCTTCATTTATCCATACCTGCGTGAATTATTTGTAGAGGCATGAAAACCTTATTCGTACCTGTTGGGAGTTCAGAAATCGGATGGAACCCCCGAACACAGAAACTAAGGAACTTGGGAATGTATACGCGAAAGAACTCAAGAACTCGGGGACAAAGACTCTCCCAAAGCCTGCCGTCTCCTCCAAAGTTGTGAACCCCTTTACACGTGCCCTCGGACCCCCTTTTATAGGGAGGCGAAGGGACTTTTACATTCCGAAATTACCCTTGGATCCAAAGAATATTCCAAATGGGAACATGTACATGAATGTCTTTCACATCCCGTAATTCGCGGAGCTAATTTCATAGATTTACAAGCCGGCCACTCGTTCACACCTCGAACCCGGACTTTTGATGCCTCGCTCGACTTGGTTTATTCACGCCGCCTCTTCACTTCATGGCGACCCTCCGGTGTGCAGGTTCCGTCTCGAACCGCTGAATCCATCAAGTAAAGTTTCCCGAATCTGTAAAGACCTTCGAAGTTTCTGTCGTCCTGAAATGATAAACAAAACTTGTGAATCTGGATTCTTCCGGCGATCTTTTCGCCTGAGAGTAAAAGGTTAGCGAATCTTCCATTCACACTTCGCATAAGCTTTAAATCTCGAAACACCGAACCATATTCTTCTGAATCCGTGAAAACATTTACCCTTCTTGACACTTTCACGCCCATGTCTCCGAATTCGCAGGAGTCAAGAAATTTCCAAAGTTTCGAGGGTGAAAGATTTTTACCTAAATTCCCAACAGTACCGATGATAGAACAAACACCATGAATCCGATGTGAATGTGGAGGTTACTCGTGCCGATATCAACGTTGACATGTAAAATGGTTATTCGGTATGGCCGGCGGGAAATAACACCGGTACGAATAAGCCATTATCCGAATCAGACCTAATCTGTGCCGGCAATGATAGTCACTGTGAATTTATTTAGAAACAGAAATAGTGACATAATTTATCTAGGCCGAGGGCCACCCTCAGTTAACCCTCATAGCATGCATTGCAAGTCACAAGTCACATGTAAAAATAAGTATACACTGCACGCGGTGCAACCTTGAAATTCACGACCTTCCCTCTAACGCTAGCCTTCCTTACCATCCAACCAAAAGGTCATACATGCATGTTCTAGGGAGCTAATCATAATCCTTTTGAGCTTTGATATCTATAACTTTAAACAATAGGCATCGAGATGGCTTCCAATCCAAAACGTTTTTCAACTATAAAGTTGTAGATCTCATCGAAGCGTACAATATATTTCATCAAATTTGTCTCAATCCGAGGTTGTATGCGAAAGTTACGAATGAAATTCAAATCACATAGCCGGAAACTGTACCGGTGCAATTTTTGAGCCGGCATGAGTAATGGAGTATTTGTATCAGCACAATTGGAGTCATTGCAAATAGTTGAGTACACGTTCTGGTGCACTTTCGAGTTGGTACAAATTATCCAAAAATATTTCATGCCGGTGCCATTTTGAGCCAGTATAAAGAGTATTATCGATGCAATTTTGAGTCGGTTTCGATAACAGGTTTGCCCGAGGTACAAATACCATGGGGTGCCCAGGGGAAAGCACTTAAGATAATAAAGGATTCGCCCGATCACGCGGATTAGTCGTGGCCTCGCCCGACCCCAGGGGACAGGAAGAATGAGACGAGCGGTCAGACTGACCCGGCCGAGCAGAGGAAGTCTCTGCCTCGCCCGACCTCCAAGGTTGGACCTTCCCAATCGTTAGGGGTTCGCATATCATTGGCCACCTGATATATCGCACTTTTGACAAAATTTAAAATTTATGAAAATGGTTGAAGGATCTTTACACATTATTCCACCAAAGCTAGAGAGAGACTTTTTGCACCAAATATTTTCTTTCGGAAAACCATGGCAAATCAAGACAATCTCACCCTGCTAGTTGCAGATGTGATGGGGCTCTTAATATAAATTTAGAGCCCCAATGAGTGGTATATATGAAATATGATAGGTGTATGATTTGCCTTGTTAAGTCTATACCATCCTGGTGGCACCTATATAAGACTTTTACGGACGGCCAAAATTAAAGGTACAGCGCAACTTGCATTAAAATGGGAGAACTAATGACGAGATAAATTATATGTGTCTCCCTTATGGATTTAGCTATGTCTGGTTAGCAAAATAATATAAAATGACGTCCACCCACTCCTCAGTCCTCACATGTATACACTCTTCTGGTGCATATATGGACCGGCCGGCCTCTACGCATATGCGCGGCGGCAGCAAGTTTATTATGCATCCTCCTCAAGCTCGAAGGCATTAACAAGAGCCCTGTCTTGAACTCCTACCTTAGTTCGGTGGTCAGTTTGGTCAGTTCGTGTAGAAGCAAGGTGATGCTCCTCGCTCTGGTACTTTATTTCAATGGTTATGTTCTTCCTATTCAAATCCTTGGTGCCGTGTGCCAGTTCGTTTGATCTCGCTGGTCTTCTTTGCTTACGGTACGTGTTTGCTTGGGTAATATAAACTTCAATTGCTGATGAGTGGTAGTTCTGGCTCGCTAAGATAGCGAGCCGAACCGAGCCGGCTCGATATCCTGCTCTAGTTGGAGGGGCTCAAGCCCAACTCCATCGACAACTTCTGGTTAGCACCTACACGATTAGGGATAACCATAGTTGTCAGAAACTGGACTCAGTTGTGCGATTTTACGACTTTACAATCTTAGTTTATTATCGGGTTGATTCCACGATTCTAGTAAGTAGAATCTACGATTTCACGATTCTTTAGTTACAATCCTACATTTTGCGATCCTAAGATTAGAGTTCCGATCTGATTCAGGACTGTGATTTCAACAACAACCAAGGAACCGGTCAGACTGGTTCATCCATGCTTGGCTGAGTTGGGTGACCAGGTGGTGGTGTCTGTCCCGCATAAAATTTAGGTGGCATCCTGTACAGAGGTACTTCTGCATCTTTTCCTGATGCACTAGCATTCACTACATCAGATTGCTTTTTAATACTACATGAAGCTTAATCAATATTTTTCTTGACATCCTATCAATTCTTTCTACTAGTCCATCAACCCGTGCCTCCGCAGGTTAGCACTTTATTTTAATTTTTAGAAGTTATTTAGTTTTATTAGGAGCATATCATAATAAGGTTCACATAATTTTGCAACGTGATCTGTAAATATAATACATTAATTAGCCATAATGAACTTAAACGGAAATCACAAATTAAAGAAAATATAAGAAACCACTAGATATAACACTTAATTAAAATACTGGAATCTGCCAAGCAAAGAAAGTTTCACCTTGTTAATGCTGCAACATATAAAGCATGCAGGAAATCTGGTTTTGGCACTACAAATACTAGCTTAATTGCAGAAAGGCCAGGTATTATTGCTTTTTGTCATTATCTCATAGTGCTACAAATGCTAGGTGAATCTGTGCACTTAAAAGTAATAACTATTAGATGTTCATGGTTAAATTGAGTACATGCAACCAATCAAAATTGCACATCATTGCTTAATATTTTGTTGATTTTCTAAACATTATACATACAAATCAATAATCTCTATCCATATGTGATAAACTTACACATTAGTCTATGTGTTTTTTATCAGTATTCATAGTTGCTGTCAAAGAATTTCTATAGTTTTAGTTTTTATTGGAAAATAGAGTGCTTACTGTTGGTGTTTCTTAGCGTCACCACAAGAAATGGGTGTTTTAGGCCCATCCCCAGCACGTCGCCTAGAAATACTGGTGGTAAACCTAACGTTACGAATGGATATACCGTTGTAGCATTTCACCCATGAGTATTCAAAGGGTATTGTTATTTATATTTTTCCAAAGAAAAAGGTTGGTGGATAAAAGAGATAAAGTTGTACTGTGTCCACGAACTTGACACCACATTTCACATGAGTATACAACATGCAATACACAAAGGCAGGAGTAAGTTGCAAAACAATGATAGTGTGACACACTCACATGCCATTCTCTTCCAAGTATAAAGAATAAAAGAACAAATAATAAATAAATAATTAGCCAATGTTAGATGGAGCAAGGAAAAGGGGTCATAGTGGTAAAACATAGTTAGCAAAGGGTTATACAAGCACGGGTTAGGACTTAGTTCTAAGCACCCAGGCACACAACAGGGACACCAAACTGCACTGATCTGCCAGTAAGTGGTAAGGCTTTATGTACCTCCTACACCAACTCCCAAACATGGTGGGATACGATGGACAGACACGGTTGTCACCACCTGCCGCCTACCACACTTTCTGTGGGGTGAGATCATATTCGTTGGTCCCCTCCACACCCGCGTACCATACATGAGAGGGTGAGCACTACCTCAACTCCCCCGAGGCTCCGACTCTTCGGATCGACATGCCCAGAGCCAAGGTACACGTGAAAAGCAGAACCAACTTGTGTCATAGCTTAGATCAACTAGCCTAACCACATGCGTTGCATAACTTATGAAGCCCGAGTGGCATGACATGATATGAAGAGAGAACAACATCATAGCCAAACTCTTGAATCATAATGTAGTTTCAATAAATTGGATACAAACCTGAACCAAGGGCTGAAGGTTACGTCATGACAATATGAGGAGGAGGGCACCCGAGGGGCACGTTTCTAAGCCGAAACTCCACTAGCCTACGACTACAAGGGAGAGAGCTAGGGAGAGAGAATGGGCAAACGAGAGGTGTGTTGTGGGGCTCCTCCTCTCATCCCTTTACATCTCTCTAGGGTCAGATCCCATGGGATCTTGGCTTGCAAACACCGAGAACTGACATGGGAAGCACAGGAAAATCTTGGTGCCAAATCTGAGCCAGGATGGAGCCTCCCAAGGTTCAGTCAAACTCTTCGTTCAGCCGACCCTAGGTCATGCCTCCTCTGGCCCCTTTCTATTGGCCCAACACGTGGGTCTTTGCCTTAATTCTCAGGGGTATGCACGAGATTGGGTTGATTTGATACGATTTGTGGGTCTAATTCCCTTTGTGACTATGCAAGATGGGATGAGTCATCGTTTCCGCGCATACTTAGGCACTGTCCCGTTTCCCTGGTTTTAGTCCTGTAGACATGTATCAATGAAGTACAGGTGGAGCTTCATTATATGTTAGTAATATGTGAGTAAATGTGTATAGTCCTCCTATATTCATAAGCAGTTGACGGTCAGATTTGTGATTTAAGTGCCGTTAACACAAACAAAAATATTCAATATAATATGTTATCATGTTTCGTTAACAAGTATAAATTTATCCAGAAGTAACAATTTTCATATTTTCTATAATTGAGTAATAATATAAGTTAACATAAAATTATTAATGTCATTGATATCGATTCATTGAATATATTTTGATTTCCAAACCACATAAATATATACTTATCTCTCATTCAAGTAAGCGTGCATAATCTTAAAATTATTGCCTAAAATTAAGCTATAAATAATATAGATATATAGTAATTTATTCAAAATTAATTAACTATCTAAAGTAACATGTTACATTACATAAATTATTCACACAAAACTAAAATAATTTGCTAGTTTCATTAGTATATATGATTAATTAAGATAAAACTTTCACAATTCCTAAAGTACATAAATACATTCTTATTGCCCATGCATGCACGGATACTTTGTTTGGGAAATAAAATGTTTGTAACTAAATTATCATTTAGATGTATTATAATGTTTTATTCAAATACATAAGCTTATCTAAATAAAAAATTGTGTCATTTAATGTCATTCAGTATTAAATTAATTTAAAATAAATTGTTGATGCCACCGGAATGTCATGGTTGCTAAAATTAGAATTATATCTTTATCGCTCATGTGTATGCATGGATGTATGTGGTCATATGCAGGGTACACATCATTTGTGCACACATTTATATTGAAACCCATATATGCAAATACTTTGTGGTTTGTTTTTGTTATCTAATGATGATGATGATTATATTGAACCCCATATAAGCATGTACTCTGTGGTTTGTTTTTGTTATCTAATGATGATGATGATGATGAAAGACTTAAGCAATTAGATGTAGGTAAACATGTATGGTTACTTTAGATTATCTATCACACTAGAAAGTTGGGTACTTTAGATGCAATGTTACTTTATTTTGTTATCATAATGGAAGATGGGGGTAATTTCTTTTTTTGTGAAATGAGGATATAGTACTCATGGCTAACATTACGAATGATGGTTTGTAGAGTCTACAAAATTTATAAAACATATTTATGGTTTTTGTGATAATTTCTAGGATAAGTGTGCGTTGGATGAGAATTCATGTGATGTTTGCCCTCTTCAGTATTTGTCTTTTTAAAAAGTGTACTACAGTTTGTGCACTTTAAGATGTTTATTTTTTTTTGAGAAAAAAGAGAGTACTGCTGGAGCAAGGCTATCAATTTATATTATAGATTTATACATTGATCTGTCTTGTTAGTTATATGTCTGGTTTAGAGTTTAAAATCTATGTTGATGCCATGGAAGCTGAAAAAACCGGGGCAAGGAAAATCCTGAAGTGCAGATGAGGAGGTCAGCTTTCTTCACGCCTGGGACCGTGCGGGTGGAATTCGACATCTCATCAGCAGGATGGTTCACAGACTTCATCACAGAATTGCGTGAAAAGCTTGCCAACCACAGCACCAAGAATCATGTGCATAATGAGAACCACCCAGTGCTCGCCGAGCAATCTGCTATGCATCCTGAGAGGTGGTTTTTCATCAGGCTGCAAGTGAAAGATGATTCGGATAGGTATGAGACCACCCTAGCTGTCCGGGATGACAACCTATACGTTTCGGCCTTCATGAATAAGGACAAGAAATGGTTTGTGCTTCCGGAAAATTCGACGTTCCCCCCCTCTAGGTCATCATCAGCATCAGAAGAATACCCAAAAAAAGAAGATTGCGTGTTCCTAGAGTGGGGCGTCGAGTACAACCAGATAATGGGCAAAAATACTAGGGTATACGACACACTGAAAAATTCCGAGAATCTGGGTGATATGTTCGCGAAGACAACTGTGTGCACTCTCTCGAATTACTGTCATGTGAAAAATTCTGAAACCGAGCGCCAGACAAGGAAGAAACTGGCGTGCCTGATCGCCATGGTCTGCGAGTCTGCAAGGATGAATCTTCTCCACAACATTGTTTATGGTGGCCGCTGGAGTGAGGAATTCATATGGAGACACATGCACTGCATATGGAACTGGGGGAATATCTCATACGCTCTGCTGTACTGGAAGGTCGTAAAAAGGTACGGCGTTTGGCCTAGCAATAAGGAGCTGTGGGAATCCCTATTGTCCTCTAACAAAACCCGCTGCCAATCTCTCACCCAAGTGGAGCTGGCCGGTAAGATGGCGAGATGCGAAATCAGTAATGAAAATGACGCGCTAGAGGTTATTCACCTCGTGCTGAACCAGTGGATTAAACGTCCTAAGAAGACTGCCAACGTCCAGGGTGACAACAGAGACGGCAAGTGTGTCCAGACCCCGAGCGATGGCACTAATATGCCTGTGGTTAACAACAGCGTGGGAGCTCAGAGCAATAGACAGGTCAATGGCAGTGATAACTCTGAAGCTTCTTCTTCTAGCCAAGGCCATGGCAGCACAGGTGCTGGCCGACAACGATCGGCTGATGGACAGCAGCAGGAGGACGAGGAGGACGACGACGACGACGACGTTCTTGGCCTAAGCCCTGCGGCTGGCAACACCAGCCGCCGTGGCCTAGCCCGAGTGGAGATACTTGCCGTGCATGTCATCAAGAGGTGTCCTATCGCCGGCATGACCATCACCGTCTTCGACGGGACAAAAGGCCACATCATCTACAACAGACAAGAAGAAGGGGACGAGATGGACCCACATGAGGTATATCACTAAATTATGTACGTCTAGTACACAGTAGTGTGTGGCTGTGTGCCTCATATATCAATAATAATCATGAATCTTGGCATTTGAGCAGTGAAACAATGATAATGCATGCAGGAGGAAAGAATGGTCAAATTGTTGCTGACTGGACCCAACTCAGGCATCTCCGGGTACGGCAACTTCGCCATCGAAGTTGACTTTCCAACCAGCACAGGCGGTCAGATGGCCTCTAGCAGCAGTGTCGATGCCCCTGTTGATACCATCACATGGGAATGGGATTCGTACAGCGACAAGGACGCCGATCAAGTTGACGTCCTCATCGAACACCACACCATCAACCAAAACCCCAAGGTTAACGTCTCCTACTGGGTGATGTCCAATGCTCTAGAGGCCACCGTGCAGGTCAAGCTGCGGCTCCCTGAGAAGGATGAAGATTTGCCTAATGAAGAGGAGGACGATGGAGATCATTTGCCTCCTCCAGGAAAAAAGGACGGATACAGCAAGTACGCCGCTCACGGTAAAATTACCGCCAACATCGATGACAGACACCTGATCGAGCTCTTCAGATGTACACCCAACAAGAAGGTGCCCATCCCACACTCGTCGATCCTTCCTCTTGCGCGGTCTCTCGTTATGGTGCCATGTGGTATGCCACTCCATGTTGTGGCACAGGACGTGAAGATTGTTGATACTTCCACCGGCGAAGTGGTCAAGCAACTAGCAGACTTCAATCTCAAGTTCAACTGTGGATGGCTGATTCCAACCGAACCAATCAATGACGATGAAGTTGAAGTGAGCGTCACCTGGTACCCTAAACTGGAACAAGAGAAGGTAAACAATGAGAATGTCTTCTATACAACATTATTTATTTGTACACTTTTTAAGTAGCAAATCAATTTATCATGCAGATCATAATGAAAAATGAAGTGTGCGTCATCGGGGATAAAAAAGAAGACTTTGCTACATTCATTGACCAGCTGCGTCGCAGGCTCGCTGATAAGGAAAACTCGGAGGGAACCTCCAGCCTTAATGGCGTGCTCGCCAAGCCAAGAAGCTTTAAACAGGAAGAGCGGTGGATTCATATTGAGCTGCAGGTGGCGGGAGAGGAAAACTCGCCGACAACGCTAGCCGTTCAACGTGACAACTTGTATGTCATGGGCTTCATGAACCGGGACAGAGTTTGGTACGATCTTGGCGACCAGCACGGCGCCAAGATGCTTCCACCACAATACGACTCCACAGTATTAGGGTGGGGCTCAAGCTATACAAGCGTACTGAAAGCCCGAAGCCAGCAGGAAGTGGTGAATATACTGAACTCGGCGAGGCTGGGAAAGCACTTCGCGAGGGCCGCCGTGCGCAAGCTGTCGCGCTATGACCCAGATGTCAAGGATGGCTGGATCGACCCTAGGCTAGCACTGGCTGGCCTGATGGTCATGGTCTGTGAGTCTGCAAGGATGAATCCTCTCCGCGATGCCGTTTTAGATGCCTGGGACAAGGGACTGGAATTCATCCAGCAGAGGATGGATTACATCATGAACTGGGGACTCATATCACGCGCCCTAATGGAGTGGAAGGAAAATGGCTACTTTAGAGGGGATAAAAATTCGAGGTTGCGGTCGATAGGAATCAAAGGAGTAGATGATGCACTCAAGGTTGTTCAGCTCGTGTTCAACTCTCTTCCGAATCAGGTTATTTTTTTCTCCATTTTCTTTTTATTAACAAAAACTAATATAAGCATTGAAGGGTGTATAGTAATACCAGTATCTACTAAGGTTATTATTATCATTTATTAATTCCTCATAAATGTTTAATACTTGATTATTATGTCATATTTAGAGTAAAGTGTATCACCGGTCCTTAAACTTATTCTCACAATGATGGTCCATATACTCGCAAATCGACCCTATTTATTTAGGGACCAGTGATGGACTTTACTCCCATATGTATTTATGTCGTTCTCACAATGGTTTCTTCTTTTCTTACTGTATAGTATGCATTATTTTTAAAAAGCATTCACAAATGTTTCCAATATTTGATTATGTCATATTTACTAATTTATTGGGAGAGGAAGAGGTACCTTGGCACTGAAATTCAAAATGTAGTTTGATACAATGATAATAAATTTATTTGTTGGCACTCTACCATATTTATTTAGAATTGCCTCCACTATTGTTGGATTTGTATATTGTGAACTAGGCTTACTCAAGTGCCTCATTTCATCCAGTAACACGTCTAGTCTTTGAAAAAAATTACAAATTACACACACACACACACACACACACACACACACACACACACACACATATATATAACACATCTAGCGGGGTATATATCCTAGTGTAAGGAAAAGGAAATACACCCAACGTAAAGCTTGTAAATCTTGATAATATTGAATGTTAAAACAATATAAATCATTGTTACTATACAAGGACAGATACACAAATGCAAGCGCGCGTGTTGCTTTATTTTCCTATACTTACTATATATATCTGTGGAACCAAAATGAAACCTGTACATCTCCGATCTTAATGTCGCAGGCAATCATAACGTACACCATTGGGGATAAAAAAGGGTACAGGAAATTCATCGAGGACCTCCGCAAGGAGCTCGCCAACCGTAAGAATGGTCCCACGGAGCATATACTTGTGACCAACGGCACACCTACTAACCCAGTGCTCTCCGAACAGCAACTTGGCGAACATCCAGAGCGGTGGGTTCACATCAAGTTATTAAGCTCCAAGGGCAATGAAACTTCAACAGCAATATTAATGCTAGTCATCCGGGATGACAACTTGCGTGTCAAGGGCTTCAAGAACCAGGCAGGAACATGGTTTGAGCTTTGCTGGCCGAATGAAAAACCAGGGGAAATGCTCCCAAAAAAATACAATGCCAAGAAGCTGGACAGCTGGGGCGTAATAACGACGAAGCTCATCAATGACATGCAGCAACTGAAGAAGGCACTCGAGTCCATGAGGCTGGGCAGGGCCTTCCTTGAGAGAGCCGTCGGCAGGCTCTCGAGCTACCACCCAGCTGATGATGTGGAGAATAATGATGAAATCCCCGTGTGGTGGCTGGAATTAGAGGGACTGATCGTGATGATATGTGAGTCAGCAAAGATGGATCCTTTTCCCAACTACTTCGCAGGTGATGACTGGGACTGGAACCATGGGAAGGGACTCACCCCGCAGCTGCAAGGTTACATATGGAATTGGAGTAACATGTCAGCAGCACTAGTGAAGTGGAGGGACAGTCGTTACAGCAACTGGGACAGCAGATGCGGTGTCGACAGTGCAAAAGATGCATTAGATATTGTTTACCTTGTGCTCAACACAAAGGACGACGTACGTGGCCCTGCCGGAGCCCAGGTGCAGATTCTTGCCGTCTCTGCCAACTTCAGTATTCTTAACATCAAGGTCACCGACGAAGGACAGCGCCAGCATAAGATCTACACTCAGAAGTCAGAAGATTCAAAATACCGTGAAGATAATAAAGAAAAGGTGTGTACATATAACTTGCTTTTCATAGATTATCCCACGTAACAACATTTATAAGTTTACTTGGTTGGTTTAACTATTTATCTGCAAGAGTACGAGCATTTTCCAACCACGGTTTACCAACTTAATAATAATCTGCTTGTGAAGCGGCTCTATTATCGAAGATGTATTACTTGAAAGGGGATGCGTAACACCCCGCCCACCAAAGCCCTTCCGTAGGGGCCGGCACGCGTACACATAGCACCCTGCTTACACTTTCGTCATGGCATACATATAGTTATGCACTTGGTTTTCTTTAGAAAACAGGTGTGACAGGATGTTATCATTACTTCTATTTACTAGTCTATCAACCTGTGCTCCCGCATGGGTTAATGATTTTGGAAGATATAAGTATGAATAATTATTGAGAAATTTTGACACATGGCTAATAGATATGATTGATTATATTCGGCTTCCTCTTATCAGTTTATGATGTGGAGTATAAAAATTTCCATTTTGCGCTTTGCCGTGTACTTTATATATGCTTAATTGAACTCTCAATTTGAGCTACATGCCTTATTAACATGGAAATTATTATACTTATTGTTTATTCCATTCATGTATACATGGTATGCATAGCACACATTATGCATATACACCAAAGTTAGTGTTCTCATATTACCAATGTAATGATGGAAATAAGTATTTTATAATTATATGCTGGTCTCCTTTGTGATTCTATATAATGGCATATGTGTAATTTATATCCAAGTGTTTAGATTTTGAGTTATGTGTTTATGATGGAAATAATAAACCATAATAGATCCAATAGCCCATGTGTTTTTGTGTTTTGTCATAAATTGTGCGATGTAATTTTCTCTAGAGGGTTTGGCTATTTTTTATAATAGCATATATATATGTAATTTAGATGTAAATTTTGGGTGTTATTATAAATTATTTTAGCAATGGCATTGGTGCGTAATTTAGATGAATATTAGGGAGTTACTTTAGGTTATTTTCATAATGACATTTGTGGGTAATTTAACTATAGATTTAGAGGTTGAATTAGGTTATTTTCAATAATTTCGGGGATTTACGAATTGATGTCCAAATGTTCAATAACTTCGGGGATTTTGTGGGAATTTTTTGGATTTATTTTTTCTAGCATGTCTCGTGAGGACTACATGGATGCCTTAAAGGAGTCTCCAATTAGTAATAGTAAGATAGTAGCCTACCTAAACTATTTGTACTGCCGTCAGTCACGTTACATGGATTATTGACTCAGTTTATCAACTATGTTGTTACTAGTCTGTCAATCCTTGTTCCCACATGGACTAATAATCCAAGAGACAAGGAGTATTAAAAATAATGAAAAATCTTTCCTAATATCAAAATTATTAGCTTGCAACATTCCAAAATATAGTTCATTGTTGATTTTAAATGCAACTTTGACCATTCATCTTATCAAAAATAAGTGTAGAATAAGTAGAAATATAAGAAATAATAAAAGGATATATGATGATAAAAAAATCATAATCAAATAAATGGTATCGACATAAAATTTTCAAATAAGATGAATAGTCAAAGTTGCATTCAAAAAGTCAATATTGAACTATATTTGGAACAGAGTGAATATTTGTCAAATATGTTTTTTCTTTTGCATGCACTTCTACATGTGTTTAATTTATACCTCAATGAGCTACGAGATTAGCATAAAAAATGGTATTCTCATTGCTTTCTCCATACATACATACATGATCACACAAATCATATTTTTATATCTTAAAAGTTAGCATATTTCATGTAAACATTTTTAGAAATAGGTTGTTTACTATTATATATTGGCGTACTTTGAGATCTTTTTATAATATCATATATAGTAATATTAGCAAATATGGGTTAATTTGAATGTCATTTTGCAATTTGAACTACATGTTTAACATGAACATAAATGTTCTCATTGCTTCATTCATATATTGTATTAATATATGGTATACATGCTGAGACACATCATGCATACATACCTTTTGTCAATAATTTCTATATGAATAATTTATGAGAAACAGATACTTTACAATCATTTATTAGTGGGACTTTGGATTTTTATAGTGATATATGAGGCTATTCTTAATAATAGAGATGTAGGCAATTTAGATGTAAACTTTGGAGTTTATTTTAAATAATTTTCATGATGCCATAGGCGTATAATTTAAATAAAAGTAGAAGTTATTTTATGTTATTTTCAAGAATGATGGATATTTTTCAGAAAACATAAGAGCATCTCCAAGAGCCTTTCTAAATTTTACTCCCTAAATCATCATTTACGAGCCATTTGCATGAAAATCAATCTCTATTTTTTCACTTTCCAACAGTTTTTCTACATCTCATGCACACTGGAGATCCATTCTCATCTTCTATATTTGACTAGTGAAAATTCGAATAGAAGGTATCTATATTTGGATGACCATTTAGATAAGTTGTTGGATGGTAGTTTTTCATCCAAATCTTTATTTCTACCATTTAGAAAGAATATGGATAGTCTCTTGGAGATGCTCTAGTAGATCCAATAGCTATGATGATTAAAGCCCACATATTGAGCGATGTTTTTGATTGAGATTTTAGAATTTTTTCTAGTGCATTTCATGAGGATTAACGGGTAGGCATCAAAATGAGTGTCCAATTAGTAATAGGTATTCTACCAACCCATGCACCCACATAGACAAATCTAGGCTTCTGGAAGGACCTTGATGTCGTCTAGAGTGGAAGTGAATAGACAAATCTGCAAACTAAAACTTTTCCCACAGTCGTCCAAAACCGATGGAACCGGTTTCACACAAAGAGAACTAACATAAGTGAAATTCACACTATACAAAATCTAGCACAAACCAAACTTGGTGTAGTGGTCCCACATATGTTTTCAAGTGTATCAATGATGCCCACACACGGGACAAGCACACCAAACTATATCAAAGTAGACGAACAAGTAGTATGCTATTGTTGATGCGAAAATAGGGCGTCACCTCAGCGACACGTGACTCCCGATGCAGCGAGGCGTGCCCAATCGACTGTTGATTGACAATGGAAAATATTAGGGATCGGCTAGAGAACCGATGGCCTTTCGGCGACACGTGTACCATAAGCGGCCGATACAATGAAAGCGGGATCGGCGGCCGAGAGCCGCGAAGCGGGTATGCAAGTAGTCGATCGACGGATCGGCCGATCGTGACGTCGCGGCGCCGAGTAGGTCAATCATTGCGTGTAGAAGCCGATAGGATCTAGATCGAATCGATGGTAATGATGATAGCTAAAACTACAAGAATTTGGTATGAAAACTTGTAGATCTAGCTAATATCGGTAAGGGGTGAATAAAGAACTAGATGAAACCTCGATACGCGGAGGTTAAAGCCTAGGGTTATTCGAAAGCGGTACTCACAAGCTTGCCGGAGATCAGTTGATGCAACCCGACGAACTCAAGCACCGCGTTGTAGAAAAGAGAAAACGCAATGGCGAAGTCAGAAAAGTAGATCTTGTAAAGGTAGATCTTTGTAAAGTAGATGCGATAAAGTAAAGGGTTTGCCCGGAGGCTGTTTGTTTGTTATTGGTGCGCATGATTTTCCGACCACGCAGGTCGCTATTTATGTCACGGGACAAACTCGACTCCTAGCCGATCACGGCACATTTGCATCTAAAGACAAAAATTACTAAAATAGAAAAGGACTCTCGCAGGAGTCTAAATTTCCTAAAACTGACACTTTGACCCGTTGTCAATCGACCGCCTTCACCATGCTTTCCTTTTGGCGATTTTTTGATTACCGCCTTCTCTTTTCTCCATCACCGACCATCGGCCGATTACTTTGACCAATCGCCCACTATCGTACGTGGCTCACCATCGGCCAACTGAACATCACGCTTCTCCTTATCCCTTTTGACCTATTTTTCCAGAAAACGGTGTCCACACATGCCCCCCAGTTTCGGAGTAAATAATCTTCTTGCTCTGAAATTCACTTGATATCTTTTGAATACTGGTCAAATCTCTTCGTGATCGACCTGACCAATCTCTGATAATGTCTCGTCCTTTCCATCTGCCTTTCTTTGGGGTTGTTCACCATGTGACTCTTTGGCATCTCTCGTTCCCTTTCCCTATAAGACTCATTCTTTTACCCAAAGGTTTTTTGTATCATCCTTGGGTTTTCCACGATGTAGGTGTTAGCTCTTTTAGTCTTATGGGTATGAGAGGCATCTTCCTGAGAAAACTCTGCAGTCTTGATGACCTTCTTGGACATTGAGACTTGACTCAAAATAGCATTCCTTCTGAGTATCAAACCATGTATTCACTTAGGGTGTGTTTGGTTGGAGGGACGAGATAGGATGGGTAGGACGAATCCGTCCCATAGGGTGCGTTGTTTGGAGGGACGTGACGGGATGGGGTGGGACAGATCCATCCCACTACATGTTTGGTTGGAGGGACGACAGAAACACGACAAGATCTAAAATGAATATTCTTGCAAAAAGAGGGACGAGACGATCCCACTAAAACTGGCGGACCATCTCATCCCCTATTGGATGGCGTCCACGTTCGTCTTCCCCCACACCCTTTATCTTCGCTCATCTGAAACTGCACAGAGCAGCTCTCGTCAGAGGTTGCCACGGCCAGCGCGTGGAGCTTACCGCGCCCCCCGCCTCACCACTCGGTCTCGTAACAGCATGCGGAGCTCGCCCAACTGAGGCCACGCCAATGCGCCAGTGATAGCTACGGGTGCACGTTGGCCCGACCGGAGTATGTACAACGGCCACGGGGGTGGTGGGCGGCTGCAGGCGCGCTTACCTGGTCGGACTCTGGCGGCTGCGGGGCCATGCTAATGCTCTAATGGCTGGTGGCCGCGGGCTCGCTGGCCCGACGGGCACGACGTGCATGCGGCGATGACGAGGTCTCGTATGATGGGGACAAGGTTCGGCGGTGTGTGGCTGAGCTCTAGCAGGTGGTGATGTGCGGCGGTGGGGACAAAGTGCGGCGAGATCGAGCTGCTCGTGTCGCCATCAAGATCCCGGTTGACCTCTGGAGCATCTAACAAATCTCATGCCCTCATTAGGGATGACAGGTGGACCCCACACTTGACAGAAGGATGACACTGCTGCCTCATCTTTCCCTCGTCCTTTCAACCAAACACTAAAACAATGACCATTCCATCCCTCCGACCAAACACCTTGCGGGATCATGTCATCCCTCTATCCCGTCCCATGGTGACTCCCAACCAAACACACCCTTAGAAACCAACTCATATGGATAGAACCTTGTCTCTATCTCGAATACCAATAGTTTGTCTTCTTCACACAATTATGTACCATGGATCATATAATTGCTTGCTTGATTTAATGAATATCCATATAGGTCATGAACTCATTTGTATTTAACAAGTCATGAGAATAAATTCCTATTTCATATGTCAAACAAAAAAGTTAGTCCTTTAATCGTTTTGTCATTTGATTCACAAAACCAATAATAGATTTTGTGCCTAAACGATGATTCGAGTCTTCGGATTGATGGCCATATGATTTTTGCAAGAATTTCTATGATTTATCATTTTTTAACGCATCTCTTTAGGGTTAGGATTCACGTGGATGTTTCAGAAGAGTTGCTAACTAGTAATAGTAAAATTGTTGCCGTAGAATATTGTAGTAAATAGTTGTGTCCACGAGATACGGAACTTAGATAATTCCAGGAATTTAAATCCAACAAAGTATATGTAGAAAATTCAGTTGGTTTTGCAATAAATGATAGGAGAAGTAAAGCATATATTCATGGTTTATAGCTATAGAGAGTTCGATATATATGACTGAAATCTCAGATCAGCAAATGTAATTTGCGATCAGTGTTCCATCTGGAATTATCTACTAAATTAATATGTACCATGCTTAAGCTTAATGTCATTATATGGATCTGTATGAGGCTTCAATTCACACCCAAGTAAATGCAATGCATGTGTGCAGGAAATGCAGCGGTTGGAGCTGGCTGGACAAGGTATCTACATCTCGGGTTACCAGTGGTTTGGCATGGAAGTGGAATTCACAGGCGCTGGTGATGATGTAATCACAAAGAAATATAAGTGGGATTGTCGCATAAAGGCGGACGGAGAGGTCACTGAAATTCTGACCCGCTCCATCACTTTAGGCCTCGGGCGCAAGATAGATGTGAGCTACCTTGTGATGTCCAATGCTGTAGATGCCAAGGTCGAGATCAAGCTGCGGCTTAAAGCAGGCGACCTTGAAGATTTGCCTAACGAGGAAAACCGAGGCAGCAAGTACATGGCTCACGGTATAATAACCGCGTGCATCGGTGGTTTCGAACAACACCCGATCGTGCTCTTCAGAAGTGAGGAGCCCATCCCCATAGAGTCGTTGATCTTTCCGCTGGCGCGATCCACTGTTCAGGTGCCAGAAGATGCGCAGCTCCAAATTGACATGGACAACCTGCACGTTACTGAAAGTTCCAGTTTCAGCACGCGAGATCTCATGAAACCTGATAGTAGTAGGCTCAGCTTCGGCTCTGGAAGTTGAAGTCAACGTCTCCTGGGAGACAGAACCAAAAAAGGTACTTAAATAAACAAGGAATATTATATACTACTAGTATGTTGCATGTTTAGTTTGCCGAATCAGATTATTTACCATGTGGTCTTGTAGCTGATCAATATTTACTATATATATATATATATATATATATATATATATATATATATATATATATATATATATATATATATATATATATATATATATATATATATATATATATATATATATATATATATATATATATATATATATATATATATATATATATATATATATATATATATATATATATATGCGATACAAATGGAACCTCATCAAAAAGCGTGCATCAATGTGGGAAATGATGAGTTCACTGAAACTATCCAGAACCTGCGTCAAGTGTTCGCCGAGCATCCGGACACCAAGTATGTCCTCCAGAACTACACAGGCACAGCGCTCCCCTACTCCGAGAATAGTAACCCAGTGCTCGCCAGTTCAAGTGCTAAACAGCCACCGCGGTGGATCCACATCCAGCTGCAAGTGGTAGACGGCGAGGAAATATCATCGACGACCCTGGCCGTCCGTGCTGACAATTGTTACGGAGTTGGATTCCTGAGCCAGGCCGGAGTTTGGTACGATCTTGGCAACCGGCGCGGCGACAAAGCACTTCCAGCACATTACAACAACTCAGTGCTCCTGAACTGGGGCGTCGCGTATAAAGACGTACTGGACGTTCAAGACTGGGATGAAGCACAGAGTAAACTGAACTCCGCGAGGCTGGGAAAGGAGTTCGCAGAGAAGGCTGTGCGCACACTGTCGCGCTACCCGGATGTAGAAGATGAAGAGAACCCCCGACTGGCACTGGCAGGCCTCATGTTCATATTCTGCGAGTCCGCAAAGTTCAATTCTATCCATCAGCACTTTGAACAAGGCTGGGACACTGGTACGGAATTATCCCACGAACTGATGAAGAACATAAGGAGCTGGGGTCTCATATCACGCGCCCTACTACAATGGAAGGATAACCGCTTTCCTGATGAATGGCCCCAAAATTCAAGGCTGGAGGAAATGGGAATCAAGGGCCCAAAAGATGCATTACATTGCCTTCACCTTGTGTTCAGCAGTACGGAGCCTTTGCGTAATCAGGTAATTTATTTACTTCATAAAACAAACTAGTATTGGAGCTACTCATAGTACGGTATATTTTCGTATACTAAGATAGTATATAGCATTTAATTCCTCACAAGCATTTCTAAGGCGTGTTAGGAATGAGTTAAACTTTATGGATTTTAGTTGGGGATATGTTTGAATCTATATGGACTAATACTCTAATAGTTGTCTAGAAAGAAATGAAAATTTGTTTTGCCCATTTATCGATCTCTCATATATCACCTACTGATTGAATTGCTGAGTAAATCCATGTATGCTGCTGAGTAAATCCATGTATGCAGTATGCACAATTAAAACAGACCTTGAAATCCATGTATGGAGGATCCTATATCGGGATCTTCATTGATTAGGGGCATATAGGGCATCTTACATCATCACTATACATTGATTAACTGGTTTTATAGTTTGGGGAGTATTTTGGAGTAGAGGGAGTTATTAAGAGAACTGAGAAACAACAAACTTTTTTACTAACCTCAATTTTTAAATTTTTTTTGTGTGATTTTACCAAGACTCAGTCAAACTTTTGAAACTTCAACTTATGTAATACCAATTTTTTGTTAAATATTATAACTAGTGTATTCCAATAGCTGATTGGATTAGTGTCTTTAGTGGGTTCTAATACCAATTTTAAAGTTGGGCACTGAAGAGAAAAAAAATATTAACACGTCAAGAATTTTAAAATGGAGTATGAAAAAGGGTAATTATTAGTTAACTATTAAAATGGTTCTGTATCTGGTGCCTTACTAGCTACTAGCAAATAGCAGCTATGCAATGCAAACCCTTGTGTTCAGTTATGCTTTCAGAAATCCAAACTGCAAATGGTGGTAGATATTATTATGTTCTCAATAGTCATTTCAACCACGCAAGAACAAAAATACTAAACACAATTGCAGATGCGTAATATTGTGCTAACCTAGTTTTGCTACCCTAAGAACATTTTTTGTTTCCTAGTTCCCTCGTACGCCTGAATTCCTATTGATCATGTATTTTGATACTAGATAGAACTTTTATTGTTGTTGTTTTAACAGGAAGAGGAGATTACAGTTGATAGCTATGAGACACCCCCTCAAGCCATCAATGTAAGGCTTGTTTTAACTTCCCAATTTTACACTTTGATACTTAGGAAAAAAAGTCTACATGGCCAACTATGCAGGCTAGACTACTTAAGCCCCCAAACTATAAAACCGGTGTTTCTGCCTCCGAACTTTTCAAAACCGACCAAATAACCCCCAAGGTGGTTTTTGGAGGGTGGTTTGTCTTTTTATTTCTTATTTATTTCATCTGAAACTTTGAAAAATCATAATAAATCACAAAAATATAAAAATTGAAAATCTAATTTTGTTGGTATGCTTTGGTACATTTTTTTGTTGTGGATTAAGAGATATAGTTTTCTGCATTTAAACATAATAATTCATATCTGCAGTTTCCATTGTCCAATTGTATTAAAATTTTTATGGTAGCTTAAATATTATATGCCTAAACTTCAGTAAAAATTTCATACTCATTTGACCATGTAAAATTTATTTATATATTTATTTAATTTTGACAAGCATGAACATAAATAAATTTATAACAAAGGCAGACATGATCCAATGAGTATGAAGTTTTTACTAGAGTTGAAACATATAATAGTTGGCCCACCATCAAAATTTCACCAAATTTGGACCATGGAAAATGTAGCTATGAATTATTCTATTTAATTACAAAAAACATATATCTAAATCTACAACAAGAAGTTTGTATAAAAGCAAATCATATTATATGTTCACTGTGAGGATCTACTCACATAGAGTCCAACAAAATTTTATTTTCATTTTTTGGATTTTTCTGTAGTTTGCTATGATTTTTCAAAGTTTCAGATGAAATAAATAAGATAGCAAAAGGCAAAACCATCCTCCACAGGAGGTAGAATAACCAGTTTTATAGTTTGGGGGGTTAAGTACCCCTGCCACAATAGTTGACACAAAATTTGTATCATTATATTCATAACACTTTATAGTGGTTACAATTTTATAGCTTTCTAGAAAAATAGTCTATCTGTTTCACAAAGAGTGACACTATTTTAGCCTTCAAAATCTGTCGCACAAAGAGTGTCATTAGCACAGGTGGGGCCCATCTAATTACCGCAGCACTGTGTTCCATGCAAAAAGCAGCGTTAATTATATATGATGCCAACTTGGCATCGTCAACGTCATGCAACCAAAAATTGCCACGCATTCCTCATTTTCATGCATGACGTGAAAATGAGTTGAGCTGGGTTCCCAAATGCAAATTCCAAGGACCAGTAATAAAATGAGCATGTAGATTATTTCTCAGAATATAGGATCCAATATCAACTTTAGGAAGCCACTCCGTCGTGGGATGGATGAGTTAATATTACAAAGTAGTATATAACAGAAGAAGTCCATTTTTGACCATCGAACTATAGCCGAAGTTTGGTTTTGTCCATCAAACTCGAAAACCAGGAATCTTCGACAATCGAACTCTTAAAACCGTTCACAATTGACCATGAGGGTGGTTTTGTTGATATGGCTGCCACGTGGTGGTGGGGCTCACATGTCGGCCCCATCTCTATCCTCTCTCTGTTCGATCTCTTCTCTCATCTCCTCTCCTCTCTATTCTCTCCTCTCACCTCCTACTGCCAACGGTTGGCGAGGAGGACAGTGTGGATGATGGCCGGTTGGAGAGGGAGCCGACGCTCGGCGTTGACCTTAGGGTGACGCGGAGGAGGTCGAGGCACCAGGCGGCCGCGATCTCCCTCTAGTGGGTAATGGCCTCGCAAGCTCTGATCCCTCTGGCCGGCGGTTGCGACCGAGCTCCCTCAGCAGACCTCGTGAGATCCAGTGGTGGCTCCCTTCGGCGGGCGGCCTAGCTCCAGTAGTGGCCCACTCGGCGGGCGGGCGGGCGAGCTCCGGCGGTGACCCTCCTCTGGACGGGGGAGCTACCAACTGTTGCCTGCATGCTCCATGGGCAGCCGGAAGCTCCTCCCGTGGGCGTTCGCCGGCTGCGCGAAGGGATAGGAAAGAACCGGATGGCAAAAGAGAGAGAGGCTTGCTTGGGTATGCAATGACATACTACCTCTGATCTCATTTGTCCTAAAATATGAAGTGCCATAACAGATTTTATAACAGATTAATGGGATTATTAAAAGGTGCATGTGTACCCTCATAGGGAGTTATGTCGCCCGATTTGTTTTAATTATAGACGCAGATAACAAGAAACCTACTTCAACTAATCAGCCAAACCAATCATACAAATTTCATGGAGAAATAAATGAACAATTACACAAATGTGTACCTTATACTGAGTACAAATTTTGAATGGTTAGTACCTTATATATACTACCTTCGTATCATTATGTTTGATGTTAATTAGTTAAAAAAATAACTAACCGGCGTCAAATAAAATGAGTTGGAGGGAGTACTATTTTAGGACAGAGGGGACAGGTTAGAGTCCTAGGTATTTTTTTAATAGCATTTGCATGCTTAGTGGTTTATGTAAGTACACATTCTACTAACTAAACCATATGTACTTCCATTGAAATTGTATAGGCTGATGACCTACTGCCGTATACTATCGGGGATGACAAAGAAGAGTACAAAACATTCATTGAGCGCCTGCGTCAGACAGCCGCCAAACGTAAGGATGGTTCCCCGGAGTACATCGCCAAGGGAAAATGCAGAGTACTAGCCAAGTTTCAAGGTGGTAAACAACCCGAGCGATGGATTCACGTCAAGCTAGTTGCAAAGAATGGCCACGAAGCTTCTTCGAATTCAACAACAACACTAGTCATCCGGGACGACAATTTCTGTGTTAAGGGCTTCAGGAACGAGGAAGGAAAATGGTTCGAGTTTTGGGAGCCCACAGATAGGGAAGAGGAGATGCTCCCGGAAGAGTACGAGGCAGAGAAGCTGAAAGACTGGGGGGTCAGCTATCGCAGCATGATGATGCTCAATGACAAGGAGCAAGTGGAGAAGACGCTGATGTCCACAAGGTTGGGAAAGGCCTTCGCTGAGAGGGCTGTGCGCATGCTCGCACGCTACCACCCAAGTGTGGAGCATAAGGATGATATCCCCGTCAGGCTGGGTTTGGCGGGCTTGACCGTGATGATATGTGAGTCCGCAAAGATGGACCCTTTCCTCGATTACTTTGCAGGTGATGTCTGGAACCGGGGAAAGGGACTAACGAAACAGCTGGCCAATTACATGTGGAATTGGAAAGACATGTCAGCCGCTCTGCTGACGTGGGGTGTCGCTAGTAGAGAAGCCGCACTAGATAGTGTTCGCCTTGTGTTGAACAGCAACCAGCAGGTTCAAATTCTTGGGCCTGTCGGATCTCAGTTTGAGATTCTGGCTGTCTCCGCCAACTACCCTGTTCATAGCATTATTATCATCGACCAAGAAGAGCAAAAACATGAGATATATCATGGGAAGCAAAAATATGATCGTCCAAAATCCTATAGAGGGAAAAAGGCGTTCACTATGCAGCAGCAGAAGCGAAAAAAAGGGGGTTACCAAAAATATAAGCCGAAGGTACGTATACTATCGAATTTATATCTTTTATACAGCTTATTTCCCACATAACTATATTGGTAAGATTTATTTCCTGTTTGTTTGGCAATTTGTCTGCAAAAATTTTAGATGTGATTGATTGACAAACATCACAAGCAGAATCTAAGACTTCTCCTAGTTTTTTAACATTCAAAATTTAGTACAAACTTTTCCTACCAAATGCCTCCTAGTGAGGATACCAGAATGCTATGACTAGTGGTAGTAGTGTTTTATTACTACTTAAAAACATTAGGAGGATTTCACCATTTTGGTAGTGTATAAGGACTTTTGGCCTAATCTATTTTAATGGGTAGGCTTTACCAATGTCATACAGTCAAATTAATTAAACTTGTATAATTTTGGCTAAATTTATAGAAGAATATCTATACCTACTACATTGGAAGCTAATCAATTCTATAAAAACCATCGCACTATCGTATTGGGATCCTTCACCTTATCTTTATGTTGTCGGATTTGCTTATGTATCACCTCATTTGATGACAACAAAACCATTCATTGTGACTGACCATACTAACTTTAGCTGTGTCGTGTCTGCATGCATTTTAAAATTTGAAATTCTTCCTCTCCCAATCTTACTGTTACTAATTGGATTCTCCTTTTGCAACCTCCTCATTAATCCTCATGCCGTACCAGAAAAAAAAAGATCAATCCTAAAAAGTCTGACAAAAATCAGAAACATGCATTCAGAAACATGCATCCATTAATTCTTAAATTTGAAGAACCATAGACATTTGATCTATTATTTTTTCTAAAAAATTACGCACTTTGCCATGCTTTAGGAAAATATCCTAAAGTAACATCTCAATGTATAGCTAAATTACCTACATGTGCCACCATAAAAATGACCTAAAGTAACCCCCTAATATCCATATAAATTACCCACCTGTGCTAGTATAAACAGAATTTAAAATAACTCCCTATATTCACATATAATATATCTTCCTACTGATCATGTGCTAGAAAAAGATAAGTTTTAGAAATTAACACCCTAAATTTACATATAAATTACCTGTATATGCTGTTATAAGAAATCATCTCCATATGTTACTATACCATCCTAAAGTTATCTATATGATTCCTAACTTATTCATTGCTACCATTAACTGTTAATATAGATAATATTAATTTGAGGTGTTATACACGATGCGTCTCACTATGTAGATCATATATAAATGATGGGGCACGAGATGCTAAACATATTTCCATATATATATTAAACACATATCTCAAGCTCACTTGGATCTAAACTACCCACATATGCCATTGTACATATGTCATTATAAATAATCACAGAGTAAATCAATATGTTATTTTAAATACATATTTCCAGTTTCCCACCATTGTTATTATGGAAAATACTAACTTATTAAGGCATACATGTAGAATGTGTGTCACCATATGTATCATATATACATGTATGGAGGAAACCATGACAGTAGAAATTTCCATGCTAATAATGTAGCTCAATTTGAGAAAGTGAAAAATGATATGTAGCAAATAATAGGAGGTCCAATGTAAATAACTTTTGTTCGTTTGATATGGGCTAAATTTCTCGATAATTCTTAATACTTATATCTTTCAAAATTATTAATCTGCCTGGGAGCACGGGCTCATAGAGCAGTGTAAATAATAATTTTGAAAAATCAGTGATATACATCTTTTTACCACCTATTTCATTCCACTTCTCTCAAAATGCATTTTCTGCCCAGATGTTGGTGTTTATGGCCTAAGTTCCAGCAACGAAACAAAATACAATTATTGTTGTATCCTAATTCAAATCAGTTTATACAAAAATATTAATATGTATGATACCAAATGAATTTTTAATTATATTATACTTATTTCGTGTCATAAAATATTGATCAAAATTTGACAAACTGAAATATTTTGACTTGTGAGAGAACTCTAGACTTGCGATCCGGGTTCATGGCATCTGACTCTTAAAGATGGTTGGCTAAACATAGCCTTATGTCTGGGAACGTTTTCACAATTTTGAAGGGAGCATCATGTTTTATTAATTAATGTCTGTAAAATCGCACTAATTACCCAGTACTTTCAAATATTGATTCAATATTGTGTGCGCGTGTGTATGTAAGTGTTTGCCTCTCTGGACTTTGTTTTGAAAAAAGGAGGAATACAATTATATAATTTTGCCAGCCTATTTTGTAGGCCGTAAAGTTGTTGAGAGGTCAAATTATATGGGTTTTAACATCCAAGCACGACATGCATGCAGGAGTTGGAGCTAAGTGTACGCAAAAAAGTCATCTCGTGGCATGAGTGGTTTGACATCGAAGTTAAACTCCCACACCCCGAACGCTCTGATGAAGATATAGCCATCAAGAGGAGATTGCATTGCCACAAAGTACAGGACGGCGAAGCAGCTGAACTTGTGACCCGTACTATCAGTTTAGACGACCCCTCGTGCAAGATAGATCTCACCTACTTGGTGATGTCCAAGGCCGTAGAGGCCACCGTCGAGGTCAGGTTGCCTGGGAAGCCTGGAAATTATTTGCCCCATGAAGAGGTAGTAGAAAAGGGCAAGGACGGAGGCAGCAAGTACACCGCTTATGGCAAAATTACTGCGCACATCAGTGGCTTCCAGCACCCGATAGTGCTCTTCAGAAGGGCACGGGAGGACGCCCTCACATTTGAGTCGTCGACCTTCCCGCTGGATCGATCAAAAGTTCAGGTGCCGCGTGATAAGAAGCTCCATATTCACATGAAAAAGCTGCATGTCGTTATTAGTCAAAGTTCCGGAAACAAAAAGTACCGGATTGCCAAGTTCTCAAAAGCTAATAGCCCCATCAGCGTTCGATATTCGAGTCCAATTATTATTCCCGGCGATGACGGCAGTGAAGTTGATCATGATGGCAATGAAATTGAAGTCAACATCTCCGGGGAGATAAAATCAAACAAGGTAAACACTGAAGAGATTGGCTATGTACCAAAATCTGATGAAATTGAACAATGAAATTGAAATCAAACAAGTTAAATCACGATGCATGTCTGATGGTTGATCATTCTATTCTACTACAGGTCGAATCGGAACATGCAGGCAAGCTAGTAATGCTCGAGTTGGCGGATTTCAATGGATCCATCAAAAAATTGCGTGATGAGATCGCCAAAGCCAACAAGGCCAACGGAGTTATCGTCGATGAGCACGATTGTGAGCACCCATTGCTTAAGCCCAGCGATATACAGGAATGGATTCACATCCAGCTGCAAGCGGTGGACGGCGAGGAAACATCGTGGACGACCCTGGCCATCACTGCTGACAAGTGTTACGGAGTTGGATTCCTGAACCAGGCAGGAGTTTGGTACGATCTTGGCAACCGGCGCGGCGACAAAGCACTTCCAGCACAATACAACTCCGTGCTCCTAGACTGGGGTGTCTCTTATAAAGACGTACTGGACGTTCAAGACTGGGATGAAGCACAGAGTAAACTGAACTCCGCGAGGCTGGGAAAGGAGTTCGCAGAGAAGGCTGTGCGCACGCTGTCGCGCTACCCAGATGTAGAAGACGAAGAGAACCCCGACTGGCACTGGCAGGCCTCATGTTCATATTCTGCGAGTCCGCAAAGTTCAATACTATCCAACAACACTTTGAAGAAGGCTGGGACGCAGGTACGGAATTATCCCACCAACTGATGAAGTACACAAGGAGTTGGGGTCTTCCTCATGAATGGAGTTCGCTGGGTCGCATATTACACTCTCTGCTGCAATGGAAGGGTAACCACTTTCCTGATGAATGGCCCCAAAATTCAAGGCCGGAGGAAATGGGAATCGAGGGTCTAGAAGATGCACTACATTGCCTTCACCTTGTGTTAAGTTCCAGGACACTCACCTCCTCCCCCCCTGGTAGACAAATTCCAAATTTCAGGAAATGCAACCCGATTAATTGTCTGTCACAGAAAAATCTCCAGTCAGTAGAAGCATAATATATGTAACATAAATTCCTCGTTAACATTTCAAATTATTACGCTTATATCTGTATTCCTTTTGGCTGTGTGTAAGGTTGTTCGGCTAGTATAAACTTGGCTTATCTCGACTTGTTTTGGCTTATTTCCTCTCACAGAATACTATTCATTCTACCAGCTGAGTACTATTCATTCTACCAGCCGAACAGCCAATGTATCGAGACTAGTATAAATTTGTATAAACTCTATGTACAAACTTTGAATTTAATCAATTTTCTCTTATTGATTTTTACTCCTTTTACCCATAAAATACATTATCTTCCATCATTGCAAGAAAGTATTTAATCTATGACTGATTCTTCATGACAAATGCAGAGAACATGAACGGTACACAATCTGTGATGATTTGCTAATTTTCGTCACATACCGCATATAGCCCATTTGGGCTCAAATCCGGTCCTGATTTCTGTGACAAACTTCAGCATTCGTCATAGACTAAAAATTTAAATCTTCATGAATTTGACACCATATTAACCTTATTTTTCAAAAAAAAATATTTTTCCGTTTTTTTGACTCATCCCCATTTACTCACGAACTTCTTCTCTTTTTATGAAGAGCACAATAGTTTTTTGAAAATTTGAGTGCAAAAAAAGGTAACTAGTAGGATGTAACAAAAATGAAGAAAAGAAAGGAAAAACATGCCTCGGAGAAAAGGGTTCTTTTACGATGGACCATACCACCATATACCACTGTTGGAAAATGACCGGTATGGAAGGATCCGACGGTTGAGATTAATTGTATACCACCACGGCTTAACACGTGGTATAGGGTGGTATGCATAGGTGGTATAGGGATATTATTGGTAGTTTTCTTGGTAGCATAAACGAAATATATGATTTCTTTATTTCAATTTTTTCATTTCCCACCACGTATGGCCAATTTTTTTTCAAATTTCAAAAATGAAAAATTTCATTTCAAATTTTAGAAATGATATTTTCCAAATTTTTTATTTCAAAATTTTCTTGATGGCACAAACGAAATGTTTCAATTTTTTTCATTTCTCTCTAGTGGTATGACCGATTCTTTTCAAATTTCAAGATGAAAATTTTCATTTCAAGTTTCAAAAATGAAAATTCAATTTTTTTTCATTTCTCTGTGGTGGTATGGTCAATTTTTTAAAAAAATTTCAAAAACAAAAATTTTCATTTCAAATTTAAAAAATGATTTTTTTCATATTTTTCATGGTAGCGTAAACGAAATTTTTTTCTCGACCCGAGGTTGCCAAATATATTTAAAATTTACAAAGATTACCTATTTACCCTTACTAAAAATAGTCATATGGGCGTATGGTAGGCGCATATGGACTATCCAGGCTTGTGTAATGTTGTTCGTTGGTGTTTGGTAGCCCGCATAAGAGGATAGCCATGCTTGGATTGTGCAAAAGGCATGGTGCTAGCTGCATAGTGGGAAACACAGTTGCGTTTCCGATAGTGCAGGCTTGGTGGAGCTCAGGCGCGCGATAGGGTCACCCGCTCTGCTCCCGGCAGCGAGTTGACCCGCTCCGCTCCGCCGTCACCTGCTGCCGGATCGCTCGCCCGACCCGACGGCCATACTCGCTGCAATGGCCGACGATGGCCCCGCGCCGTGGTGGACCGCTCCGCGGTCAGCGGCGGCCCAGCGGGCGGTGACCTCGCTCCGGCCGCCCGCGCAGCGGTGAGCCTAAAATCTCACGGCCACTGCGGCCTCACGGCAAAGCTCCCTCGCATGGCCCGCGGAGGAGCTCACTGCGGGCAGGAGGACCCGTGCCGGCGGACCTCGCTCCCGCAGCCACCGCCGGCCTCCACTGCGAATCTCGCTCGCAGGGCCCGCGACGGCCCCCGCGCCTGCGGCGGACCTCGCCTACAGGGCTGGCGCAGGCAATGGAGGATTGAGGTGGTGAGGAGTGGGGAGGTATCGGGGAAGGAGACGGGTGGTAACCTCACCTCTAGCAAGTTTAGGGTTATCCTACCACAATGTGCAGCCTACCAAACATGAGCATACCAACCCAAGATATCTCTATTCACCCCACCAAACACGAGCGGTTTGCAATGTATTGGACATGCTTAGGCTACACTAGCTCTAGATTCTACCTAGGCTAGAGTTAGCCAGGGTGCCAAACACCCCATACCACCACGTGGTGGTATGGTCCACCGTAAAAGAGCCCTTCATATTTCGAGCAAATTACCATTTACTCATAGCAAAAAAAAAAAAAACCGGTTATAGTACCATACTACCACTATGTAGTATTGTGACGTAAAAGTCCTCTAATAATTAACGATGCCGCACGTCTTCTTGGTGACCTGAAAACATCAGGATCATCAGGCAGCTAATATACCGCGGTTAGTTTTCTCTTTAAGTAGACACTAGAAAAGAATACGTCCAACAGTTAGCTAAACTGGTACCCAACTTATTGGCTGGCCCAAATATACTAACAGCAATCGGAGCTATATTTACACTCTTGACTTGAGCGCCCAAATCTCCTTTTTTTTCACTGTAGCACAGACGTGGTCAAGGGATCCTTTTCCTATTTTTAAAGGAAATCTCGCGAGCTTTGGTAATTCTCGCGCAGAAAGGTTAGTTTTCTCTTTAAGTAAACATTACCGGTAACATAACATTGATTTACGTAACAGCAGCAGGAAGCGCATGGTGGACTAGTGTTTTCACTTGCTGCTGCGACGCAAGCAGAGTTCAAAGAAAACAGAGTAACTGAAGAGAACAGAGTTGCACTGGATGTTCTGAAGTGCGGCTATTATAATATAAGGTACCGAAAACTTATTCCTCAGCTGCAATCATTTGATACAAAATTTGCAGTCAACTAATCCTCGAACCAAAAGATTTTCATTGCAACCAATTAATTGAAACACGTCACCGTGGATCTTACACATACAAATTATGGACTGAGCCCGTGAGCCATGGCATACAACCGCTGATCTGTGGCAGTGGGAATTCAGCGATCACACTGGCAAACCACCGGCATCAGAAGTTCAAAAATACCCTACGGTTCTCCTAAACGACTTGATCAATGTAGTTGGCATAACAGTGACAAGTAAGAAAAAGTAGCCGATCCAGAACAGTCAGTTGTAACTAGGACGTCTGCGAGTCGATGACTCTCAACTTCTACAATAACAAACCCAAACGACAACTATTTAATCTGCAGTCGGCGAGTAGATGCTTGGTGGATAAATGCCCCTTCACCCTTCACGATGTTAATAATGTAACATCGCTCCAGTATGCTTTATAAATCAACAAGATATATACAGTTAGTACCTGCTAACGACAACGAAATAGAGCACGAAAAGGAAAGCAAGGGACAGACAAATATAACACTAACCAAATATGCAGTGAATGGTCGTAGCTGTACAAAATCATCACCAATTGTAGACATCCAGGTCTTCTCCGTGCAGATGTCGGTGGTGCTCCTGGAGTCGAGGCAGCCACCCTGAGCAGACACCTTGCATATTCTCTGTCAGAAACAGCTCGTGCAAGCTATCCACTCCCTCAACACACCTCAAGTTGGGACAGAGCTGTACACGCAACTCTCTCATTTCGGGAATATTTGAGACCCTCTCTATGCCTTCACAATCCACAAGTAATAGCGTGTCTCGGAGAGGAACGGTAAGTTCTCCACCACCTTCATGTTGTGCACGTCTGTTAATTCGAGCACCTTCAAGCTGGTGGCCTCCTGTCCAAGCTGCCGTGGGAGACCTCTCAGCTTGGGGCAGGAGTTAAGTTCCAACTTCATCAAACGAGGCAGCAGCTTCAGCCTTGGAGTTGGAGCTTCCACCTTTTGCTTCGCAGCAGCTCCATCCTGTCCTGCTTCCTTACCTGCTGTTGCTGCTTCTTCTTTTTCAACAACACAGGTCCACTCCTCCCACTCTGGCATATCAAGAATGACCAACGTTTCAAGCTTGGGGAAAATAACTCCATCTGCAGATCCAGGATAACCCACCCCATAGCCAATAAATTCGGGTCCAATCTTGGTGACTGCAGTTGCTCCCTCGATTTTCAGAAATTTCAAGTTGGGGAGGTGCCCGATTGCAGGAAGTTGCTCACAGGATATACAACCAATGAGTTTCAAGTACTTCAATGATGGAAAATGGCTAGTTGTACCAAGCCAGGTGGGAAACCTCGGACCAAAGAAATAACCAATACCTATATCTTCAATGCTCTGTGGAGGGATTAGCTTCTCAAAAGTCCTCTCAATATTGTTTACATCCTTTTCACTATACGGCTCATCTATGCGTACAGTACGAAATAAATTTAATTTTTTGAGAAACTTTTTGTCTACTAACAATGAATCCATACTACAAGGAGATGCTCTTTCTAACTTTATCATATCAAGCTTCCACAACTGCAAAAGAGGACATAGCTCGTCTAGGTTCCATCCATCTTGCATTCTTGCTCTATTATCACTGCCACCACCAATTGGAAATCCTTGTAAATCGTTGAGATACTTCAACTCACTTATCCCTTTTGGAACTTGATTTATTGGTGTCCCATCAAGACCCAAGCGCCTCAAGTTACATAATTCTGTGATTGCCAAAGGAAGGTTGTGCAAAAAATGGCACCACTGCAAATTTAATATTTGTAGGTATTTGAGAGAACCGATGGATTGAGGGAGATTAGATATGCCAGTCCCATCAAGATCAAGTAATCGTAGATGGACTAAAGTACCAATGCAATAAGGAACTTTTCTATAATTGAATCAGTCAAATCCAAAACTCTTACGTACGAAAGCCTTGTAAATATTGAATTTTCCAGTCTTACTGACTTGGTACAGATGATAAGTAATGTTCGTGCTCGGATATGCTCTCTGTTCATAATGGCAGAGTTATGGAATCTTTATCTATACAAACTGAAATGTGCCGTAGTTTTAATAAAGACTTAGCTTCCAATGAATGTAAATCTCCACAAAAATATTCATCTTCGGATAAATGTTGACCCAGTCTTCTTAAAAGATCATGCATTTTACACCAAGAATAGTCAGCATAAGCAGGGTCTGGATGAAGGAGATTCCTATATATCAATTCGTAATATTCAGCTGTATCCTCAAGAAGTTGGTCTTCTTGCTTTTGTATAAAACCTTCAGCAATCCAATACCTTATAAGATCATTTTGAGACATGCTATGATCTTCTGGATATAAGGTACAGAAGAGGAAACATTGTCTCAAATGCCATGGTAGGTCATCATAGCTCAAATACAGTGCTCCTCTCAGCTCAATAGGAACTTTGCTCATGGACCAAGCACTATTTTGTAGAATTTGCCGCCATTGATTCTCAGTTTTCTCCTTGCATGCGAGAACACTAGCTGTAACCTTGATCGCGAGGGGAAGGCCACCACACATACGGACAATATCCTTCCCTATAGTCCTTAGATTTTGTACTTCAGCCTCTTCATTAATGTTCATACTCTTCCAAAGCAGCTCCCATCCTACATCATCAGACATCAATTCAACTCGATGCACATCTTCCACACCAATTGCTCGTGCAACTGTATCGTTCTGAGTAGGCACCAGAATTATTGTTGTTGATGCAGTGTTTAGGAGTTCTTAGTAGATTAGTCCATGCCTCATGCTTCCACATGTCATCCAACACAAGAAATAAAGTTTTATTTTCAACAACAATTGATAGCTTTTGGTGAGTTCTCCAACAGTTTCATCTTGCCTATAATCTTCCCCAATGTTTCGTAGAACCTCTTTCAAAAGAGTGTCTTCAGAGTATTGTTGGGAAACACAAATCCATGCTTGTTTGCTAAAAGTTCCTTTATTTTGTTGCTATTATATATTTTCTGGGCCAAAGTCATTTTTCCAACACCTCCGGTTCCAACAATGCCAATCTTGTATGTCTTCTTTTCTCTATGTGCAAGAATCAGTCCAACCAATCTTTTACAAGCAACAAGCGTTTCCTTTCCCACAAGGTTAGGTTCCACTAGGTCAGAAGCTTTCATCCTATGCACTAATGAAACTTCACCTTTAGGCTGCACATTCTGAAGCTTTAAAAATCTTTCACCTAGTTTTAAAACCTTCTCTAATTCAGTATTCAATTTCCTGATGCGAATGGCAATCTCGTGACGCCTTGAATAGTGGGAAGGCAAGTGAAAAGTGGAAATCTTGAACATTCAGCAGACCTTCTTGACGGTGATGCTTGGTCTGCTAGAAGCTTATGTCCTTCTAATGTAGCCAAGTCAATGATATCATCAGCTTCGTACATAGCATCTTTCAGCTCACCAAAGCCAATTGTTAACTGCTGACTCTTCTGTCCTCCTTTGCTCTGCATCTTTCAGAAAGCATTGTATATGGTTCATTGTTCTCTCTAGATCTTTAAGATCTCCTTTTACCCCCAGAACTAAAATGGCTTCCTCAAAAATAATATCTTGCAACTTTTTGGCAAACGATCCAACCACAGAATCAATTATTGTTGCCATGAGAGAAATTTATTGACGGAGATCCACTAAAAATACCAGGTGGCTTCTTTGGGGGAATGACAGACGTTTAGGCTACTAATGAATGCAGATCAAGTGTTGAGATGATCCTAAAATTGAAGAAAAATCAAAAGGCCAAGTACGTGCTCATTTAAGATAGTTATTTCAATAACTGGGTATTATCAAAGTGGTTCTGTAGTAAAGCATATCAGCTAAAGATATATGATGATGCAGTAAGTACCTGTGAGCTAGTACATTCCAGATCTTCAAGAGTTAGGTGAAGGAGTTTAAACAGAGACCAATGTATGACCGAGAGAAATGAAAACCGACAGATCACACTCTGCAACTCCTGCAAGGAATGGAGACAACTAGAACAGATTAGCAGGTAGTTAACTAGAAGAATTCCCTCTAAGTCAGAATTTTAAGATCTATTAGAACTTGACAACGTAGTTTAACAAGAGATAACCAGTAAGGCACCGGTTAGAGTGGTACATATGGAGATCAGTATGTCTCAAACTCTCAATGTAAATTGTTTTGCTTCAAACAGGGTTTGTTGAATTCGTGGTCCAACCAGAAATGTGAGCACTGTCCAGCATGATCTTCTGCTATATCTGCATGACAAGGCATTTTTACTATAACAGAAAGCAGTAAATCAGAACAGCTTCAACTGGAGGCTGTGAAGCAATCCATATGCACATCATCCCACCTGTTCCTCTTCTTGAACTTTGCCCACCAGGGCGACAAACTCCACCTGACTATGGCACAATCTGGTAAGCCACTGACTATAGTTGCATATCGAGAATGCAAATTGTTTTGCTCCCATGATCGGATCTCTTGAATTTATCATCCAACAGATCGAAATGGGTGCACTGTCTATAATGAATCTTCTGCTACCTCTGCATGTCCAGGCAAGTTTTGTGAGAACAGAATGGAGTAAATCAGAACAGCTTGTTGATTAACTGGATGCCATGAAGCTTTCTCCATCCAATCCAAGGACATACCTTGAGCAGAGCAGGGAGAATGGATTCCAACAGGGGAGGCATATATGGACACCAGAGACAAATTACTGCAAAAGGCTCCTCTTGCACCATATGAATGAAGAGATGGGGACTTGCCAAAATACTGATTTAGTCTATGCAGGAATACGCCCGCCCGTGTAAAGTGTTGGCTATCACAGCTACCTTGTAGTGTCGGTCACGGTAGGTAGGTAATGCTGGCAAATACTATGCGTCCGCTTCAGCGACAGATTGACATCCCATCACGCCGGTGGGACCCACATGTCGGGCCTTCTTCTTCCTCTGGCCGAAGCTTCCTTTCTTCTCCCCTGCGACCTTAGAAGCTGCCGGCCGGCCGGGGGAGGTAGGCAGGCCAGGCGGTGGGGAAGGTCGTGGGGCGGCTTAGGGCCCTGGCGGCGGAAGAGGCGGGCCGGGCAGGTCGGGCAGGGAGGCTCACCGGAGGCCGGCGGCAGCGGGATGGAGGGGGGAGGGGAAGAAGGAGGGCGTCCAACCTTTCTCCGTTGAGAGCTCGCCGGATTAGCGCGCGGGAGCGGACGCCGGATTCGGCGGCGGGAGCCGCCGGAGACGAGGGAGGAGGGCGGTGCGGGGGAGGCACGGCAGCTCCCCGACTTAGTCGGGTTAGTGCGGCGGAGGGTGGTAGCGGCGGATGGGGCGGCGGGGAGCCACCGGAGCCGAGGAGGAGAGGCGGCGCAGGGGCGAGCGCGCGCCGGTGCGAGGAGGAAGAAAGGAGGGTTACTGCGGCTTGGTGTGCGAGGCGTGAGGATAAGGTTGCTTGGTGGGCCGCTGTTGGGCCTTCGGTGACGGGTTGCGAATTTGTCGCCAAGTGATACATAAGAGCACCCGTAATGCTCTGCTCCTACCCTACCCTGCATAAGAAGATATATATCCATGCAAAACCCAAAAGATGCTGAATTAACTTGGCATCTTACTGTGCATAAGTGATGCCAAAGCACTCATAGCCAGGGGTGGTAATGGATCATATCCCTAATTCATTGTTCATAATCCAACTAAGCACTACTTATTATTAATTCTAAATTGTATAGAATTATGGCCCAATCTTAAATTTGGGGCGCCAAATTGGAACGCCCAATTACCACCCCTTGGCACAAGTCTTCTTGTACATGGCCGGATGAAATATACACAACCAAGGGTCTGTTTGGATGCAAGGGGTAAATGTTTACTCCAAGTCAAATCTTTTGCCCCTTCCATTTGCTTCTAATAATATTTGCTTCTTGGGGTGTTTGAATTTAGGGGTAAATGTGGATGTGGATGAGAGAGAGGCATGGGGTCCACCACAATTTTGCTCCAATTTGCTACTTTTTAGGTGTAAATAGAATTAGGAGGCAAAATATTTGCCCCACCACATTTACCCCACATGTTTGGCACCTTAGACGTAAATTTACCTCATTTACCTCTCCATCCAAACACCCCCAAGTCCATGAAGTCCGGGACGGAGTTGGCGCTCATGGAAGTCCGTCGTGATGGTATTTCATTTACCATGAACTCATACCTACAGCCGTCCAATTGGCCATAGGCGATCCTGATTTGGGGAGATAGTGATCTGACTAAGCTTTTTTTCTGGCTTGTGCATGGTGCGCAGCGGCCAGGTTCTATGCTGACCAATTGCACTGCTCGAGGTCCCCGCTACTTTGCCGTCATGAACGCCGGGAGCTGGTGACGAGCGGTGACACGGTCACAACACACAAGTCGAGCGTGCATCCTTTATAGTGTTTTGGTAACTGATGTTATGTTGTGTGGCAATCAGCAACTAGTGAAAAACCTGCCTGCTCGACTTGTGTGTTGTGACTCATGAAAGGTACCCAGTTCCTTTCATCACAGAAAATAATTAAGGATACGACATGTCACACCCGGATTTAAGGGCAAATCTGAATGCATAAAATACATGTGCGCCAGAATCAAGTTACACACATGCATCGACTCACTGAATACCAAAACACAGCGTAAAAGCGTAAAGGAAGTATTAAACATTTATTACATGACCGATAGTCTTTAATCTAACACACCGAGTAGCTAGCAGCGGAAAAAGTAAACGTAGAAGTCCTCCAAAGGCAGCTGACTGGAGGAACAAACGCCTAGAACTCGTCGAACTCCCCAGGATAGTCCTCAAAGCGTCTGTCTGAGCAGCAGCCGGGTTGTGTAGATGCAATATAGAAACAACAAGCATGAGCACATGTCGTACTCAACAAGGGAAAATCTCTATAACAACATGCAAGACTTTATGGTGGAGAGCTTGTGGTTGCATAGCAGGTTAGCATTTTAGTTGGTCAAATTTTATTAAGCAAATGTTACTAGCAAATACAAGTATATACCAAAACCCAGTTAATAAATGCAACGGAACCATAGAATGCAATGCACAAGTTTAAAAGTTCCATCTTCCATAAAATTAACCATGTGAGGGTCCAGGCCGCCCTTGACCGTGGGCACGACTAACTAGTCAGTTTTACACTCTGCAGAGGTTGTACATCTTTACTCACAAGTCGCGTAAAAGTTCTAGGAACTTTAAACCCAACCACGCTGTGCAAAAGTAGGCACAATACCACACTACCGAGGTGTGGCTGCATAGGGACGCTACGAGGCCTTTACAAAGATTCCCTAACACGGGCTGCTCGCTAGGTTACCCGATCAACAGCATAAACCTCTCTCGTGTGAAGCTACCATAGAGATCGGTCACCGAGGGCGGGCTATACACCATCCACCGCCCCCCAACCCCTTCGTAAAACATACCACATGCTAAAGTTTCTAATTAGTAAGCCAAGGAGCCATATGTCTTGTGGTTTATCTTGTTTTCTGGGTGGTTCTCCATGTTCCGATTAACAGGTACAAGGAGTTCTTGCATTACATGAATGAATCGTAGAAATAAATCCAGATTGATAAATGTTCATTAAACCACCCAAAACCAAGGTAAAGTTCTAGCAAGTTCTACCCAACATAAAGTAAACCCAGGTTGATCAAGGTACAGGATAAACAACACTAGTCAAACCTTAAATAATCGGACCTATCATATTAATGCAAAGCGATAAATAAAGAGTTGTGTAATTAAAATGCCTGTTGTAATAGGTTAAATGGGGATGCAACAAGGACTTACCTTCTACAAGTTCCGGAAACTACTCAGGGTCTTGAAAGTCTTCAACTGCAGCGTACTCCTCGAATGGCTCGTATTCTACGCTCCTCACATTCACATACAAGCATACAATGGAATAAATTAAGAAACAATCACCAAACAGTAATAACAGAACAAAACAGGGGCATAAAACTGTTCTACTCGTCGAGACGATCACGTGGATATAAAGAACGCTAAAAACGGAGCTAAAACGCGTATTCTACGACCAAAACAGGGTGTAGGGACTAAACTGCAGGGAATCTAAACTTTCAGGGACTAAACATCGAGAAACTAAGGGCTAAAACATAATTTTATATAAAAACTCAGGGGCTACGGTGCAAAACTAAAAGCTTAGGGCCTCGGGTGCAAAAACTAAGGAGCCTAGGGTTTAAACCGCAACAAACAGGACCTATTCGTAAGGTTCTTTACACGTGGAAGGGCATATATGTGAATCTAAGGACCTTAGGGGCTTTCCTGCAAAACCGGCGGCGAAAGGCTCGGTTTGACCGGTATTGACCGGATTGAATCTAATCCGATTCGTCGGATCGAGATCCGACGACCCAGGACACACGCAGGCCATAGGCGGCGGTGACAGTCGGACGACGCCAGCAGGGCAGAGCTTCCGGCCAAGAAACCAAAATCGGGTTGGTGCTCGACGGTCCACTGAGCTGCCCAAAACAAAGAGCACGGCGAAACGAACTCAAAGAAAGCAGCGGAGCGACCTTAGGTCCGGCGACGGCGACGCACGGCTCGGCGAGGTGGAGCTTCACGGCGGCGGACTCCGGTGAGGGCGTACGGGCGGTCGGAGAGGACGGCGACGCGAATGGGTGGCACCGGCGACTTCCCCACATCTGTGCGGTGCTCTGGGGCGGCTCTTCGACGGCGGAGAGGTGGCGGCGGCGCGGGTTGAATACGGCGGCGCGAATAGGGTTGGTGGCGGCGCGCGGAGCTCTAGGATTTGGGGATTCAGGCGGTGCGAGTGGCGGCGGCCTTTATAGGGCCGGGGAGGCTCTCCTAGGCGTGCGGGCCCGCGGCCAGGGATGCGCGCACGAGCAGCGGCTCGGGGTCGGGGTCCCTGCCCGACCCGACTCCGACTCGAGGTCGGGGATGACGGGCGGGGCCCGCCCGTCGGCGACAGCAGGCGGCCGGGCGCCAAACCGGGCCGCCATGGGCGGAAACGAGGCCGGGCTGAGCAACGGGGGTGGCAAGCTTCCTAGCGACGGAGTTCAAGGGCACGGCCGAACTCTGTTGGGCACGAAGACACGAGAAGAGAAGGAGGAAAAGAAAAGAGTTTTCACAAATTTTTGAAAAAGAAAAATCAAATAAAGTTCAAACTCACATTTGAACTCAACCAACAAAAATAGATGCTCCAGCATGTATGCAACAATAAACTCCTATATTTCATTAATTTAATTAACAAAATGATTAAATGCCTAGAAAATCACAAAAGCACCCATGGTGGAGAGAGGACCTTCATCCCGCTTGGTAGGGTATAGGTCCTCAAGTCCAACCGGACCGATGATGAGAGACAGGTCCTTTAGTCCCGGGTGAAGGAACCGGACTAGGGGGGGTTTTAGTCTCGGTAATACCAACCCGGACTAAAGGGATTAGGTTTTAGTCTCGGTTGGTAATACCAACCGACTAAAGGCGGGCACGCCAGCGTCAAAAAAAGTCAAAAAAAATTTTGAAAATCCCCGGGAGGCCCTCACACACGCGCACGTCGCAAGTCACAATTCACGTGATTTTTCACGCCGAAATATACGCCGCGCGTGCGGGATTCAACTCAGACCTCCAACCTCGCGTAGCTTCCTCACCATCTCGCCTACACAAAGACATCGACCGAGTAGAGGATGCTATCCTCTTATAGTAACTGTGGGAGACCCTTTAGTCCGCTTGGTAACACCACCCGTGACAAAAGGCCTCCCTTTAGTCTGGGTTGGTGTTACCAACCGTGACAAAAGGGTCACCCCTTTAGTCTAGGTTCGTGTTACGAACCGAGACTAGCCCCTTTAGTCTCGGTTCGTAACACGAACCCTAGACTAAGTGGGTGACCTTTGTCACGGTTCGTAACACGAACCTAGACTAAAGGGGGTCTTTTGTCACGATTGGTGTTATCAACCCGGACTAAAGGGGGTGAGCACTCATGGCATTAGTGGTCACGTCGATGAAACCCCTTTAGTCCCGGCTCCAAAGTTGAACCGAGACTAAAGGGGCGTACCAAAGCCTCTTTGTCTACCAGTGACCTTATATTCCTTAGACAAGAGCAATTGTTGCTAAGCAAATTTTTATTAAACTTAAAAAGTGAAAATTAGGGTGTTACACGACAAAACTATAGACTAAGACGCCAGCCCAGCTTTTGGCAGCTTATGAGCATCAACTTTTTTTTTCCAGTATTCCTAAGATTTGTGCTGCCTAGCTAATTGATCTTCTCTCGTAGAGGTTCGACGCGAGGTAATTGCTTTTTATCAGGTCAGTTCCCACTGACTTTAGAAATTGTGAGGAAAAAGAGCACGCTAAGGGTGACACCGGATGAGTCTCCTCTGCAGTACTGCAGAGGGACTACTCTCACTGACGTGTTGGACCGGGCCCACATGTCAGTGGCAGTGAGTCCCTCTAAGTACTGCAGAGGATTGGTTTCCGGTGACACCACGCCGTACTGAGGTAAACAATACTCTCTCTTTCCGAAAGCTAAGGGACAAGTAAGGCAGGATTTTCAAAAGCTATGCATTTGGAGATTTCAGGGTGCAGCTTTACACACACATAGTCTAAAGTTGCAGTGCACATAATGGTATCACGGCATTTTACCCCACATTTTGAAACCCAAATTGCCATAGGACGTTGTTGGGATCTTGGAATCTCGAACAGATAGAAAGAGAGGATGGAAGAACTTGAGACAAGTGAACAAGAGAGATCCATGAATATCAGAGCCAAGAGTCTCCCTCCACCTGGGGAGGCAGCTGTTTTTATTATTCTCATTTGTGGGGTCTAGAATTACATTCAGATACTCATTATTTACACTCGAGGTCCCTAACCACACAATTGAGTCCCTAATTGTTACAAGTTGGTCCTCAACTCTTACAAATATATATGCCCTTATAAATCATTTCCAGACCTCTTTTATACACAAGGGGGTCCCTAGCCTTATGCCTCCTAAGGCGCACCCCCAACAGTAGCCCCTCAACTATTTGGTCTTAGCTGGTACAACAAGACCTAATAGTTGCTCCTGTATAAAAGAGGGCTGTCACAATTCAAACTTCAGTTGGAAAGGAAAGTTCTTCACAACTTCCACGTGTGCACCTCACTAAAAACTCCATCCCAAAAACCAAGTGGGAAAAAAGGGCATGGAGAAAAAAGCATGCGCATTCTCGGTTTTTCATGTTCTAACTCCAAGTATGTTGATGGTTGAAACGCGTGTCGAATTTCGATCTGCAAGCGTACGGATCTCTTATAGCCTTTTCACCAAGGGGTGATCCCCAAGGTTCTTGTCAATCCGTGGAGCAAGGGGATTACTAGCGTTTGATCTAGTACTAATCTAGTTAACTAAGCAAACGTAGCCTTTTCACCAAGGGGTGATCCCCAAGGTTCTTGTCAATCCGTGGAGCCAGGGGATTACTAGCGTTTGATCTAGTACTAATCTAGTTAACTAAACAAACCTTTAAACTAGAGATTAAACTTAAAGCAAACTAATCTACACTAATGAGGGGTGTGAGGTGCACAAGATATGAAGGACATTTGCCCATAGGGTCTATGGATACTTGAGCATGCAACCGCTAAAACAGACAAAACCAATCTAATCTATCACAGGGTATGACCATGGCTTCACCCTTTCCCTTCCCTCGTACTGTCACTACGCGAAGGTAATCATGGCAAAACTACGAATGATCACGGTATGTTGAAGTTGTCTACGGGAGTAGTGAGATCTATACACCAGAAAGGCATGCTAGCTAGCCTTAATCATCAAAGCATCATCAACATGAAACCAATAGATTGAAACCATAAAAGAGTCGGTGATTACATGACAAGATCATTTACAACCCCATGGACAAATGAGAAGTTTACCCCCATCAAGGCGCTAAGCATGGCGCCATTGGTCATGGTAGATGCTTCCGACGGTGTCTTCCTTCAACTCCAAGCGTGCCGTGGCAGGGCCTTGACGTTCTCTTCCGCTTGTGGTCACCTCCTTGGACTAGATGAATCTTTCTAGCGAATGATCTCTTCAATTCTCTCCCGATCCAACCTCTCTGCCATTTTGGATGACTTTGGGGTATTTATCTCTATCCATTCTGAATGGCGGTGCCCATAGCAACTTAGGGTTGAAGCATCTTCACGCTCAAAAAACGGGAGGCCGAAGTGACACCAGAGTGGGGTGGATCGGCCGGCCTGGGCCGACTGGCCTAGGCCCACTTTGGCCCAGTTTGGTCGCCCCTTCCTACAAATGGGTCCTCTCGTCATTCTGGATTTATACCACATCATTTATGTCATTTTGGCGTCGTCATCCCCGCGATCAAGATATGGGGTCTTCTCGCATCAAGTCCAATCTTTATGTCTTGGTCCTCGGGGATGATTCGTCATAGCACCTCGGCCCTTGCCACCTTTTGGAGTGAATTTTCCTTGCACTTAAACACGAATGGAACTCCTCATTTGCTCCTTTGAACTTGATGTGACTCCGTCCCTTTAGTCCATGTTTTCCTGCAAAAACACCACACTTCCAAATGCACATACAAAGTGGAACTTGTTATATTATTAGTGTGCCTAGTGGCGGGTTAGTTCCATAATCGAGCTCAAACCAAAGTATAACGATCATGTTTTGAGCACCAATATTCACCATCAACATCCCCCCACGCTTATTTCTTGCTCGTCCTCAAGCAAGTTTGTTGCAAAAGATCTCTTGTCCATGGAGTTGAAAAGTGCTCCGCTAATTCTTCCTTTACAAGTTAGTCAATCCTTTATCTTTAATGTAAGAAACATGAAAATAATGATCATGATATAAACACGGGCCTTTAGAAATTTGCCAATTCAAGATGTACCCCACAACTCATACCTTTCACTAGCGGTCCTCAACTCCAATCATGCTTACTTTCTTACTTCCATCGAGGGGTTTTCATGAGTTTTCAAAATAAAATTCCTACAACAAGTATTAGACAAAAACCTTTCTCCAAGTCCTCAGATGTCGCTCATTTGAAGTGGCTATCCTAAACAATTTATAAACTCTTACCTCCCACAAGTCTCTCATTTATTATTTAAGGTGGAGCTATAGGTATGACTAGTGATGTTAACACAAGTATTATCAATCTAAGAAAGTCCTCTAATTGTCATTCACCTTTTGAGCCAATGATCATGAGAATTAAACCATGATGTGAGGCTATCAAGGATAAGAAGATATAGAATGGTGGACATGTGCAAAACCAAAAAGAAAATATGACTCCAAGGCACCGATGATGTCCTCGTTGTCGGATTGCACATGGTTGGAATTTTGAAGATTTGTCCTTAACAACGTCGCATCCTTCCTTGCACTTCACTTGATTCATCCCTCCTTATACCTTTCTTGCTTTTCACAAATTTCTCTTTTTCTTTCTTTCTTTCTCTTGTTCCTTTTTTATACACATTTTTTCTTTCTATTTCTATCTTTTTTTGACATCTTTACCTCTTCTTCGAAGCTCTTCGCTCGTTGCCTTCGCAATAACAACATTCTGAAATTTAATTATGAACCTTGCTAGAAACAGGATGAATCTTCGGGCATAGGTTGTGTTCAAGGACTAAGACGAACAAAAGAGATACTATGGGTTGGGTATGGATTCCGGCGATACAAGGGATTTTCAATGTGAAAGTCTCATTACCGAATATATGATGAGGCTAGAAATAAGAGATATAAATCAAAACATGACCATTACTCGAAATTAAAATTTCCAAGAGAGAAAGATCCTAGCACAATTCATTATGCTAACCGCAGTTATGGTGGAGCGGGTATAGTGTTGGCCTTGTATCGGATATTCTTGTCTCTCGACTCAGAAAAAGAGATTGTGCTAACCTTTATTACAAGTGTTTTCTCATTATTTTCAGAAATAAAAACCTCTAATTTTAGTATTAAACATAGCGTAGCCAAAGAGAGGTTCTAGATCAAAATAGAGTATGGGTACTTTTAAAGGTGAATTTCCACTAAGCACCACGGTAAACATTCAAGTCCATTGTTTATGCTCAAATAATAAAGATGAAGGAAAAACATACAAGTAAGAAAGAAATAGCATTGCGTAAGACAAAAGGTAAAAAGACTCTTTTTATTCGATTTTATTGACTCAACACTAAATTTAACAGACTTTTAGGCTAAACTAAAAAACTGCAAACCAAACTAAACCTAATCAAACCACGAGCTAAACCTAACCAGTCTACTAGGACAAAAAGTTTTTGGAACTAGCGATAGTTCCTCCCCCATGCTTAAACCATACGACATCCTCATCGTAATTTTACAAAAAGATAGAAGGGGAAGAACGCCTGCAAAATCTTGTGACAATCTTGCAGATTTATTCACAAAATCTCTACCAGCCTCCAGCTTCTATAAATGCATTTATGGAATTGGCACGAGGCGGCTTAGAGATTTGCAGGGTTCAGGGGGAGACTAACCCTTAAAACCATAGCTCATGATTGTGATTCTGAAGATCACAAGTCGGTCCTGAAGACCACCCGAGCATCAACTGTTGTACTCTTTTTTCCTTGATGAGTTTTTTCCCACTGGGTTTTCTCATGCAAGGTTTTTAACGAGGCAACACGTGCGACATAACCGAGGCCTATGATGTACTCTTTTCTCCTACCCTTTTTTCCCATTGGGTTTTTGGGGGGAGTTTTTAACGAGGCATACACATGGCATATAATTGGCCAAGGGGGAATGTTATGAATCATGATTAATGTGGCCAATTAATGAAGTGTGTTGGAGAGGTAGAGGAGGGAGAGATGGGAGAGCAATTAATGTTGTATTTACTCCTTCTCCTTTTTACCCCTCTATATATAGAGAGAGGGGTTACCCCGTGTACATTGCTGATCTATCCAGTGAATGAGAAACAACTCCTCCCTCTCCAACCCCTGTCTCCTGTGTGCTTGTTCTTGTTCCAGTGTGTTCTAAGCGCTATGAGAAACTTGATTTCTAACACTACCAAAGGGGACCCAATTCTTGCAGCTAGGTTCCACGCACTCATCTGTCATTCTAGTACTGTTTCTTGTCATGGCTGTTTGTAAATATTGTAAACTGTGGAGTATGTAGTACTAATCCATTCATGAGCCAATATCTAGAATTTTCAAACCGCACAGTATATTAGTAGCTTCTCCCAAAGTCCATTTAATTTTCAACCTAGAATTCTACAATATACACTATATATCTACTACTAGCTTGTCCTTAATATTTCTCCAAAAAATAAAAGGGAAAAGCTAAAAAATACTCGGGTGTTCCGGGATGTCTCGTCACCCGAATTTTTAACCATACGATCTCAGCTCTGTTTTGTTTTTGTCCATCTGATTCAGCTTGACTCTGTTTGGCTTTCTTTTTTCTATGTGGACACTGACAATATGGCCCTACATGGTTCCTGTTAGCTTTTATGGAACATGTCATTTCATTTTTTTTTGCCCATTTCGTCTGTCCAAAGGGCGGTGGCCGGAGGCGCGGTGCCAGACACCCACACGATCTCCATGGACCATGGTCCGTTGTGAGGGCGCCGAGGGGGCAACTCCAAGAGTCTTTCTAAAAATTATTAGCTAAAACTCTGATTTGGCTAGTATGTAAAATGAAATAGCTAACAAAAAGTTGATGAAATCTAACAGACTAGCTAAAATCAACTCTCCATATGATCTACCGCTAGTGGGTCCCGCTTGTCATACTCATGTACGAGGGGATAGCTAGCGGGACTGGCTAGCCAAAGATAGCTAGCGAAGCCCCCGGTTTAACTAGCGGAGGATAGCGAAGGCAAGGTTAGCTAGTCTGTTTGATTGAGTTTTTGGAAAAAAATTTCATTTTTTTGTTGGATTGAGTTTTTGGAATTTTTTTTATTTTTTAACTAGTTAAGCCAAGATAGCTAGTCTCTTGGAGTTGCTCGCCACGTGGTCTCTGCGTCGGTAGGGAAGCAAGCAAGGAAAACTAATCGCAAGCAAGGAAAACTAATCGATTGAAGTTGATTCCAGTTCAGCATCTCCTCTCGAATAGGCCGATTCCAAGCAGGATTTAGATCAGCCCAGTATCCTGTATCCATCATGATGAGCAAGAAGCCAAGCCCAACATCTAGTGGGAAAGGGTCGGCCAGTTTTGTTTATTGTCTCTGTTTTTATTTCTTCTTCCAAGTTGTGGGAACATAACTTGCTGGGTCTAATTTTTAGACTAAGATTAAGATTTGAATTTAGGCACCCTAGTTTGATTGGTGAAAATTTTTAGATTTAGATTTAGGCACCTCAATTTGACTCATCTATTGTAAGGAATCAGATGCTCGTAGTCTAAGAGGGGGAGATGGTGAACTACAAACTTAAAATCTTAACTTATGGTTTACAGCCGAGGAGAAAAGCTGAGGCCGTGCGCCTGACGGATGGTGCACGACGAAGTCTCACGGTCGGCGCCAGCCCCGTCTGCCGTCCGCCACGAGTGCACGCTGGCAGCGTGTGCCTCGCCTTTTGTCGTGTGCCTAGTCAAGGAAGAAGGAGGGTAAGGGAAGGAGGGAGGAGGAGGCTGAGGTGAGGTAGAATGGGTAGGAGACATCCGAGGGAGAAGAAGGCGAGGAAGGGTTCAGATGAGGAAGAAGGAGAGGGAGGAGGTCGGTTCTCCCCACACCGTCCTGTCCCGGGCGGCCCCCCATGCCCAGCACCGGAGCGGCACCCAGGCCCGGTAGGGTAGTTTTATATTTAGTTCAATTAGTTAGAAATTTTAGATATAGAATTGTAGATATATAGTTGTAGATATAGAAGTTTAGATATAGAATTTAAGATGACTAGAATTTCAATTGGTTAGCACTTTAAGTTAGATATAAAATTTATATAGATCTTAAATTAACTATTACTTGTCATGCTCCTAATTTTGCTTGTCATGCTTGTCAACTTTAGAGGAGACACTCGCCGGTGGAGTAGTGGCGTGCTGCGTGCCCCTAGCCCCTAGGTGAGACTAGTGGCGTGTGACGCCACATGTCATGTGGCTGACCATCGAGTCATGTTGTGCCTTTTCTTGCAGGTTTTGAAAACCTCACCGCACAAGGGAGGTGTTGCAGAAATTTTGAATAGACACTAAGCAATAATCTATCTTTGCAGGAAAGCACCCATCACCGCAGCACTGCCGAAGGAGGAGTAGGAGGCCGCGCTGCCACTGGCTCGCCATCAAGTTACTAGGTGAGTACGTGTAAAATGCACCATTTACATCTCCAGTTCAAAAGAGATAAGGTTGGAAATATGCATATGTTTGCATATCTATGACCGTATTTGTTTCGAATTGTCCACGTTTTTTTACAGCTCGAGGATGTGTAGATGGGTTTAGTTTCCATGATCTGCTCTGATCTGAGACAGAGTTTCGGCATCACCTCCCTGTTGTTCTCCGGATACACAATCTCCTTGCTAGGATGTGTATTTGGAGAACAGCAGGGATGTGCTGCTGAAATTCTGTCTCGGACAGAATGAGCATGGAAACTAACCTAAATCAATACATCCTTGTGTGGGATTAGGACTTATCTTTACATATTAGAGCACGATGGACATCGTGTAGATGGGTTTTGATATCACTTGCTCACATGTTAAATGATGGATAACCGTGAGTGGATGTACACAGGTTGGAGAAGTAACCTTAACTCCTATCTGAGAAAGAAAACATGAACACACCTTTTCACATAATAGCAGCAAAAAAACATTATAGGCTCGCGAAACAACCAAACCAAGAGCAGTTGTAGGTCTAGTGTTCTGCACACGTACAACCAGTTCACCAACTTCAGGTAACACATGTTTTCCCTTGCTACTGCAGTCCAAGCAGAGTTCAAAGAAAACAGAGTAGCTGTGAAGAGAACAGAGTTTCACTAGATGTTCTGAACTGCAGCTATGTAAGTAACCAAGACTCGAGCCCGGGAATAGCCTTTCTTCTTCTTGAGAATCAAACTCATCTTGATTACTATGATTCTTACGGATGATCAGTCCTCCCTTCCTCCAAGAACAGCAAAAGTTGTAGACAATTATTGTGCCCATACTTCATACTTCGACCTAATCAACGTTTTCTGACAAAGAAACATGGCACATATTAAAAGCAGGGTAGATACAATATGTAACGAAATTCAAGTGTTGAGCCATGGTCATACCTTTGCATCCTCTTTTCCACTTAATCAGGAAGTTGTGTGCGTCATATCACTTCCATTCGTAGACATCCAGGTCTTCCCCGTGAAGATCCTGGCACTGCTCTCGAAGGCTAGGCAGCCACAGCGAGGAGACCTCTTTCATATCCTCTCCAAGCCACAGTTGCTGCAGGTTGTCCAACTTCTCTATGCACCTCAAGTTTGGACAGCTCTGCACATGCAAGTTTCTCACTTGGGGAAGAATCGACACCCTCTCTAGGTCTCCACAGTTTTGAATTTGCAATCCTGAGAGGAAACAGAACTTCTCTACCACCTGAAGGCTGCCCACATCTCTTAATATGATCCTCTCCAAGCTGCTGGCCTCCTGTCCAAGCTGTCTTGGGAGAGCTCTCAGCTTGGGGCAGTGGTATAGTTGCAACTTCTTCAAGCGAGGCAGCAGCTGCACCCTCGGAGGTGGGGTTTGCTTTACAGGACCTCCATCCTCTCCCCCTTCCTTATCTGCTGCTGTTGCTTCTTCTTCTTCAACGACAAAGGTCCACTGCTCCCAGTTGGGCATATTCCACATGATCAATGTTTCAAGATTGGGACAAGCAACTGCCTCTGCAGATCCGGGATTACCCACCCCGCAGCCAACAAATTCTGGCCCAATCTTGGTAATTGCAGCTGCTCCCGTGATTTTCAGAAATTTCAAGTTCGGGAGCTGACCGACAGCAGGGAGATGCACACATGATTCACATTTTTTAAGAATCAAGTATTTCAGTGAAGGCAAGTATCTGGCTATACCCAGCCAGAAGGGAAATCTTCGACCAAAGAATCGCTTCAAACGTAGAAATTCCAGGTTTTTTGGAGGCAACAGCTGATCAAATACACTCTCAATATTACTAACAACCTCTTCAGAGTACATTTCCTCTTCACATTTTTCAGTGCACTGTAAATTTATAGATTTAAGATGCATTTTGTTAGTTAGTAGTAAATCTTTACTGCAAACAGGAGATGCTTCCATTTTGATCATATGAAGGTGCCTCAATTGCAAAAGAGGATCCAACTCTTCTAGATTCCATCCATCTTGCATTCCAGTGCTATAATTAGTGCTACCACCGATTGGAAATCCTGTCAAGTTGTTGAGGAACTTCAAACTCCCAATACCTTTTGGAACCTTATTTATCGGTGAACCTTTGAGACCAAGACTCCTTAAGTTAAATAATCTACTTATTGCTAAAGGAAGGCTGTGCAAACTGTCACACTTCTTCAATTCCAATACCTGAAGGTTTTTGAGGGAACCAATATACTCCGGAAGAAAAGTTATGCTGGTGTCATTAAGATTCAACAAGCGCAGATGAATCAAACTTCCAATATAATTTGGAATATTTTGTACACTTGATCCACTTAAATCCAAAACACGAATATATGGAAATTTCTTGAAAATTGAAGGTTCACTTTGAGTTGTCTGTCCAGAGTAGGTAAGCAGATCATAACATTGCCGGTTGCAACTGATACTCGTCGTAGTTTAGATATATTCCTACCCTCCAACGATTGTGGATCTCCAAAGAAACACTCTTCTCTTGATAAATGTTGAGCAAGCTGTCTTAAGAGGTCATGCATTTTGCACTTGTACTGGTCTGCATACATAGGATTTGGTAGGAGGAGGTTTCTTGAGATCAATTCATAGTAGTATTCTTGTGCTGTGTCTTCTAGCAGTTGGTTCTTCTGCTTTTCAACAAAGCCTTCAGCAACCCAGAGCCTGACAAGATCATGACCACATAATGTCCAATCTTCTGGATACAAAGCACAGTAAAGAAAACATTGCTTCAGGTTTTGTGGCAGCTGATCGTAACTCAAGTACAAAGCACCTCTCACTTCAGCAGGGAGCGTACTCATGGACCAAGCATCATTGTTTAGAATCTTCTACCATTCATTTTCAGTCGTGTCCTTCAATGCGAGAACACTCGCCATAGACCTAATTGCAAGAGGAAGGCCACCACATTTCCGAACAATTTCCATTCATGTGTCCCTCAAGTTATGGACTTCTTTCTCATCTGAGATGTTCATGCTCTTCCAGAGTAACTCCCATCCTACTTCCTCTGACATCGATTCAACTCGATGCATGTATTCCACTCCAATTGCCTTTGCAACTGTATCATGTCGAGTTGTTGTTACAATTGTTACTTGAGCTGCAGCATTGAGTGGAGTTCTTAGCAAATTAGTCCATACATCAGATTCCCACAAGTCATCCAACACCAGGAAAAAGCTGTGTCCTTTGATGGCCTCTGCAAGTTTGGCTTTCAGCTCTCCCATGCTTTCACCGTTTTCTATGTCCACTCCAACATTTCGAAGTATTTCTTTCAACATAGCAACTGGAGAGTACTGTTGGGAAATGCAAATCCATGCATGTTTCTTAAAGTTACACTTCAATCTTTGGTCATGGTATAATTTCTGAGCTAGTGTTGTTTTTCCAATTCCTCCTATTCCAACAATTGCTATCTTATACGCCTTCTTGTCCCTGGGTTCTAACACTAAATCTGCCAATCTTTTGGTAGCATATTTGATATCCTTTCCAACAAGATTTGGTTCTACCAAGTGGGATGTTTTTCTCATATTCGACTCTAAAATCTATCAGCAGGTTCTGTTTCAAACTTGAATTTTGTACCTAACTCTGTAATCCACTCTATTCTTTTGTTGAGGCCCCTAATCTTTACAGAAATCTCACGGCGTGTCTTGATAGTCGCAAAGCAAGAGAAAGTTGGAAATCCATTGCATGTAATTAATTTTCCTGTTGATGATGATGAAGATGATGGATATTCCCCTAATAAATTGCTTCCTTTAAGCCGGGCCAAGTCGATGATATCATCAGCATCATACATGGCATCTCTCAACTCACCAAACCAATTACTAACTGCTGAATCTTCAATCCTTCTGCGATCAGCATCTTTGAGAAAACATTGTATGTGTGTCATAGTTTGTTGCAGCTCTTGGAGGTCTTGTTTGACACCTAGTATTTGTATTGCTTCGTCTGTAATGATTTCTTGGACCTTTTGGATGCATGAGCCAGCCAATGAAAATAATATGGTTGCCATTGAGAGAATCCTTCACGGAAATCCACCAGCAATGAAAAGCCACTTTCACTGATAGTATGATTAACCAAACTGGATGATGTCGATCCAAACGTGTACGAACTTACCTGAAAGTACACAAGGTTGCTGTGAGTGAAATCTGTACTACCTACATGCTTCTGTATGTGCACTACCTCAAGCAACTTTTTTATTAGAATCAACAGTCCATATTAACTGGGCAGAATTAAAAGGGATGCCTGAGATTGGATTAACTACATGCCATGGAGCTTTGTAGTTTCTACAGGCAACGACATAACATGTGCAAGCAGATGAGTTGTGTGGAAGCAGCAACTACACTGCACTGCAACTAATCGGCAACTACTCCGATTAGAAGTAATAGTCTCTGCAATTGACAACTACTCTCCTGATCTTACCATGAGCTGACGACCTGACCTGAGCTGTGAAGAGCAGAGCTGAAAGATCAGACAGGCAGTGAGACATATGTCAGTATGTGTGAGCCAATGGTTCACTCCGAAAAGGATCTCTTCACCCGGCTGTCCAACAGAAAAGAGAAGCAGGTACACTGGCAAGAAATGTGAGTCAAGTGTCACTAAAGAGATGATAGAGATAGAGGTGAAACAAAATATTCACGACCAGACAACAAATTCGAGCTTACCAAACTGAAACTAGGCAGAAACAGTCGAGACCAAAAGAAGGTGAAAACCACCAGCTGAGTATGTGATAACCGGTAAGGCACTGATGCGAGTTGCGTATGGACGTCAGTTTGCATCAGTGCAAATTGTTTTGCTCCCAACACTCGTACATGATCTATTTCATCTGTGGACCAACATGAATGGGCGCACAGTCTTAAATGACTCTTCAACTATCTCTGCATGACCAGGCAAGTTTTATGAGAAGAGATTGGAGTAAATCAGAACACCTTCATGATGAACTGGAAGCCATGCATGAAGCATTCCATCTCCAAGCACATACCTAGATCACAGAGCAGGGCGAAATGATGCCTACACCGGAGGAGAAAACCGAAACTAGATAAGTGTTGTGATGGGCACAACCGAGGAAATCTAAACACCTTCTTGACTAACTGGAGGCCAGGAAGCTTTTTACTAAGAACATACCTTGAGCCGAGCAGGGAGAAAGAATGCAAAAAATGGAAACTGGAGAGCACTTTTAGCAAAAGGCTCCCCTTCCTCTGCTTCCTACAGACTGTTTGTACGTTTGAATATTGTGGAAGAAGCCAAAGAGCTACTGGATGATAACTACTGGATGTACAGGACCAATTAGTACATTTAGTAATCATAGGATTAGTTGTCCATGGGACCTGTTTACCTCGAGATTCCACAAGCATATATAGTTTATCAAATCAGTAATATTGTAACATGCATGCAATTATTTTATAAAGATTTGTTTATTCCAACCTCTGTACACTCAACCATTCATTATTACAAGTCATGATCTTATGCTCAATAAAATTTCCTAACAAATAGAAGAAACATATAAACAAACTCATGATTCAGAGAGTAAAGACCTGCCTCCACTCCGGAAAGGTACCCGGTTCCCTTTCATCCAATGAAAATAATTAAAGATACGACAAAACCATAGACAAAGACGCCAGCCCAGCTTTTGAGCATCCACTTTAGTTTTTTTAGTATTCCTAAGATTCGTGATTAGCTATAAGTAATATTCTCTCATAGAGGTTCCACGCGAGCTAATTGCTTTTTATCGTGTCAGTTGACACTAACTTTAGACATCGTGAGGAAAAAAGGCATGATAATGGCGACAGAACACCGGCGCACTGAGATAAACAATACCCTATCTTTCTGAAAGCAGAGGGACAAGTGAGGGCGCATATTCAAAAGCTTGCATTTGGAGATTTCAGACTAAACTTGTACTGCACATAATGGTATCGTGGCATTTGACCCCACATTTTGACACCCAAATTACCATAGGAAGAAAGGAACTAATAATCAAAGCACTGAACGGTCAGGACCGTGAGTCAGCACGCTTTCAGATTAAGGGTCCAGTTACAAAATTGGACTGATCAGCCATCAGATGAACATATAGTACAAATTTTTAACAATTAACTTGAACCCACGTATACTGGAACAGAACCTATGTAGATAACTCTTTGTGATCTTGAATTTTCTCCGCGAGTGGCAGCCACTTTTCGATTAGCCTCCTGGGAAGGCTGCTGGCACCATATAGGAGATTCCACCACCATGTTCTCTCCATTATCGTCCTTGTCCACGTTCATCCTCTGTGGCCCGAACAGCCTCGTAACCACACACTTCTGGTTCGCTGTTAGCATAGTCGAGAACTCGATATCAAATTTGATCTTTAGGCTTCCCTTCCTCGTCGGATCCTTGGGGATCGGCATTGTTATAAACGATGGCGAAACCGACGAGAAGTAAAAGAGATCAAACCGCAAGGAGACACGAGATTTAACGTGGAAAACCCTCCCAACACGAGAGGGAAAAACCATAGGCGCCAGCCAGCAAGCAACTTCACTATGATCGGAGTCCGGTTACAAACGTCAACGGCGGCGGCTTACAAGAAGTAGAATGAATCAATCTCTAATGGAAAAACCCTAACGGGGTTATATGACCCACTCCGCTCCGGCCTTAGCCCCCGGCGGGCCTCCGCTATGCTTCGTCAGAAGTTGGCCTGCCTCTTTGCAATGAATTTGGATCATCAATCAACAAACTCCACCTTGAGACAAATTCCTTCTTTTAGCATCAACAAAGAACCTTCATCCTGAACACATCACAAGAAAACAAAATACTTCTGGCGCCAAACAACCTCTTGGGCTAATTAATAATACCAACTAAGCTTGAGCAAAGCTCAAACTTAGCAATGAGGCAGCTTTGTCAACATATCAATTTGGATTATTATGAGTGCTTATCTTGCATACCTTTAGCTTACCCTTTTCGATCTCATCTCGAACATAATGGTACTTGATCTTAATGTGCTTTGTCCTAGCATGGAACATCTGATCTTTAGTAAGATAGATTGCACTTTGACTATCGAGAAAAGCAGTTAATGCAAGAATCAACTCCACAAAGCTCGATACAATCCCTTTAGCCAAATCAACTCTTTGCATGCTTGCAATAGCCATGTACTCTGCCTCGAGTAGACAATGCAACAACATCTTTGCAAAACAACCTTCCAACTCACGGCTGGCCAGCGGTAAACACGTAACTGTGAGTGATCTTCGCCTCTCAAATCACCCTAATCTGAATCAACATATCCAATAAGTCCACCAAGCGCAAACAATGATCTGTGTCCCTACGAGAAACACGAAAATCCTTTGAGCGCCATCCGGTGCTCTTTACGGATTAGACATATATACGCTAACAATACTCATAGCATAAGATAAATCTGGACGAGAGCAAACCATAGCATACATCAAAGAACCAACAGCACTGCAATACGGAACTTTTGACATGTATTCAATATCCTCATCTGAACTAGCACACTGCTCAGCAGACAATTTAAAATGCGGTGCAATAGGAGTACTAATAGGCTGTGCATCATGCATGTTGAAACGCTGAAGGACCTTCTCAATATAAGCATGCTGACTAAGAAACAATAAACCGACTTTTACGTCTCTAGTAATTTCCATACCTAGAATTTTCTTAGCCGCACCAATGTCCTTCATCTCGAACTCACTACTCAACAATCTCTTCAATGTAGTGATCTCTTTCCTGCTCTTGGCAGCAATCAACATATCATCAACATATAACAGCAAGTATATAGGTGATCCATTAACATGCTTGATGTAAACACAACTATCATATTTAGATCTCTTAAAACCATGTGACAACATAAATGAATCAAACCTTTTATACCACTGACGGGGAGACTGTTTCAAACTATACAATGATCTCTTCAACTTACAGACATAATTCTCCTTGCCAGGCACTATGAACCCCTCAGGATGGTCCATGTAAATCTCCTCCTCAAGCTCTCCATGTAAAAATGCAGTCTTCACATCTAACTGCTCAAGCTCAAGATCATGTGCAGCAACAATACTAAAGAAAGTGCGAATCGAACTGTGCTTAACAACTGGAGAGAACAAATCATTATAATCAACACCGTAAATGTGAAGCCTTTAGCAACTAACCTTCCTTATACTTTGAGGCTCGCTGGAGATAAACCCTCCTTTCTCTTGTAGATCCACTTGCAGCGAACAGCCTTCTTACCCTTAGGCAAAGGAACAACATCCCACGTGCAGTTCTTCTCCAAAGGCGCATCTCATCTACATAGCTGCAATCCACTTCTCACGGTCACTGCAAGCAATGGGTTCAGAATATGTGGCTGGCTCATAACTGCTATCAACCTGTTCAGCACAACTCAAAGCATAATAAATCATGTTACACTCCTCAATAAGACGACGTGATTATCCACAACCCCTCTTAGACTTGCGGTAGTAGCAATGGGCAAATCCTCATCTAGCTGCAAAGCAGGGGTAAGTCTGAACATCATCATGAGCTTCATTATCATGACTTCATTTTCTGGTCATCCATAGGCGGCCCACCACACACTGTATCATCATGCACATGTTGCTGCACACGCACATGTTGCTGCCTGCACACCTTCCTCATCATCCAAATGCTCCAGACGCTGATATCGTAGCTCTTTATCAAAATTATCGGAACATGATGCGAGGTCAAACTGTCATAAAACATCATAGATTCATTGAAAACAACACTACTCATAAAGTCTTTCTTGTTTCGGGATTCCACAGCTTATATCCTTTAACTCCCGAACCATAACCAAGAAAAAGACATTTAATAGCTCTAGGCTCTAATTTTCCATTATCAACATGAGCATAAGCAGTGCATCCAAAAACTTTCAACTGTGAATAATCAACGGGTGTGCCAGACCATACCTCAATAGGTGTTTTCTTATTAAGTGGGATAGAAGGCGACTGTTTTATCAAGTATACGCGGTGTTAGCGACTTCAGCCCGTAAACGCTTGTTCATCTTAGCGTTGGACGCATCGAGCCTTGGAGATGATGGTCCTATTCATGTGCTCAGCCACACCATTTTGCTGAGGAGTATACGGTTGGTATGGTGCCTGACAATGCCTTCCTACCTGCAATAATCATTAAACGCAACAAAACAAAATTCTCCACCGTTATCAGTACGAAGCACCTTCACCTTTCTATCAGTTTGCCTTTCTATCATCACTTTTCAATCTTTAAATGCAGCAAAGGTATCATCTTTATTTTTCAGAAAGTAAGGCCATACTTTTTTAGAGTAGTCATCAATAATAGTAAGCATGTAACGAGCACCACCATAAGAAGGCTTACGAGAAGGACCCCATAAGTCAGCATGTACATAATCAAGAGTACCTTTGGTGGTATGAACAGCGGTATTGAACTTTACCATTTTATGCTTCCCGAAAATGCAGTGCTCACAGAACTTCTTGCCACTCAGCGTACAGCCCTTCAGTAGGTTTCTCTTCATCAATTCTGCCATACCAAGTTCACTCATATGTCCAAGACGCATATGCCAAAGGTTAGTCTCACAAGGTTTATCATCAGTAACAGCAGCAGCAGCGGAAATCGAACCATGCAAAGTACTACCTCGAAGGACATATAACTTAGCAGAATTCATATCACCTACCAAACAAACAAGGGAACCTTTTGATACCTTCAAAACTCCGCCTGAACCGGAGTATTTAAATCCTTCTGCATCAAGTGTGCTGAGAGAAATCAGATTTATGGACATCCCTGGTATGTATCTCACATTCTGCATGCGTCGTGTCATGCCATCATGAGCCTTGATCTGAACTGAGCCGACACCCACAATGTCACACGGGTTGTCATCTCCCATACACACAACATCTTCTTTCTGCACAGGCTTAAATGAACTAAACCAATCTCTGTTAGTGCAGATATGAAACGAACATGCAGAATCAAGTATCCACTCTTCATTACCAGAATCACAACCAGCAAGAACTACTAGACAATCTCCAGAGTCTGAACCAGCACCGGTGACAATAGATGCCTTACCATCAGGATTATTTTTCCTGTTCTCCTTGTTCTTCAGTTTCCAACACTCTTCAATAAAATGTGTTTTCTTTTGCAATACTTACGAACTTCTTGGGCGGATGCGGACTTTGAGCGTCCTCTGCTTTCTTGGCTCTTGTAGCGATCATTGCCATCATTGGAGGATCTCTGTTCGGGCCTGCCTCTCACTTGCAAAGCATCGCCCTTTGAGGACGACCCATCAGAGTGCACCATGCCTTTCATCTTCTCCCTGGATTGGAGTGCCTCATAAACATCCGAGACGGTTAGTTCATCACGGCTCAAAAGTATGGTGTCACGAAAAGATGCAAACTAAGCGGGCGAGAGCATAACGATGAAGAGCCTAAATCTTCATCCTCATACTTAACCTCCATCGACACTAGGTCGGCAACAATCTCCTTGAAAACAGATATGTGGCTTAACACCGAACCACCCTCCTCCATCTTAAGTGTGAACAGCTTCATCTTCATATGCATCTTACTGGTTAGATCCTTTGACATACGAGATCGATTCCGGTTTCAACGCAGTCTGCGGTTTCTTCCTGCAGACATTCTTGCAGTATATCATTAGATAGATGAAGCTGAATTAAAGACAGAGCCTTACGATCCTTGCGCTTCTCCTCATCGGTCCAATCTTTGGACGCCTTGCCACCGAACTTTTCCAGCGCCTCATCAAGATCCTGAGTTTGCGCCAGAATAGCCCGCATCTTCACTTGCCATAGCGAGAACCTCGTCTTGTAATCCAACAGCAGTAGATCGAACTTCATCATCGGCGACATCAAGGAACCCTAGTCTGGAACAGGCTCTGGTACCACTTGTTATAAACGATGACGAAAACGACGAGAAGTAAAAGAGATCAAACCGTAAGGAGACACGAGATTTAATGTGGAAAACCCTCCCAACACGAGAGGAAAAACCACGGGCGCCACCGAAGCAACTTCACTATGATCGGAGTCCGGTTACAAACGCCAACGGCGGCGGCTTACAAGAAGTAGAATGTATCAATCTCTAATGGAAAAACCCTAATGGGGTTATATGACCCGTACCGTACCGCTCCGCTCCGGCCTTAGCCCCCGGCGGGCCTCCGCTACGCTTCGTCAGAAGTTGGCCTACTTCTTTGCAATGAATTTGGATCATCAATCAACAGGCATGCCCTCCCCGTGCACCACCTCCTCGTACCGGGGTGAATGACGGACCTGATCGGGACCGTGAGACTGCGCCCGCCGAGCGCTCACGCCCGCCGAGCGTTGTTTGGTGGACAGTGTACCCTGTTAAAGCCTGAACGAGCGAGACTTTGTGCGTCGCGATGAGGTCGTTGCCGTCGCGGGTGAACACTGGGTGCGGCTTCTCGTCGATTATGAAGACGAGGTCGGCCGGGATCACGTTGGGCACCTCGTACCTTTCTCCGTGAAGGTGATCTTGGTTCCCTTCTTCCACCCAGGCTTCACGTCGATCGTTAGGATCTCCTCCACTAGAATTGTTCGGCTGCACACAATCGGTGCGTACTAGTGTTTCAGTACAAGGTGGAAGCTACGAACTAACTTTATTAAGAAGGGCTCTAGTTTTTCCTTTTGTTCAACTCATGAACCGAAACAAACTAGAGAACACATACTAGCTACCCATAAAGGCATAAATTAAGCGAAACAATAATATATGAATGATAAATTAATAAACAATCTTAAGAGTGTACTACGTGTTCTCAAAACTAATCATTGACCGCCATTGATTCGAGAAGACTTCTGGCTTCTGAACTACTAATCAAAATAAAGCATTTATTCACACATTGAGATTTAATTTGCAACAATTAACTAGGACACCTCCAATCCGAACGCCAAAAGGAGCTCCTCACTCGTATGAAAGTAGTCTGAATAATAAGAAACTAATTTAAAGTGACGCCAAGTTTGTCTTAATTTGGTCTAAAATCTTACTAACAGTAAATAACAGAGATTTGGGGGCAAAGGACATGTGAATACTTACCCACGGACATCAATAATTTCTCTGGAAATCTTCATCTTCTTGGTGGTTCCCCCGTACAGCTCCTCTAGGCTGCACGGCAGTTTGGTCTCAATCGCCAATGCCTTTGCTGCCCTCCTCTGGCCGCGTGCGTGCCTGTCAGCGCTCGCGTTGGTGCCAGCGCCGAATGGATCGCCCCAAAGGGCGAAGACGAGGAACCGAATAGATCACCCCCAAAGGGCGATGACGAGCCAAATATATCGCCATCGAAGATCGAAGACTGGAAGCCGCCTGTCTGCGACCGTATTCCCCGCTTGCCCCGCATTCCTCGCATTTCCCGCATGGGGATTTTGTTTTTGCAAATTGGAGGTTGAAGATTTCTTTTGCAAGGTGAGGGCTTAAAGCAGAAGCTTGCTTTTCCTCTGCTCTTATCTGCAAACAAGAGCGGAAGGGAAAGGCGAGGAGTCCTATGAGTAAGACCCGTCGCTGCCACTTTATTCTTCACCTTACCCTCTTGACCACCCGTTACTCGTCGGCAGTCGGCACTGAAGCTCACCTGCATAGTCGCCCATAGGTCTCCCCTGTCGCTGCTGCTCCAACGTGGAGGAGGAAAAGGAAAGGACGACAACAACTGAGCAGTCAGCAGAACAAAAGATCAACCTACTAGTGGGTGGATAAGAGCTTCAATGACATGTAGGTCCATTAATGTTCTAAGAAACAAAAAAACATGTTTGTTTTCATTTAGTAACTCTCTGTAGTAATTTCTATGTTTCATTTAAGGCGTAAATAAATTCCTAGAATTTAATTGGAATTTGTAGGAGTTAATTGAATTTAAATATCATATTAAATTAGTTATTCCAAATGAGTGTGTCTTTTGGCATTCTTGCCGGTACTTTTTATTTTGTGCAATGCTTAGATAATACAAAGGCTATCGCACCAAGAAACTATTTTTCCCAATATAAAATTTTCTAGTAAACTTCAAACACAAAAATAACCAATCATCTACGATATTTCTCTGTATGGTCTCTGGATCTTCTATGCGTGTTCTTCTCCTCGGTCAATCCACTACAGGTCGATTCGGGCGCGGTCACGTGGACGCGGCGAGCCCTTCCCGTCGTTGGGCGCAGCAGCACGCAGGCTCCCCCGCCGTGCTTCGCAGTCGGACGCGGGTCGAACTCCCCCACCTGGCGCAGGCGCGGGCCACGGCGCCTACACCACGGCGAGCACCTGCTCGGGGAGCGGGGGCGACCAGGCTCCCCCACCGGGCGCGGGCCGCAGTGACCTCCTGCTGGCCGTCGCTTCGCCTCGTCCGCTAATCGTCGCTTCCCCTCGACACGACCTCCACTCGTCCCCTGATCTGGCCTCCCCCTGGAGCAGCTACGCGTGGGTCGACGTCTATGTCGCGGTCGGCAGGGATGCTCGCGACGGCCTGGGCGTGGCCGCCTGTGCTCGCCGGCCGGGGCTCGTCCACTGGGCCCGCGCGGCCCGATCTTGCCCGCCAGCGCCTGCTGGCCGGTAGCGGCGCTGGGCTCGCCCGCACTGGCTGCGGCGGCGGGCTTCGCCGCGAGGCACATACAACGTCGAGATTCGCCTCACGGTGGCGGGCGCGGAGCGGTGGCAGCGGGAGCGGTGGTGGCGGCGAGCTTCACGCACCTTTTTCTGATTTGTTCTGACACTATATTTGTTTTTGTTCGAGATGACACACAAAATTGTTCCGACTATAATAGGATTTTTTTTCTAACAGTTGTTCTCATTTGTTCTAACACTTTTTTTTTGTTCGAGATGACATACAAACTTGTTCTGGCTATGTTGACGGTGAATTTCCGTCAACCTAGCCATGAGTTTACCTTCGGTGGTGGCATGAATTTTATATCTTATCCATTGGTACTAACCCCCTTGGTATAACAAGTTCGTTTGTGCATGTCGGTTTTGGAATTTAGTATTTATGCAGGAATTTAGCGTTGAAAGCAAGACTTCCGGGTAAAGTTCATCAAGCACCTCGTGACAAGACCTCGAAGCCCGATATAAGTCAAGCAATGAAGTGAACATGACTCCAAGAAGCCCAAGGACCAAACCCGTGAAGATGGAAAACTCAGGACCGGACGAGAAAATGCGAATCTTGCGGGACAAGGAGCTTCATCTAAACCGCGGGCCGGCGTCAAGGGCCCACATGCAGTTGGGGGAATACTCTAGAAGACTCGGGAAGCAACACCAAGTGATGGAGGCCGCGGGCTGGGCCGAAGTGGGCCAAGGCCGGCCGGCCCAGCCCACCGAGGCCCGGTCGGCCTTGACCTGGCCGTCATTCGGCTATTTATAGCCCCGAGGCGGCGCCACGCATCAACTCATTCGCCATCCGCTGGAGGCGAGAAGAGAGGACACCATCTCGGAGAGGGAGGGTCGAGCTAGTTGACTAGGGTCTCCCTAGCCGGCATGGGAACCTTGCAAGGAAGACCACGTCGGAGTTCCCAGAGTTAGAAGCAAGATCAAGGTAGGATCCCGGTGGTGATCTTGATTCATGTATCATGTATTATGTTGAATTATCAAGTTGCAATCCGATTTCTAGCGATCAAGTGTTTCTTCTACGATTTTGATTTCAATCGGCTTTTCGTATCTTAAGATCTATTCTCGAGATAGATCGTCGAGGGTGTTCTTGTAGCCGTGGTGGCTAGAGGTGCATGCATGACCTTCCGTGAGATTTCAACTTGTCCTTTGGACTCGCCCTAGACTAACCCGCACGAATAGGGGTGTGTTGTTACAGAACGGTGGCTCCAAATGGCGGGCGTTTTCAGAGTCGGACGGGAAACCGTGGTTTAAAGATGCTTTTTATGAGATTGAACTTGGTTACTTCTTCTTTGCTCGGAACTTCAACAAAGGCTTGATTCAATCTCTCTAGATTGGTTTATCTATCCCTCCCTACCTCTTGCTACCTCCAGTTTTCATAGATTAGATTCGTTTTCATGATGTTCTCTAGATTAGATGCATAAGATTCCCCTTTGAAGATTAAAGTTTTCGGCTTTATTAGATTGATTCTTGCATCACACATTTGTTCCACGGATTCGATACCTTGGGTTCACACTTGAGGGAAGAAGGGTCCCTTGACTACGATGGGGGACTTGTCCGCTTGCAAGTCCAATTGAAGTTTGATACGAATATACACCGTCAACAAGCCCCTTTTTCTGGCGCCGTTGCCGGGGAACAATTTTATTGCTTTTTGTGAATAATTTTCAGTTTTCTTTTGGTTTTTCTTTTTGCATCTACTAACTTTTGATCATCCTCAAAATCAATCTAATCTAGTTTGTCTAACCCTAGTTTTCTTAGATTTGTTTTTATTTTCATTTTGTACATATTTTGTTTATTGCTAACCCAAACAAGAGATGGACGGCTACCTCTCCAACAAACCCGATAATTTTGTGGACGATCCAGAAAAACTTTACAGGCTAAGAAGACGTGAAGCACAAGCTAAAAAGCTGGAATTTGCAGATCCAAAAGCGGAGGCCGAGAGATCGTCGGAGTCTCCAAAGGACTCACCACCTCAAAGCCCTAGGCAGAATCGACTTCCACCAATGGGAGAACAACCGCAGCCGGAGCGCAAGATCGGAGAGCTATGCACCCCGGACATCGTCGACCTACAAATCTTGAACCTCGCGGAGATCGGAAGGCCGTTCGAGATCAAGACCTCAACAATCCGCATGGTGCAACATTCACCCTTCACCGGTAAAGAGGATCCGAACCTTCACCTCCAAGCATTCATTCAACTTTGTCAAACATTCAACATGGATGGGGTGACTCAAAGATCAAATGAGGCAAGGCTCTTTCCGTTCTCATTACTCGGGGGCTTTGCAATGGTTCTACTCTCAACCGTGGAGACGGTGCAAAATTGGGACACATTGATGAGGGCCTTCATGAAGGAATACTACTCACCGGGTAAAACTCAAAGCTTGTGCAATAAGATTGCTACTTTTGCTCAATATTCTATGGAGACTATATCGGAGGCATTCGAGCGCTTCAACGAGTACACTCGGGCGGTTCCACATCACAAGTTCACGAAGGAGGATCTCGTTCAAAAGTTCTACCAAGGACTCACCATGGCGTCAAGGACAATCATCGATGCATCGGCGGGAGGATCCATCATCGAGCTTACGCCGACTCAAGCTTTCACTCTATTCAAGAAGGTCGCAGACAATGACACGTGGGCGTCATCTGGACGCTTACTTCCGGTTCAACCCACGGGGAACGTCAAAGGAGTCTTGCAAGTGGAGAAGGAAGACATACTCGAAGGCAAGATTGATTCGCTTATGCGGAGGTTGGAGAAGATGGAGATAGAGAAGAAAGAAGCTCAAGACTTAAAAGCTGCCGAAGCAAGATCCACATGTGAAGAGTGCGGAGAATATGGCCATGTCCACAAGGATTGCCCGGAGGAAGCCAAGGTGCTCGACTACATGAGAAAGGGGGATTTGCCGAACTTCCGCTACGGGCAAGGTAGACCTCAATTTAATGCAAGCTCATCCATTCTGAATTCGGTTCCGCTTCGTATACAATTGAAGGACTTCATGGACGAGCAAGCTAAGATCAACAAGGACACCGTCACCAAGTTCAAAACCATAGACAAGGTGTTGGAGAACATCGATAGCAAGGTGACGGAGGTCGGAAGCTCCAATCATCAAGTGCTCAACATGATGAAGATGCTCGAGACGCAAGTGGGACAACTTGCCGGGCGCCTATCCGCTAATGAAGGAAGCTTAGGGACAACCTCAAGGTCCCGAAACGGCGAAGGCCATTCAAACTCGTTCGGGGAAGGAGACCGAAGATCCGGAATGTTCCGCGGGAGCAAGGAAGCCTAAACCATCCGCCAAGGTGGAGGAATTTGCTAAGGAGGAGGTTACCGAGATCGTCACCGAAGAGCCCGAGTTTGAGATGCCGGGAGAAGACACGAAGATACCGCAACTCAAGCCACGCTACTTCCAAGGTAACCTTGATAATCATTTTGAGAAGTTTATGGAGGTTGTGCGTAGGTTAAGCATCAACATGCCGCTATTGGATGCCCTTCAAGTTCCTACATATTCTCGCTACTTCAAAGATATTCTTGCAAACAAGTATGAGATAGCAACACTTGGGGTAGATCATGTCAAGATGTCTGAGCAATGTAGTGCCGCTATTGCAAATGGACTAGAGAAGCAAAAAGACCCCGGATGCCCGACGATTCCTTGTTCTGTTGGTTCATTCAAGTTCGAGAAGGCATTATGCGACCTTGGAGCAAGTGTGAGCGTCATGCCAAGAGATGTGTTCGAGAAGCTGCGCCTACCATTGGAGCCTACGGGCATGTGCTTGGAGTTGGGTGACAACTCCATTCGCTACCCCTTGGGCATCGCCGAAGATGTGCCCGTGAAGGTCGGACACCACTTCATCCCCGTCGACTTTGTGGTACTCGAGATGGGAGAGAGGGAGAAGCCACCACTCATACTTCGGAGGCCTTTCCTCAAGACCGTGGGAGCTACCATCGACGTCGGCAAGGGGGAGATCAAGTTCGACATTAACGGCGAGAGGAGTTCTTTCAAGTTTCGACCACGCCTCGAGGTATGCAACATGATCGAAGTTAAATATATTCCGCCTCATCGTCGCGTCGTTAAGGAAGAGCCAAGGAAGAAGGAAGAGCCGGAGAAGAAGGAAGCGAAGGAAATCAAAGAGGTTGTTGCATCCGTCAAGATAAAGGAACAAAAGCTGCCTGTGAAGACCAAAATGATGACTAAGCCGGAGAATAAGCCCGCGCCCAAGATGGTGCAGAAGTGGGTACCCAAGATTGCAACGCATAAGAGCGTTGATCAAGTAATCAAGTGAAGAAGTCTAGCCATGGAATATAAATGAAGCGCTAGGCGGGAGGCAACCCATTTTGTCGAGTCAAGAATAAGCTACCGGGAGGACAACCTGTGAGACATGGGTACCCCTGGGTCCCCACCGACCAGGCTCACGGCCGTCCCTGACAAGTGGGTCCAGCCTACGGAAGACCCGACTGCCGGTGGGCCCAACCGACCTAGTTGGCGGCCCACACGACCTCCTAAAGACCTTCCAGAAGATTCCCTAGACGACCTAATTCAGCACAACCTCAAGACTTGGCATACGAGACAAGACATCAGTGGATTCCGACTAAGCAGATCGACAGGATATGGCAAGAGTTGTAACGTAGACTTAGGTCTCCAGGTCGTAACCAACCAGGAGTCTGGGAACCGACCTCATCCGCTGGCCAATATAAGGCGGACGAGGCGACCCTTGTATCCATACGCAATCCTCAAGCAATCTACACCAACAACTGGACGTAGAGTTTTACTCTCCGGAGGCCCGAACCAGTATAAACTCGCCGTGTTCTCTGTGTTCCGTGTGCTCGTGCGCAACCTTCGAGTTCTTAACCTTAGATTCCACCTCACCGAACAACTAAACCACAGGGATTAGCACCCCCGTGGGCTGTCTAGATCTCACCATCTGACAGTTGGCGTGCCAGGTAGGGGAGGAATCAAGGTTCTTCGTGCAACTCAATGGCTTCGACAAACGGCGTCATCTTCCCGGAGAGCATGGCGGACATCATCGCCAATCCCGTCGACATCTGCTTCGGCTCCATGCCGGCGAAATCCACCGCTCCAGCCGCTTGCCTCGTCATCGAGAGCAACGCGGTCACCTCCAACCAATAGATCGGGACAGATCTATTGACGAAGACCCACCCACTCCTAGCGACCAGATCGCGAGGATCGATCGTGTTGAGGGCATGCTCTCCGACACGATCAAGGTCTGCGAACGCGTCAAACGCCCTCGCAGGACCCCATCATCATCCAGCATGCCTCTTGGCTTGCGGAACGCAGCTCACATAGCATCCCGCTATATGAAGCGCAAGATCCAGATCGAATCTGGACCCAAGACACCAGATCGTGGAAACCGCAGGAGTCACCTCGGCGAACCTGCCTATCCACGAGAATCCCAAGCACACGGCTCGCTAGTGCCGTGTCCTCAAGAAGCTTTGACGACCTCTTACTACGGCTCATCGCCGCCAGATGAACCGAGAGTCATCTCCGGATCGCCTTGCGTTCCAGATCACCCGCACAACCATCTCCCCGAACTATCCGGGAGAAGAGTTCGAGACCCTAGATCGCGAGGTCTTGGTCGTCTCTACGGATGTACCACCCCAGGACGGAGAGACAGATGAACAAGGAGCATGAGAACGCCAAGCATGCTGGCAGAGCTACGTCGGCAACAAGAGCTTCTGCGGCTACCGCCGCAGGTCAACATGCGAACGCCGCAAGGGCAAAACAACGACAACATCGGGATGCAAGCACCCGCAGCTCCAGCAAACCATCAGCAACATCAGCAACATGAACCTCGTGGAAACCGCCTGCGAGCCAGAGACCTCCTGAGGGACTTTGAGCGAGATGGCCACGAAGTCTACAACTCTCCTCAGGCCAACCTGGGAGCCGCTCTTGCTGCACTAATTCAGCTTGAGGATACTCCAACGGTACGGCGTCTCCAAGCTCATGTCCGCGTCGCCACCGCTCAAGTTGAAGAAAGAGGCCCTGGATACAGTAGATCGGCCGCAAGTTCCTACTCCAGGAGTAGATCGGAACGTCCTCGCCAGCGACGCCGTAGCAACGGTTCCCTTGAGCCAGTAGCTAAAGAGGGACGAGGTGAAAATGAAGTGATGCGGCCGCCAACGCCGCTAACGCCAGCGCGCCTAACCTCCGCGCCAATCCTGCTGCCAATGCCGCAGCCAATCCTCCAGCCAACGCCGCTGCCAACGCTGCAGGCAACATCACCAACAATGTGCTTTGCCGGCGCCAAGCAAATGCCGCGCAAAAACCCAAGGCAAAACGCGTAGCTCAACCTCCACCGGCCAAGAAGCTAACCGTGGCGATCGGCGTCGACGTATAAGAGACGAAGTGGAAATAGCACGACGTGCTAACTACAACCGCGACCATGGGGTCCCTAACGCCCTTGACGCCAACAATCCCGTCCAAGCAACAGAACTGCGAAACATGCACGACCAAGAGCTTCTGCGACGCGCCCAGTATGACCAAGATAATGGCCCTCCCGATGATCTCTATGTCATACCAACGGCTTATGCTCCGTCAGCAAGCCCGGGAGCGGTCAACAACTTCCCAGCGTTCTCACGACGTCTCAGGAGGATCAGATACCCCAAAGATTTCAAGCCCACCATCGAGAAATACGACGGTCGCTCCGACCCAAGTATATGGCTCAAGATGTACAAAGATCGCAAAGACGCCTGCCTGGGGGCAATGAAGACCACATGGCAGGATATTTCCCCCTTGTGATGGGCAAGGCACCACTCCTGTGGCTTGACAATCTCCCAGCAGAGTGCATCACCTCCTGGGCAACATTGTCCTGGCTCTTCATGACCAACTACCAGGCGACCTACAACCGACCTGGTAACACTCACCACCTCGCCAGAGTGCGGATGAGACGCGATGAAACCCTTCGGGAATACACCAACCGCTACTTCGAGAACTGCAACACCCTCGCGGGTGTCAAAGATGAGGACGTCATCGCCTATTACAAGAAGGGGGTCACCAACATTAAGCTCTTCGAGAAGATCCATGAAGCTGACGCTCACACCATCGCCGACCTCATGGCTTACGTCGACAAGCTAGTTGACACTCAAGACGTGGTGATGCACGACTTCAACGGAGAGGATCATGACGACGGTGGAAACAGGTTGCGCAAGCGATCTGGTGAAGCCTATGTGGCAGACCCACCAAGACCTTCCACCTTCCTCGAGGGTGACATCAACATGGTCATGGACGACCAATGTCAGTTCCACCGCGACGCCAAACACACCATGAGGGAGTGTGAGCAGCTGAAGCGTGCCCTCGGGGTACCCTCCGAACCCAAGAAAGCCAAGAGCAACAACAACGATGACCAGAACGGCGACCGCCATTACGACAACCGTAACCGTCGACCTGATCGACGTGATTACCGCGACCGCCGGCCCTATCGTCGCAATGACGACAGGGATCGACGTGAATATCGCCGCGACTACCGCCGCGATGACAGACGCGACGACTACCGTCGCAATGATCGTCATGAAGATAACCGCAACGACCGACGTGACGACCGCCGCGACGACCAACGCAGTGACCGCCGCGACGATCGGCGCGATGATCGACGTCGCCAGGACGACCGCAACCGCAACGACAACAACCGCAAAGAGCGCTCTCCACCACCACCACCTAAAGGGGGCAACCCTAATGGTGCGTTTCAAACAGCCAACCGAGAGATCAACTTCATCGTCGTGTGCAAGCGACCAAAAGCAACAGCAACTCCGATCGAGCGCAAGGGAGATCGAGACGCGTCAACTGAAACTCCACAACCTCTGCGTTGGTCGGAGTTCCCAATCACTTTCTCCAGGAAAGATTATTGGATCCACATACCGACCGGGACCTACCAGGTCGTTAACCCCATAGTCGACGGGGCGTTCCTGCCTAAGACCCTCATTGATGGGGGCAGCAGCTTGAACATCATCTTCACAGAGACGCTCAGAAAGATGGACTTCTACTTCAACAAGATGACCGCCTGCGACGAACCCTTCTATGGAGTTGTGCCTGGCAAGGCTGCGTACCCCATAGGTCGTGTATGCCTACCAGACACCTTTGGCACACAGGAAAACTTCCGCACGGAGTACTTAACATTTGAGGTCGCGGACTTCCGCTCCTCCTACCACGCCATCCTCGGCCGACCTATCTTGGCGGCCAAGTTCATGGCCATACCCCATCACACCTATCTCATCATGAAGATGGCCAAATGTAATCCTTTCCGCCCCTGGGACATCATGGTCTCCTACAAGCTGCGAGCGCCACCGTGAGCTCTCCAAAGACTCATGGTCAAAGTCGGCAGAACGGTCATGGTCGCCAGCCAGATCGACCAAACCACTGGAGGTACCAGAGCAGAGCAAGACAAGCACAGCCTTTGGACCCAAGTCCAACAGAAGAAGGTTTGCCTCGCCGCCCGACGATCCAAGGAAGTCGCCATCGGGGCCAACCTCGACCCCAAATAGGAACTCGCTCACCACGGTTTCCTCGGGGACAATGCCGACATCTTCGTATGGAGCCCGTCCGACATGCCCGGTGTCCCCAGGAGGCTGGCTGAGCACGCCCTTGAAGTAAACAAGACTGCGCGACCTATCAAGCAAAAGCTCCGGCGATTTGCAAAAGATAGAAAGCAAGCCATAGAAGTAGATGTCTATAAGCTCTTAGCTGCAGGATTTATCAAAGAATGTAAACACCCGGTTTGGCTCGCAAATCCGGTCCTTGTACCAAAGAAAACTGGTGGATTAAGGATGTGTATCGATTACACCGACCTCAACAAGCACCTTTCGAAGATCCCTTCCGTCTTCCTCGCATCGACCAGGTCGTGGACTCCACGGCTGGTAACGTCCTACTCTGCTTCCTCGACTGCTACTCAGGATATCACCAGATAGCCCTGCACCCCGAAGACGGAGACAAAACAGTGTTCATAACGCCCCACGGCATCTACTGCTACAAGGTCATGACTTTCGGCCTAAAAAATGCTGGAGCAACATATCAGAAGGCAATTCAGAAGTGCTTGAAGTCGCAGATCGGGAAGAACGTCGAAGCCTACGTAGATGATGTGGTCGTCAAGACCACCGAGGAAGACCAACTCATCGCCGACCTCACCTAAACCTTTGCCAACCTACGAGAGTTCCAATGGAAGCTCAACCCGACCAAGTGTGTCTTCGGTGTACCCTCCGGATTGCTCCTGGGCTTCATGGTCGGGCACCGAGGCATCGAAGCCAACCCTGCGAAGGTCAACACTATACGCAACATGGCCAAGCCATCCAGCAAGAAAGACGTCATGAAGCTCACAGGCATGATGGCGGCCCTAGGTCGTTTCATCGGCAAGCTCGGGGAGAAGGCTTACCCTTCTTCAAGCTATTGAAGAAGGCAGACAAGTTTGTATGGGACGACGAGGCACAAAAGGCGTTTGAAGCTCTCAAGGAATCCTTGACGACACCACCAGTCATGACACCACCAGTTCCCGGAGAAACACTCCTCCTCTACATCTCCGCCACCACTAATGTGGTCAGCACGGTTCTCGTCACCGAACGAGAAGAAGAAGGGCAGGCCTATCCTGTTCAACGACCTGTGTATTACGTGAGCGAGGTCCTGGCCGACGCTAAAACACGTTGTTCACAGCCTCAGAAGTTGCTCTACGACTCGACACGCCAAGAAAGCTTCGTCATTACTTCCAAGCCCACAAGATCACAGTCCCATCATCGTTTCCGCTAGGGGAAATCATCTGCAACCGCGACGCCAACGGTCGCATCGTCAAGTGGTCGGTGGAGCTTGGAGAGTTTGACATCGAGTTTTGCCCTTGGCAAGCGATCAACTCACAGATCCTCGCAGACTTTGTGTCTGAGTGGACAGAGATCCAGCTGCCCCCTCCCAAGGAGCGGCTTGAACACTGGATAATGTACTTCGACGGTGCCCTCAACCTTGAAGGCGCAGGTGCAGGCGTGTTACTCATCTCTCCTCAGGGGGAACAGCTCAAGTACGTCCTGCAGATACACTACAAGGCCTCGAACAATGGAGCAGAATACGAAGCTTTGATTCACAGACTCCATATAGCAGTGTCCCTTGGCATCAAGCGACTACTAGCTTTTGGCGATTCCAAGGTCGTCATCGAACAAGTCAACAAGGAGTGGGACTGCGTCAAAGACACAATGGACGCCTACTGTGCTGAGATCCATAAACTCGAAGGCCACTTCGAAGGGATTGAATTTCAGCACGTACCACGAAACAACAATGTGGCCGCCGACGTACTTTCCAAACTAGGCTCTCGACGAGCTCTAGTCCCGGCAGGCGTGTTCGTCCAAGACCTACGCAAGCCTTCAATCAAGCTACTGGATCCAGGCAGTCCAGATTCACCTCAACACGACCATGCCTCAGCACCTCCTCACGACGTGCTGATGACAAAAGGAGGATGATTGGCGCAAGCCTTTTATAGACTTCATACTCGACCAACTCGTTCCAGAAGACAAGGCAGAGTGTGAGTGTATCGCACGACGAAGTGCCAACTACGTCGTGATTGGTACCGACCTCTGAAAAGCCGCCTCCGGGCGTCTTGATGAAGTGCATCTTGCGATCAGAAGGTCTACAGCTCCTGGCTGAGATTCACGGTGGCGAGTGTGGCTGCCACGCAGCATCCGCAAACTTGGTCGGTAAGGCGTCTGCGATCTGGTTCTCTTGGCCCACGCCATGACCGATGCAAAGACCTCGTAAAGAGGTGCAAAGGATGCCAATTCTTTGCCAAACAGCAGCACCTGCCAGCTCAGGCCCTGCGCACAATTCCTCCATCATGGCCCTTTGCCATGTGGGGTCTCGACTCCGTGGGACCGTTCCGAACTGCCCCAGGCGGCTATAGGTTCATCCTCGTAGCTGTCGATAAATTCACCAAATGGATTGAAGTCCGACCTGTTGCGAAAGTAACATCAGAAGAAGCAGCAAAATTCATGCAAGACATAACACACCGCTTCGGTGTACCTAACAGGATCATCACCGACCTGGCACACCTTTACCTCGCGCCTTTTGGGATTTCTGTCAGGACAATACTATCGACGTCTACTACTCCTCTGCCGCCCACCCTGGTGCAACGCGGCCGGTCGGCGTGCCAATGGCATGGTCCTTCAGGCTATCAAAGATCGTATCTTTGGCGGCGCCTCAAACTCGCCACCCGGTGGTTAGCCGAGCTACCACACGTGATTTGGGGACTAAGGACCCAAGTCAGCTCTGCCACGGGCTTCTCGCCCTTCTTCTTGGTTTATGGATCAGAAGCCATATTACCCACCGACGTCGCCTTTGAGCTCCACGCATTCAATTCTACGAGGAGGAGGAGCAAACACGTCAAGTTGACCTTGTGACCTTGAAGAAGCGAGGCTGGCTGCCGTCATGAGACAAGCTCGTCACGACCAACAACTCACGATCGCGATCGCGCAACGTTAGGGAAACTTCCTTCAACGTTGGCGACCTCGTCCTCAGGCGCATCCAGAAGACCGACGTTATGCATAAGCTCTCTGCCCCCTGGGAAGGACCTTTCATCATCACCGAAGTCATCAGCCCATCCACATATCGCCTCCAATGGGGTGACGGGCAAGGAGTGCCAAACCCTTGGGCGTGGAGCATCTACGACGATTCTACCCGTAGAATAGTTTTTAATTACAGCTATGTATTTCTTTTCCTTGTACCTTTTTCAGATTAAATAAATATTAGTTCAAGCGGGTCATCTGCTGTGCCCTACCTTCTCTCTCATGTCATCAACCTCCCCTCGACACGCTCGGGGCTTGGCTAAAGCCAATACATGGGTCGTGACCCGAGGGTTACAATTTTTTCTTACTCCTCCCCCTCGACATGCTCGGGGGCTTGGCTCAAAGCCAACCTAAGGGTCGTTCGACCTGAGGACATCGTCCTAATGAGTATATCTCCGTCCGCGAGCAAGCTTGGTCGATAAGGTCGCCACCGAGTCCCTGACTCCTCGCCACCGACCACGTAAGCCTCCACGGTGTGGAGGTCGGGTCGCCTCTCCGTGAGTAGTGGTTAGCGGGGCAAGAAACAACGCATCGTCATCTACAAGACTACCAAGCTCGCGCAGGCACAAGGCAAGTACTTCACATAGGCATAAACAAAATATTCTTCAAGAAGCACTATTTACATGACTGAGAGGTGGAGGAGGTACAGCTCCTAGCTCAAGACTACTGCCCGCCGTCATCACCTTCATAGTCCAGGGAGTCCGTCACCTCCATGGCGGCATCTCGAACTTCAAGCTCCAGGGCTGCGAGGTCTTTTTCAGCATCAGCACCCCCCTTGACCTTGGCCATGTCAACGTCGGGGTAGTGCGACTTCACCCTCACTAGCGCATCTGTAGCTGCTGCCAAGCTCGTCGCCTTCAGCAACGTGAGGAGCCTGTTAGGGGTCTCTATGAGACGATCAACAATAGACTTCGGCTCCTCCCCTTCAACCGGCACCGCTATGAAGTCCATAGCGTAATTGGCGGCGCCCTTCAGGTCCCTCAGCTCCACCTCATATCCTGCAATGGTCACTTGGTCATTCTGCAATGACTTCAAAGCCACCTCAAGATTGACCTCAAGGTCCTGTTGAGCTCGTTTCTCATAAGCCAGCTTTTGAGATACGGCATACTCCTTGTCGGCCAGCCTTCTTTCATCGCATCGCTCCGGCCCCACTCGACCTCCGCGTCACCTCCAAGGATCGAACCTTTTCCTTGGTGTTCTTCAGATCGTTGTTGAGGTCATCCTCACGCTTGTGGAAGTCTGCAAACATGCAAGCAATTGATACTTGACATAAAGACCTCAGCTCTACAGAAGGATCAACAACACAAAGTCTCGACCTTACCAATGCTCATAGCATTGAATTGCGCATTGGCCTCCTGGGTCTTGCGCTTTTCCTCGGCGAGCTCGTCCTCGAGCTTCTTCTTCTCTCCGCCGCCGCCTGCGGACCTGTTTGAGCTCCTGCTCAAGTTCAGTAACCCATCGCTGCGTCGCCTCCGCATTCTTCAACAAATTGATACGACCTTTCGCACGATCTGCCAGCGCCTGGTACAACACAACAGCTCATCAGTAGCAGCTCAAAAGTACGTCATCAGAAGTAACATCAGAAGCAAACTCACCGTCAATGCAACGTTGATGGTTATAATGCCGGTCCGCACTGCCTGCATATCTTCATTGTCGTCGAAGATGTCCTCCTGCCAAGGAGTTTCATTCCAGTCAATCTCTCAAGCAACCTCGGGCTCGGCGAAGAAGAATCGGTGCACTGCGCGGCGTCCCCGGACCTTTCGGCGCTTGGTCAATCTGAGCCTGGTCCCTGACCAGGTCTTCCTCCGTCCCACCAGGCATCGCGCTGATAGGATCTACGTCGATGACCCGAGGAGAGGCCGACGTTAGCGTCCCACAGCACCTTGTGCTCCGCATCACGGCGGGGTCTCGCCGATCCCTTGATCGGCAGAGTCGCCCCTGCATCGGCGGTAGGTGGCGGGTCGCCGTCTCGCGTCATCAACTGGCTGCGCGACCCTATGTTCGGGCGACCTTGTGCGGGAAGGCGAGGCACGAGTGCCAGTCGCGGCCGAGGCTCCTGACCTCGAACATCACCGCACATAAACAACTTGAACACCCTGCAGCAATGAGTTAAAGATACGGAGTGTTCACGACCTTACCTCGTAACGGTCGGAACACGAGGCTTCGGCCTAAAGGTCCGCAGCCTATTCAGAATAGGCATCTTTCTGCGTGGCAGCAGCTCGCTGTGCCTCCAATCCCTGATGGAGGGCATCCTCCGTCGTTTTCTGCGCCAACTCCCGCTGCCTCTTGGCCGCGGGGCTCATCGACCTCCTCACCGATCGTTCTTCAACGATCGGTGGCTCCTCGGTAGCTTCATCTTCTTCTTCCTCTTCATCATCGGATTTGACCTCCTTGGTCAACGGTGTCGGAATCACCAGCGTCTTAACCACTGGTGGAGGACTTGTCTTCCTCTTCCTCTTCTTCTTCTCCGCGGCCTTCACCGCGATGACCTTAGCGGCCAGATCGAGACGCTGCTGCCGCCGCCACGGTCTTGCGCACGGGCTTGGCGGCCGCTGCCCGGGCGTCCGGCTTCGCCACCGACCTCAGTGTCAGTGTCCTCATCGGCCTCTACCGACGAATCGGACTCGTAGTTCTCCAGCAGCCTGGCTGCCGGAGGTTGGTACTTGTCCGACCACAGCTTCTAACGGTGTTGTTCGCCTTCGCGAAGAGGTGCAGGACACCAAAATTGCCGTTCACGATCCTGCAAGCCACCAACAACCAAAAGGGTCAAACGACGTAAATCAACAAATAGAGCGAAACGACCTAAACAGTCCCCGGACTTACTGGGTCAGCCGGCCTTTTCAGCGAATAGGCCTTCGGACACTTCTTGATTTTCACTTTTTCGGAGTAAATCTGCGACACCCTCGCCACCATTTCCTCCTTGGAGACCTTGCGGTTCACCTCACGAGTGGGGTCTGACTGCCCCCAGTACTCATATGCTGGGTGGACCCGATCCTTGATCGGTTGAATCGCCGGCAAACGACTGGCGGCCGAACCTCCCACACCTGTTCTTGGTCCTTGACCAGCTCCAGGACCTCCTTGATGTCATCGGCTTCACAAGAAGACAGCCCCAAGTCCCATTCAGAAATCTTCACGGGCTTGTGGCCAGAACGTCTTGGAAGTGCCGGCAGCTGATCGGCGATGTAAAACCACTCCGACCTTCACCCAGCGGTGTTGTCGGGCAAATCGGTGTCAATCCACTCTGACTTGAGGCCCGACCTCAAGCGAGCATCACCCCTCGGCCCGGACCTCTTGCCGGTGCTCTTCACACTGAGAACAAGTGTCTCCAGAAGAAAGTGAGGCGATATCCCCAGATATGCCTCACAGAAATGGATGAAGGTCGATACTATGGTGATGGAGTTAGGAACAAGATGTACCAGCTCCAGCTTGTAGTAGAAGAGAAGACCCCGGAAAAAATCACCCGCGGGGAGGTTGAAGCCACACTCAAAGTACGACGCGAAGACGACCTGCTCCTTAACATCTTCAGTCGGGAATTCCTCTCCCACCGCCGCCTTCCACTCCACTTCCTCCTTCGGCCTCAGCAGCCCGCGGTCCACCAGGGACTGGATCTTGGCCTCCGTCATCGTCGACCGCACCCACACAGTGCGTGGGTCCGGAATCGAGAGAGCTTCCGCCGCCATTTTCTCGCTAGGGTTGGATCGGGATCTAAAGGTGCACAAGGTTTTGATGCGCAGCGAGCGGCGCGGCGCGCGGATGGCGGCGATGATGGATTGGGCGCGCAAAGCGGGCGCAAGGCGGTCGGCGGCACGGCGGCAATAGCGATGGGAGGAGGAAGAAGACGAGTGTGGTCAACCCTGACCCTTGATAATCTATTTATAGGGGGGTCCACCGGATCCGCTCGTTGTAGCTCCTTCTATGCGGACGCACGGCTCTATGCCGATAATTTCACGAGAAGATCACGCCGGATTGTTCGCCAAGAGAATGAGCAACGACCTAAGCTCCGGATTTAGGTCGTCAGACATAAGAACATCACCAGGTCATCCCGATGATAACATTTCGATCCTCACAAGGTCGATAAACCCCCAAATCATATCAACTTAGGTCTTTGACAAATCATTTTGTCAAAAGCGACCAAATACATGAGAAGAAGGCGAATATTACACGGGTCGTCCGAAGGTACACAAGTCGCCTGCGACCTTATTGGATCCAGAACCCGGCACCAAAAGATAAACATACTACAAGACCTGGTCTACCCAGAGCAATCATGCTACTTTGCGAGCATGCGGAGATGTCTCCTAGAACCAGGGCCTTGATGGCAGGCGAGGCGGTGTCGGACGTCACGTGGCAGTGCACGCCGACTATTGGAATGCGGATCTGAGTTTGCTCTTCTGCGGGATCCGACCCCGACGAGCACCCGATGGTCACCGGTGACGCCCGGCACCTCGGTGATGCACATCACCTCCAAACTCTACCTGGTACCACACAAAGACAAGGTACAAAGAGTGGGGGTGCTGCCTACATTTCGCGAGAGTTCTCCTAGCTCCAAGCTTCTACGAGTACAACAATCTACAATCTGGTGGAAGAACACATGCCCATGGCATGGCTTCAAAACTACCCTGCTCAACAATGCTCGGTGCTTGCCTCCTTCAATCTCACGATGCTATTTATAGCCGAAGCCAGACCTCGGGTAGGTGGCTGAAGTGATGACACTGTCACCACGTGGTCCAGAGGGCCTGCAGACATGTGCACGATTAAAGGCGATGACTTTACCCCTGTCTCGCGACGTCTTTTGTCGCTAGTGCATCAATGATGCCTGAGCCCGCCGCAGAGTCACATGGCTACAGTACCCCCTCGATTCGTGGGCAGTTTGTCGTTTTCTGGGTGGCAAGAGAATCTCCGACCACTGTTGACCCGTGACCCTGCAGTCTACGGAATACAACAAAACCTGACCATGTGTCAGAGGGCCCAACGCCTAACTAAGCCCCATACGACGATGACTCCACGACCTTCCTCTACGACCTGATGTCCTTTATTTGCACCCGCTAGGCTCTGTGTCCTGGTGCACCCGCTATGGCTCTGCGTAGCGGACTTATTCCAATCGCCTATATTTACATTTCTACGATCGAATGGTCGTAGGTTCGATTGAAGACCTCCCGGGGTAGGCGTGCCTCGCTGCTCTGCCAGATCCTTCTGGGCGCCTGGAGATCAGAAGCATCATGGAGATCTACGATTTTCGTCAGGCCCCCGTGGTCGGTGTGCCTATCGCTAAGGTCGCCAATACCTTAGTGCATTGGCTCCGCTGGATGGCTGGCAGCCATGTTGACCATCTGGACACCAAAACGACCTCCTCGAGGTCGGCGTGCCTTGACACCTAGGTCTTGCAATACCTCGGTATATCTACGGCTCTGCCAACCTAGTTGGGCGCCCCGGATGCGTGACCTTCCGAGGTCGGTGTGCTCTTGTAGCCACCTTGACTGCTCTGGACACCCAGGATTTTACGTCTGGAATAAAGGCCTCCCTGTGGGGTGCACGCCTAATGGCCCTGCCAGGCATCTCTGGGTGTTTGGGCGCTTGTGTTTTGAGACCTTCCTGAGGTCGGCATGCCTCGAGTGGCCCCGCCAGACTCTTTGCAGCCATGCAGGATATCTAGGTGTCTCTACACTCCGTACGTTCAAGATTAACATCAATTTGCCAAGCTTCATCATTGATCGTTTCAACCACTACACAAGACCTCTTCATGCGACATGGCTTTTCAAGATCCTGCTGGGTATCCTCGGATACTGGGCATAGTTGATTTGAGGCCTCTTCGAGGTCGGCATGCCTACAAGGCCTCCCTGAGGTCGGCCCTGCCAGACTCCTTGCAGCTATGCTAGGAGATCTGGGTGTCTCTACACTTCGTTTGATCAAGACCATGACTCAGTTTTCTTCTCTTTTTTGAGCATCAAACCAGCCATGCTGCCTGCTTCAATGCTCGGGGACTACTCTACAAGTGTGTCTTCGACGCCCTCTTGTTTTCTTCGTCGTACCGACCTGTTGGGAAACCTGTTTCTCATCATGTCATTACTCGACCTACTTTTTTCTTCTTTCCTTTTTTGGATCATCATACCGGCCATCCTGCCCACCATGATGCTCGAATACTACTCTATGAGTGCGTCCTTGACGCCCTCTAAATTTTTCATTGTCGTTTCGATCTATTGGAAGCTTGCTTCCTATAGGTCGTCACTCGACCTCTCTTCAATCGGCAAGACTTCAAAAAGGTCGGCTGCTACGCTGACTTGTTCTTTTTTCTTTTGGACCGACGTGAATGCTATTCGACCTGTCGATAGCTCTACGACTTCGTCATGACCTTTCTAAGGTCACTGTGCCTACACCTCACTCGGGGGCTTGTGAGACATGGGTACACCTGGGTCCCCACAGACCAGGCTCACGGCCGTCCCGACAAGTGGGTCCGGCCTGCGGAAGACCCGCCCGACTGTCGTGGGCCCAACCGACCTAGTTGGCGGCCCACACGACCTCCTAAAGACCTTCCAGAAGATTCCCTAGATGACCTAATTCAGCACAACATCAAGACTTGGCGTACGAGACAAGACATCGGTGGATTCCGACTAAGCAGATCGACAGGATATGGCAAGAGTTGTAACGTAGACTTAGGTCTCCAGGTCGTAACCGACCAGGAGTCTGGGAACCGACCTCGTCCGCTGGCCAATATAAGGCGGACGAGGCGACCCTTGTATCCATACGCAATCCTCAAGCAATCTACACCAACAACTGGACGTATGGTTTTACTCTCCGGAGGCCCGAACCAGTATAAACTCGCCGTGTTCTCTGTGTTCTGTGTGCTCGTGCGCAACCTTCAAGTTCTTAGCCTTAGATTCCACCTCGCCGAACAACTAAACCATAGGGATTAGCACCCCCGTGGGCTGTCTAGATCTCACCATCTGACACAACCCGGTTCAAGATTTTTCGAGTCTTTTCAAGTAAGCTAGTTTTGAAATTTTGCTACGCAAGACATTAGACTTAGAGTGGTTGAACAATATTAGAGACATAATTCTTGGTTGGATATTTTATTTGGATCATAAACCCTTTACATGAGCCATCCTATGTGTTATTTGCTTCTTTTCGAGAAACCAAAACCAAATAAATTCAGAACCTATCTCAACCTTTCATCCTCTTCATGATGTTATGGTTGACTTGTTTTTCATGCTAAAAACACACGAGTAGAGCCACGCCTTGTACCTAGATGTTATTTAAATTTCAGCACGTGGTAGGACTCGTGTGAACCTAGAAACTTGACTTTTGGTTGGTTTAAAAAAAATCTATATCCTTGGTTTCTTAAAGATTAGAATTTTTCTAAGCCTCATTTAATTTTATTTCATTCAAAATCTCTCTCATTTAGCCAAAATTAGAACCTAAACCTATGCCCCCATGATCAAGCCGGGAAAAGTTTGCTCTCAACTAATGAAGGCAAACAATACCGGTGAGAACAACATAAAAGTAGTCGGAAAATATTTTCGACTTACATTTGTTTTTAATGCTTTAAAAACTTCTCTAAATTTATATTTGAGCTCATTTATAGCTCTGAGTTTATTTTTAATTTTCGAAATTAGAGGAGTGCTTAGCTTTAAGACATGTTTAGAGGGAGGCAATTTGATTAAACTAACCATGCATGCACCATGATGCATCACGGGATGCTCTTCCAACATCTTTCATCAAAGCCACATGCAAAGGACAAGCATGGGGGGGCAGCAAGGCCTTGTTTTGTAGGAAAATCATGGAGGCATGTGAGGCAAAGGAGCATGGATATGACTCAAAGCAAAGACATCAAGTGGAAGGACCAATAATACAAGCAAAGGAGTGGATGAGAGAGTTTGGGCGGTGCAACCCGTGGAGCACACGGTCACAAAAGTCACAAAGCAAGGATGAGTGTGCTAGAAGAAAACCGGAGCCAGGAGGGGCAGGAAGCCACCCAGGCCGGTCGGCCTCCCCCCTATTTAAGCACCCTGGTGCTCCCCTTCAGCAGGTAAGTCTTCCATCCAGCTCTCTGTTCGTGTGCTCAAGTTTGTAGTCCAGAACCACCTTAGACTTAGCCATCCATCCCGAGTTTGTTTCGTCCAACAAAACACATCCTAATTCCACTCAAAGTCCATACTCCGAAATAAATTTTGTGTGCCTTGTTACCGGTTGAAAACCCCGGATTTATATTAGTGAGGAGAGTGCAGCAAACATGTGGAAGAAAACTACAAGTCTTTTTACCAAGAAGAAGGGATCGTTGTCATCCAAGCCATCATCGACAACATCTTCGAGGAGGCACTCGGTTTCCGAGTCTCGTCGGAGTATGGAGGAGGACACGGCACCGCCGAGGAGGAACGACACTCTTCTCCTCGGTGGCATGAGGGCCACAAGAAGCTCGTCTATGAGGTTCACCGAACCTCAAGGACGTACGGAGGAGCCGCCCGTCCCACCTCGTCGTTCAACACGATCATCCGCTCCACCTCCATACGCTCCGCGGTACTCCAAATATGGATTTATCATCATGACGGAGGAGGAGGAGAAGAAGCTCGCTCGTCTTGAGAAGAGGCTTGTAGCGTCGCGTCGACCGACGACCAAGCTCTCAACATATTGGGTTTCGGCACGGATATTTACTACATGTTGGGACACCTAGGATGGGTGCAATTCTCCAACGGGGTGTCGGCAAACACCCACAAGGAATTCGCTTTGGAAATTCTCATGACCATGGCGCCTATCATTGATGAAGGAGTGCCGAGTCTCTCATTCCATTTGGAGGGAATTCAACAAGTGGTTCCCTATGAATATATTAGGGAACTACTTGGTTTTCAAAGGAGCTCGGAACTAGTGGGACGTGGCCGGAAGGCATGTTGGACTCTGATTTTGAATATGATCATGGAGGAGCCCACCAACAAAGAAATACTATCCGGAACCCCATCATCCAAGTGTTTCACTCATGGATGTGCAAAAGGATTTTGGGGAGAATGAGAGAAACAAAGGTAACCGACACGGAGTTGAATTGGCTTTACTCGGCTTTGATTGCCAGGCAGCCAATAGACCCCTCTCACCTCATGATCAACCGATGGTGTTGTGAAGCAACATCGGGTTCGGGAGATATTGGTTCGGGGTGTTGCCTCTCCATGTTGGCTATCTCTTTATGACTGGGTATTACAAGGAACCCCGAGCATCTCCTACCCGGGACTTCCCTGGGATTTGAATATATGAAGCAAGGCAAGTATATAAGTAGAGATGAGAGAGGAGGCTTCAAAGTGGCCAAAGTAAATTTGCCCCTTCCGGATGCAAGATTAAGACTTTTTATTCAAGGGAAGGAAGATTGGTTAGAGGAAGGACTTCTTGTGCCGGCAAGGAAAAATAAAAGAGGAAGGATTATAGAAGAAAGTTCTTCTGCGGCACAAGAAGAAGGTGCACAACAAAATTATGTGCCACCATATGGAGGAATTCCGACGCCGCCAAGTTACTACGGTGGTGCACCAATGCAAGCATGGGGGAGTGGTGCAGCCATGCCCCCACCAAATTTTGTGGTGCCCAACGCAGCCTTTGCGGAGCCTTATGCACATTTTCCTCAACCACAACAAAGTGTGGCCATTATTGGAGGATACGCTGCAAGGAACATGCAAAATATTGCAGCCATCCAAACCAATGCAGCCCAATTGGGTGAAGGAAATGCAAACATTGCCTACGAGCTTGGACGCCTTCACATAGCACCGCCGGAACAATTCATAGGAGGGGCTGTTCAATCCTATTATGAGCAAGGGTACAACCATCAAGATTATCAATACCAACCACCGGCGGAAGATTAGAGAGAGGAGGAGCTTTAGTTATCTTTCCTTTTCCCTTTTTCTTTAATTTTCAGCTTGTATACGCCTATGTATGCGTAGTATTTTCAGTTTTATTTTAATTTTCAGCATGTGTGTCAGTTTTTATTATCATCATGAATAAAGTCACCACCTTGTTTTTACCTTTGGTAAAGTTACAAAGTTTATGCCATGATGATATATGATTATAATTGCTGCTTTGTTTATCTTTGTACTTGTTTTATGCATGATTAAGCTAATGCTCTCCTAAAATGCAAATCTGAAATTATCTAAAAGCTAGCTTAATCTTTAGCGGAGGTTATGATAAAAATAAAGACCCATAGTGTTTTCTGTGCTCTCAAGTTTTAGATGGATTAAAGATGATTTATTTTTGTTCTTAAAAGTAATGCTAACCTCGTCATAAATAACACTTGCGTGTTGCTCTACCTATCCAGAGCCATATATATATTTGAGTGCATAAACCTTAGTGTACAAGATTTATTTTTGGGTGAGTTATTTCAGGCCATGATTTCTACGGCCGAGACTAGAAGTTGGTCATTCCGTTTTGCGTATCTATCTTATTGCTAGCCTTTTTTATCCGTGCATTGTGTATCCCCACATCGGAGATCGCACAAACCTCGCCGGATATCCACCCTTAAAAACCAAATATCATCTTTTGTGTTTACCTCCTTGACCACAACCTATCATTGAGTATGGATCATCAATTCAAGGAAGATCGCAAGATGGTGCCAAGATTGAAGATTTCAAGTATCTCTCCAAAGGAAAAATATTTCTAGTACCTACCTTATCTCTATCACCTCTTTGCACGAGGACGAGCAAACGTCTAAGCATGGGGGAGGAGGTAGGTACAATGCAATTTAGAGTTCAAGGGGAGCAAATAAAAAAAAGGGAAAGAAAGAAAGAAAAAGAAAAAAAAGTGAGTATAAAGAAAGAAAAAAATGAGAAAAGAAAAAAAATATATGAGTATGTATGATATAAAAATAAAATAAAGTGAACTCCCCGGTTCTCTAAAGTGCATTAGGAATTTCAAAGTTTCAAGATTAAAAGATCCAAACTCATTTTTCCAACCATGTGCAATCCGATAACGAGGACTTCCTTTGTGCCTCGGGATCACTCTTTGCCATTTGCACATGTCCACCTATCTCAAGTGTGTATTTTTCTCTCCCCCTCCTTGATATAACATTATTTTCCAATGACCTTTTTGACGAGTCTCGGTAAGACCATGAGAAGCTTGTCTTGTTTTGACAACATCTCATTTATAATATCTTGGTAGGACTAAACTTTTCCAAAAAGCTCCATATAAAGCCTACCACATATATGAATGTTATGAGAGGGAAAGGAGTAAAATAAATAGGCTTGAGAGACAAGATGAGATGAGAGTTTATGAGCAAGATGCAAGGTGGTTTAAATTTTTGAACTTGGTTTAGCTCTTTTTCATCTCATTCTTTATTTCAAAATTTCTGAGATCCATTTGAATTTTGGGAGCATGACAATACTTGTGGGATAAGCTTAATTAATAATCTACCCTCCGTAGGGATGAAGGCTAGTACATTATGAAACTTTAACGAACTAAACTTTTGAGAGCATTATGTTTTCTAGGTATGATCAAGTGCAAGGTTTAAACAATGAAGAACGATGATATCCATCGAAGGCTTACTCGAGACGAGCAAGGTTTAAGCATGGGGAGATGTTGACGGTGAATTTCAACCTAGCCATGAGTTTACCGGTGTTGGCATGAATTTTATATCTTATCCATTGGTACTAACCCCCTTGGTATAACAAGTTCGTTTGTGCATGTCGGTTTTGGAATTTAGTATTTATGCAGGAATTTAGCGTTGAAAGCAAGACTTCCGGGTAAAGTTCATCAAGCACCTCGTGACAAGACCTCGAAGCCCGATATAAGTCAAGCAATGAAGTGAACATGACTCCAAGAAGCCCAAGGACCAAACCCGTGAAGATGGAAAACTCCGAGGACCCGGACAGAAAATGCCGAATCTTGCGGGACAAGGAGCTTCATCTAAACCGCGGAGAAACTGACGTCAAGGGCCCACATGCAGTTGGGGGAATACTCTAGAAGACTCGGGAAGCAACACCAAGCGAAGGAGGTCGCGGGCCGGGCCGAAGTGGGCCCAGGCCGGCCGGCCCAGCCCACTTCGAGGCCCAGTCGGCCCCCCTTTGCCTAGCCGCCACTCGGGCTATTTATAGCCCCGAGGCCAGGCGCCACGCATCAACTCATTCGCCATCCGCCACCGAGGAGCAGAGAAGAGAGGGACACCATCTCGGAGAGGGGAGGGTCGAGCTAGTTGACTAGGGTCTCCCTAGCCGGCATGGGAACCATGCAAGGAAGACCACGTTAGAGTTCCCGAAGTTAGAAGCAAGATCAAGGTAGGATCCCGGTGGTGATCTTGATTCATGTATCATGTATTATGTTGAATTATCAAGTTGCAATCCGATTTCTAGAGATCAAGTGTTTCTTCTACGATTTTGATTTCAATCGGCTTTTCGTATCTTAAGATCTATTCTCGAGATAGATCGTCGAGGGTGTTCTTGTAGCCGTGGTGGCTAGAGGTGCATGCCTGACCTTCCGTGAGATTTCAACTTGTCCTTTGGACTCGCCCTAGACTAACCCGCACGAATAGGGTGCGTTGACGTAACGGTGGCTCCAAAAGGCGGGCGTTTTCGGAGTCGGACGGGAAACCGTGGTTTAAATATGCTTTTTATGAGATTGAACTTGGTTACTTCTTCTTTGCTCGGAACTTCAACGAAGGCTTGATCCAATCTCTCTAGATTGGTTTATCTATCCCTCTCTACCTCTTGCTACCTCCGGTTTTCATAGATTAGATTCGTTTTCATGATGTTCTCTAGATTAGATGCATAAGATTCCCCTTTGAAGATTAAAGTTTTCGGCTTTATTAGATTGATTCTTGCATCACACATTTGTTCTACGGATTCGATACCTTGAGTTCACACTTGAGGGAAGAAGGGTCCCTTGACTACGACGAGGGACTTGTCCGCTTGCAAGTCCAATTGAAGTTTGATACGAATATACACCGTCAACAGGCTATAATAATAAGTTGGTCTGGCTATAGTAATATCTTGTTCTGTCTATAATCATAACATGTGTCTTACCCTTGTTCTGTGTTCTGACACCACATTTTTTGTTCGAGATGAAATATAAAATTGTTCTTGTTTGTTCTGGCACTTCATTCGTTTTGTTCTAGCGATAACAGAATATATAACCGTAATTAAAAAATATGAATAAAAAAAAGTTTGTCAAAATATAGTCAAGTGGGATCTTGTTTCGAAGTTTTTATTGTCAGAAATCCAATGATGCGATCAGAATTTAATTTTGATATTTGGTTTGTGATTTATAGATTTTTTAGTTTCAATCAATGTTGCATGTGGCTGATGTCATCAATTTTGTTTTCTTTTGCATGCATGCACTCCAACCCCCATGCCTTCAGGGACAAGATGTTATTTTGTCGCTGAATCGACAGCCAAGAGCGTCCGCTGTCCCCCCGCCCCTGCGCGCGGCGCGATGGTTGGTGATTTTGTCACGACACCCACCAGGAGCATCCACCTTTTTTTTTGAAATTAAAGGCAGGAGCACTGCCGCATCATATAAGAAGGAGAAGCAAGTGAATCTTTACAAAGTGGTGATTACATAGGATAAAATGCTCATCACACTCGAGGCTAATTAACATTATGGAACTAAAGCACCACCTCTACCCCCCATCGCTAGCACCCTCAACTGCAATTCCTCCTTGATCATGTGGAAAACCTGTGCAGGTGTTCTGAACACACCTTGAAAGACTATCCGGTTTCTTTCTTTCCAAATATTCCAAGCTGTACACATTAGAAAGCCAGCTAGTCTGCGCACGATATGCTTGGGCCGCCCCTGCACTGATCCATTCCACCATTGCTCTGTCGAGACTTCCTGCATAGGAACCTGAATCAACCCCTCTGCCCAGTTGGAGACCAAAAACCATACTTCTCTTGCATAGACACACTGTAGGCAAAGATGCGCTGCAGTCTCCCACGCTTGATCATAGAGAATGCACACAGGATTGCAAGGCCAGTTGCGGATCAAGAGGCAATCTGCTGTCAGTATCCTGTTTTGAACTAGCAGCCACACAAACAATTTGTGTTTCCCAGTTTCCCTTCAGCACTTGCCTTCCAAATGTCTTTGGAATTGAAACTGCAGTAAGATCCATGGAACTGAACTCTGTATGCAGACTTAGCAGAATAGATGCCATTAGCAGTCCATCACCACGAGATGGTGTCCGGTGTATCTGTCAAATGAATTTGTTGCAACTGCTCCCAAAGGAAAATGAACTGCGCAATCTGATCTGCATTATTCATTAGCCATAAACCCCTTTTTTTAGATAATGGAATTAACATTCCGGCCTCTGCGGTAACGCACACAGCCTAAAGCCTCTGCGTGACCACACACAGCCAAACTTATTACAAATATTAAGAATAAATAAAAAACTTTAGTACATGATCATATATATGTACTAAAGATCTACTACATCCAAAAAAGAATGAGTTTACTTCTCAAGATAGTGCTATCGATGTCGCTTCATGACGGTCTTCAAATCAGCCACCATGACTTAAACAACGTGCACCAAAATGAACTTGAAAGAAACTCATTGGATGTAGACAACCCCCACTGCAGCTGGCAAATCGGCCCTCGCTTGAAATCGTGTGCCGTCACCATTGCCCTCCACCTTGATGTATCTGTGGCGTTCGGAATAGCCACCTTCGATCCATGCGCCGACTCTGTGCATTGCTGGGTCGCCGGGGTGCATCGCGACGCGAAATATTATCACCAATGAAAAATATATGCCCTCGACAAAAGAGAGGTCGTTCCTCACTGTTAGAATGCGTGAGAAACTGCTGCCATCGTCATGGCGATGAAGACGGGTAGTCGCCACTGATTTGCGACCCCATCATCTCCTCCTCGACCCTTCCTTGGGCACCCTACCTGCCGCTTATGTGCGAGTGGCATGAGGTGCTGCAGCAAGGGCATGGTATGCAATGCAAGAACACCTCCGCAATGCCTTCAAGAAGGGACATGATGCCCATAGGCGTCATCGTTGCAAGCTTTCGCCCGATGATCTTGCACGCTATGAAAGCACCATCTCCGGCAGCCAAGGGAGGCGATGACATGCAGGGGCAGCGCCATCTCCGCACGCACGCTGGGGAGCTCCGCCGTGCCATCTTGCACCAAGGGAAGGCCACCACCGGGGGTCAAAGGGTGCTGCCTCCTCTGTAGAACTGGAGAAGCAGCGCACTGGCGTGGACCGGGAGTTGGCGTCGCGCGTACAATAGGGCCCCACGCCAATCATATTCATGGGTGCCATCCTTTGTGGAATGGAGGACGAGCACTGCCGCTCCAGCCGTGGGAAAGCCGGATCCGGAGAGGGCGGGGTGGGCGCTGGCGTCTTGAGCTCGAGGCGTAGGCCAAGTGAGGTAGCGATGTGGAATTGCTCCCCGGCCAGATCGATGCTCAAGGCGTCGGGATCATGATGGGAGGGACGGCGACTTCGACGTCGTGCCGCATCGGGTGATGTCCGCGGCCAAGGCTGCACGGCCGGCGACCGGAGGCCATGAATCCGGCCTCTAGGCCGCCGGATGCGGTGAGATAGAGCAGGGTCGCCGGCCAAAGAGCACACGACGGCGGCATTTGGGATCACCGCAACGCGAGCACTCGGTGAGGAAGGCCCAACCGTCGCCTTCATGGGCATCCATCGGGTTGTGCCGGCGTTGGGCTCCGGCGACGGCCGGGGAGGGGAGGGATGGGAGCGGCTGCGAGTGGCGGCGCCGGTGGTTGCCGCCCGTGTCGCCCTAGGGTTGGGCGACGCGGGGGCCAGATGTAGATGAGGCTTGGGAGCCATAAACCCCTAGTCCACTGATGGTTGTGGAGATCATCAGCAACTGAGTTTTTCTTGCACCAGGCCAACCTAAACAGATTAGGTGCAATATCTTTCGGTGCTCTTCCATCCAGCCACGACGAGTGCCAAAAGCTGGCCTGCTTTCCATTCCCAATTGTAACCATAGTGCTAGCCCTGAATAAATGTTGATCAATCTCAGAACAAGGCACTTCTGTACCAACCCACAGTCGGTCAGGCTCGACCCATTCGTACCACAGCCATCTAAGTCGAAGGGCTCTACTGAAACATTTCAGATTAAGAACCCCTAGCCCACCAAGGCACTTTGGCCTTCTGACCTTTTCCCAACACACCAGACAGTGGCCACCATTTGCATTTTCTGTGCCTTTCCACAAAAAACTCCTACTGATCTTGTCCATCTTCTTGAAAGCCCACTTTTTGAGAGAGAAAATTGTTAGAAAATATGTAGGTATTGACGAAAGCACCGAGTTAACCAGCTTGAGCCTTGCAGCCTTGTTGAGGAAATGTCCCTTCCACCTTGGCAATCTATTACTCATCTTATCAAACAATGGCTGCACCTACACCCTACTAGGCTGCCTGAAGTGCAATGTAAACCCAAGTAATTGCATGGGAAGGACTGAATCTGGCAAGTGAATGGCTCCATTATTTCCTCCAAGGGCACACCTTCACAATGAATTGGGAACACCGCACACTTATCCCTGTTTGTGCTCAAACCAAATGCATGCCCAAAAATCTCAAGAATATTTGCAACCACCTGAATTTCCTCTCTTATAGGCTTAACAAACACAGCTGCATCATCAGCGTATAGACTAACGCGAAGCTGGGTACCCCGAGAGCTGAGAGGTGACAGAAGACCATCTGTTGCAGCCACCGCTAGCATCTTTTGCAAAGGCTCCATTGCAAGGATGAACAACATCAGGGACAAAGGATCCCCCTGTCGTAGACCATTGAAGTGACGGAACCAAGGCCCCCTAGAGCCATTAAGCAGTACAGAAGAGGAACTAGATGATAGCAGGATGGACACCCAACTTCTCCACTTCATGCCGAAACCAAACTGCTACAAAACCTCCATGAGAAAGTCCCAACGCACACTATCAAAAGCCTTTGCAATATACAACTTTAAGAACAGACCCTGCAGCTTATTCCTATGTAAGTATCGAATAAGATTTTGCGCATAGAGAAAATTGTCTTGGATGCTTCTTTTTTTTTATAAATGCACTCTGAGCCCTAGAAACCATAGTGTCCAATTCAGGTGCAAGCCGGCTTGCTAGGCATTTGGAAATTAGTTTAGCAATTGAGTGTGTTAAGCTTATCGGCCGATAGTCTTGTACACGCCTGGCATCATGCTTTTTAGGCAGCAGAACAATGTGTGCTTTACTGAGAAGCTTCAGATGCTGTTCATGTTGCTGAAAGAAAAATTGGAAATCTAGCAGCAAGTCATCTTTGATAATAGGCCACGCTTTCTTAAGAAAGAGCCCAATGTATCCATCCGGTCCAGGAGCCTTGTCGGCGGCAATATCCTGAATGACAGCCAGTACTTCTTCCTCAGAGAACGGTTCTTCCAAGTGAGACAGATCATGCCTTGGTAACCCTACTTCCTCCCAATTTAAAGAGTATTCTCTCGGTGCTGGATGACTGAACTGAGCACTAAAGTGCTGAAAAAGAACCGCCTCTTTCTCGTCATGTGAGTAACAAACACCACCCTGAGTTTCCAATGAATGAATGGTGTTCTTGCGCCTCCTCCCATTAGCTTGCAAAAAGAACAACTTTTCATTTGCCTCTGCAGCCCTAATATATGTTAGCCTAGCAGCTTATTTTGCTCTCAATTTTTCAACTGCGGTAAGGCCCAGGTATCTTGCCTTAAGATCTCTTCTCAGCGAAATTTCAGCAGCTGTAAGCGGCCTAAACTCCTGCACCACATCCAAGATAGCAATCAGTTTTTGTGCCGCACAAAGTAGTACTTTGTTGTTGCCAATTAACCTTCTTGCCCATGACCTCAGTTGTTTACTGGTTCTCTGCAGCTTAATGTGCAGTCGAAGAAAAGGGTTAGTTGCCTGAATTGGCTTGTTCCATGCCTCTATAACCATTTCCATGAATCCCTGTAACTTTGGCCAAAAAGCCTCAAACCTGAACCCTTTGTATTTTCGAATTGCAGCACCTTCGGATATAAGCAATTGACAATGATCTGAAACACGAGAGGATAAGGCCTGCAGGTGCACACTCGGTAACATCAAGTCCCACCCAGGGGTACAGAATGCTCTGTCTATACGTGTTTGAGTATGGTTGTTCGACCAAGTGAATTTACGACCTCGCAAATTCAGCTCCTTCAAAGACAGATCATGCACCACCTGACGGAAAGCACCCATTAACCTTCTGTTTAAATTTGCATTACTCTTATCCTCAGCTTGTAATATCATGTTGAAATCCCCTACTATCAACCACTTGTCACATACACAATGTTGCAGCCATCTGAGTTCTCCCAAAAATTGCAATTTAGCCTGATCCTCCTCGGCCCATACACTGCTGTCACACACCAACTAATCTGTCCAGAAGCTGCAAGAACAGTAGCTGTCACAGTATGAACGCCCACCTCATGCCTGATGATTGTGTAGTGATCCTCGTCCACTGCCAATAGGATTCCACCTGGTTTTTTACGGTACACAATACGACCCAACGGTCGTACGGTCGTATTATCGGTTTTTCTCTATGGGTAAAATGGTAATTTGGTAGATATATATTGTTTGGAAAAAAATTTCCCGCTGCCCTATTATACTATCTAACACATTTCATATATTTCATTTCCTATATCACAACAATATCATTTTACATTTTCGATAATACCCTTATACTACCCATACGTCCTTTGAATACTACCATACGACAGCTAAAAAACCAGTCGTATAAAATTAATCTCAACCGTCGGATCCTTACATATATGTCCTTTTCTATTACATACGAGTCCTTTTTCAACCGGTCGTACATGTCGTATTGTGTACCGTGAAAAACCTCTCTAGTTCCTACTGCCGGCAACACCACAAAATTATCCACAAACTTACTTCCCAAAATTTCGAATACCATTTGTCTGTCAATAAGATCCAATTTGGTTTCTTGAAGTGCCACTATGGTTGCTCTGCAGTCCCTAACAGAATCAAACACTACTTGTCTCCTTGCCGAATTATTTAGCCCCCTGGCATTCCAATTGAAAAGCACACAATTCTGGTCTAACATTGGTAACTAACAGCCTCTCTCCTTCTCCTTGACAAACGAACAAAAACAAACAGAACCAACAAGCACACCACCAGCACCCCCCTGCAAATTCCCATAGACAACTAACACACCCAACAAAGCCGGCACCCACAAACACTAACGGGTGGCAACGACAACAACACAACTAGCAACTGAAGAAACCAACACTACACCTATTGGCGACAACATTATGAAACTAAAAGATACACGTGCTCCACACGAAGCACACCAAAGCGGCCACGACCGCAACTCAGGCTTCATCATCAACAGCAAGGGCATCCAAAACAGTAATGCCCCCCTCCTCTGAAATGCCAAAAGCAGATCGCATGTCCCCCACCAGGGCCTCCTTCATTAGGTTGACAAAATTGCCGCTGAACTGCTCCTGTAGCTCATCCGACACCTGCCCATTCCCTGTCAACAGGCCACTCGCCGTCATCAGCAGGGCAGTAGCCCTTTCATCCACTGTCGAGACAGAAGACCCCTTAGCTGCCATCCTGATGTTCTTGCTGGCCATCTGATTAAGATGTAGCCCTTCTGATGGCGTCTTCCTTCCAGCCGTCAGCTTTGTCTTGCTGTATGGATTGCACAGCAAGGACTTTTTCAGGGGAGCAACAAACTTAGGCACACCCCGGTACTGATTCTTTGCCACACTTTGCACCTGACGGTCCTTGTTAATTTGCAACAAACTCAGGGGAGCATCCACCTTGACCCGGCCATTTTCTGCATCAACGTCGCTGCGGTGGAGCGATCAGTGTTCAGTGACATCGCTGCCGGAGGGCGCCAGCGATCGCGCCTGCCGCTGCTGCGTTTTCTGGCACAGCAGAACATGTGTGTTGCCTCAAGCACGATGACCAAGACTCCGGCCGCCAGATTTGGGAACTGCCGCATGGTGGTGCTGCGAGAACACAAGGCCTTTGTCCGTGACGGCGCTTGCATTGGGAAACATTAGCTGGCCGTGCGTTTACTGCTCAGCAACAAACACGAACGGCAGGACTGAACGTGCCAAAGCTTTCAGCACACATGCTCACATTGTTAGACATAGGAGCCTGACATTTATCCTTCCGTTGCCCTAGGATTGAGGACATCAAAAGCCTGCTGTGAATAAATAATGGTGCCCGTGCCGGCGTGCCACGCGCACATCTTCTCGCTGACCTCAAAAAAAGCTGCAGGAAGCATGTAGGCAGGGTCGACTAGGGTTTTCACTTGCTGCCTGCTGCAACGCAAGCGGAGTTCAAAGAAAACAGAGTAGCTGTGAAGAGAACAGAGTTGCACTGGATGTTCTGAAGTGCAGCTATATAAGGTACCCAAGAGAACAGTGCAAAAGAAAACAGAGTAGTCGTTAAGGCGTCTTTTTGGAAATCATGACCTACTTCACCTGTGGAGGAATGGCTTGGCGGGCGTTTGAAGAGTTGAAGCCGGATGGTGAAAAAGATCGAAGCTTAGTCTTCTTTTTTCTTTGTCTTAAGGTTTTTTCTTGTTTATTTATTTTCCTCGCTGTGAGGTTTAGAGTCTAAGAACTTTGGTTCGTGTAATCTTTGGCCGCATATATCCACTTGTGGATATAGAGGCTGGATTTTAATCTTTAATCTAAAAATAAGGTACCAAGACTTGTGCCTCGAGAAACTCAAGTCGCGAACAATATGCAGACCCATTTGCTCCCACAGGCCAAAAAAGAGATGAAGCCTTCTCGTTGTTGCCACATCATCACCTTCCACAAAAATTCGCTTATCTTTTTGGGGGCTTGGAAAGCTTCCCTGAAATAAGGTAGCTCTAGGTTGTTCATACCTACCCCGAGATTGGCTCCTGCTATCCCTTGAAATTAACTTCATGTACATGACTATTTATTAATACTAGGTGATACCTTGCGCTTTGCTGCGGGAATTTTTTAAACAAAATTTTAAGGTGAAATATGAAAGTAGAAACACTAAAGCAATTACATGACGATATTCATATGTAAACAATATTATATATATGAAAGCATGTTAATTTTGTTGAGAGAGAACCATTCTTAAATGATTGATCCTACATGTATTTCAACTGCGAGAATTTTATGGCGTGCTACTTGCAAATACAACATGCTATTAGTCACAGAAAATCGACGAAGACATAAATATATGGTTTGGTGGATGTTGACATGGCTTATAGTGGATAGTGACTTGACGTGTACTGGGTTATGACGTGGCGCGTTGAGAAGCAAGAGAAATCGTTAGTGGGTATCGATTATATAGTTCTGTATGATAAAACCTAGACTCCGCCATGATTTTCGTGCGATGTGCTTCCCTGAAATCGTTCTATATTCGTTCTCAGGGTACTGAGCCAAAGGTCTTGATCTCAAGTCTTGGTGAATGCATTTTCCGCGCGCTCTGGCTAGATGTGGCACTCCTCACGGCGACGGTGTATGCGTATGAGCTCCTGCAGCGGCCGGCGATGTGCATCGCACACTGGTGCATCTAGGGACAGAGTGAATGGAGTGTGGGCTCCGGAAGATGCATCAGTGCGATGAACAGAGGAAGACAAAAGGACCCTGGAGTTGATTCCTGCTGTCATTCCGATAAACCTTGCGATATTGTACTTGCAGTATCAGCCTGGCGCAGAAAATGGACCGGTCAAATACAGTAATTTGCAATGTTTGCGTTCCTACTGGAAATTTGAATTAGCTTACACAATACCACTTTTTTAAATGGATCACACAGTACAGCTTGATTGATTTACAAAGATACATTACTGAAACAAGCAGTGGAACGAGGAACACAAGCTGTAGCTCAATTACAAGCAGTGCTAATAATTACAAGCAGGAGCTCAATTTAATTATAAATGCAACAGAAAGGATGCAATAAGCCCACAGCAGATGCGGTTGTTCATAATACAAGTTCACAAAATACATCATCGAATACAAGCTCATCATCGAACTGACTGAGAAACTCAAGTAGCTCACATTTTATTCACACATGCACACAACAGAGTAGCTGCGAAGAAAACAGAGTAGTTTCAGAAGAGAGAAGAAACAAGCAAGTATTCCCTCGTAAATAAGCTCATCTTCATTGTTGCGCTTCTCTATTATCAGTGATCCTCTAATCCATGTCACCCCGTGCATACAAGTATACAACAGCCTGTAGCTTGATAACCTGCGGCAGCTTGATACATGCATGTAGATGCTTGGTCGATAAAAACAGAATCCTTTTTCACCAAGCACAAGTACGTATATAAATACAACTAGCCTGTAGCTAATAATTTCGTACTCATAATGTTTTATTCTTAATTTTATCTATGAACAAGTGATGTTTAATAGTCTACGAATAGTTTCAAGTCAAATTCTACAAAATTTTTTAAAATTAATTTGATTTTTTTTGAATTTGGTCCGATATTTCCGATATATCTTGCTTTTCCTCTTTATCCTTGACCCCAGATAAATTTTTATTTCCGATAATAAAAACTATGTCCGTGATTACCCACCCCACAGCCAATAAATTCGAGTCCAATCTTGGTGACTGAAGTTGCTCCCATGATTTTCAGAAATTTCAAGTTGAGGAGCTGCCCGATCGCTGGAAGATGCACACATGATTTGCAATTTAAGAGAATCAAGTATTTCAGTGAAGGCAAATGAGTAGTAGTTCCTAGCCAGGTGGGATACCTACGACCAAAAAATTTATAAATCCCTAGATCTTCCAGGTTGTGTGGAGGGATTAGCTTCTCAAAGGTCTGCTCAATATTTATTATATCCTCTTCACAATATGGATCATGTGCATGCTCAGTACATTGTAGATTTAGTTGTTTGAGATATTTTTTGTCTGTTAGCAATGAATCTTTACTGCAAGAAACAACTCTTTCAAGTTTGATCATATCAAGCGTCCTCAACAGCTGAAGGGGTCCCAATTCTTCTAGGTTCCACCCATCATGCATTGCAGTACTGTTATCATAGACATCACGGATTGGAAATCCTTCTAAATACGTCAGAAAAATTAATCCTCGTATACCCTTTGGAACCTGATTTATTGGTGTGTCCTCAAGAGCTAGCTGCCTTAAGTTGCATAGTTTGGTAAGTCCCGGAGGAAGATTGTGCAACACATGACAACTGGTCAAGTCTAATGTTTGAAGATTTTTAAGTAAACCAATGGACTCCGGCAGACACTTTATTTTGGTGCTGTTAAGATCAAGTAAGCGCAGATGGATCAATCTACCAATATAATGTGGAATCTCCAATATACCTGACCCACCCAAATATAGAACACGGACATATGAATGTTTTTTGAAGAGTGAATCTTCAATTGCATTTGACTTGCTAGAGAAATCTATCAAAGTTCTCACTCTGAGTTGTTGCTTGTCCAAATTTGGTAGCACAATCTTATCACTGTCTGCTATAACAGAAACACGGCGTAGTTTAGTTATGCTCTTACCCTGCAGTGATTGTGGGTCCCCATGGAAACACTCTTCTTTTGATAAATGATGAGCAAGCTCCCTTAATAGATCATGCATTTTGCACCTGCTATGGTCTGCATGCAGAGGATCTGGTATAAGGAGGTTCCTTGAGATCAACTCATAGTAGTATTCTTCTGCTGTATCTTCCAGTAATTGGTTATTTTGCTTTTCAATAAAGCCTTCAGCAATCCAAAATCTAACGAGATGATTACGGTGCATTGTTGAATCTTCAGGATACAAAGCACAGTAAAGAAAACATTGCTTCAGGTGTTGTGCCAGCTGGTCATAACTCAAGTACAAAGCACCTCTAAGTTCAGGAGGGAGATTGCTCATGGACCAAGCATCATTGCTTAGAATCTTCTGCCATTCACTCTCTGTTGTCTCCTTCACTGCAATAACACTAGCCATAGTCCTAATTGCAAGAGGAAGGCCGCCACATTTCCGAACAATTTCCATTCCTTTGTCCCGCAAGTGGTGAACCTCTTTCTCATCAGGGATGTTCATACTCTTCCAGAGTAGCTCCCATCCTACTTCCTCTGACATCAATTCAACTCGATGCATGTGTTCCACTCGAATTGCCTTTGCAACTGTATCATGTCGAGTTGTTGTTACAATTGTTACTTGAGCTGCAGCATTGAGAGGAGTTCTTAGCAAATTGGTCCATACATCAGACTCCCACAAGTCATCTAACACAAGGAAAAACCTGTTTCCTTTGATGGCTTGTTCAAGTTTGACTTGGAGCTCTCCGATGCTTTCACGGATTTGTTGGTCCCCTCCAACATTTCGAAGTATTTCTTTCAACAAAGCAACTTCAGAGTACTGTTGGGAAACGCAAATCCATGCATGCTTCTTAAAGTTACCCTTCACTCTTTGATCATTGTATAATTTCTGCGCTAGTGTTGTTTTTCCAACTCCTCCTGTTCCAACAATTGCCATCTTGTAAGGGTTCTTGTCCCTGTGTTCTAGTACCAACCCTGCCAGTCTATTGGTGGCATGTTTGATCTCCTTCCCAACAAGATTTGGTTCTACCAGGTGGGATGTTTTTCTCATATTTGACACTAAAATTCTATCAGCAGGTTCTGTTTCAAACTTGAATTTTGTACCTAACTCTGTAATCCTCTCTATTCTTTTGTTGGGGCCTCTAATCTGTACTGCAATCTCACGACGTGTCTTGATAGTCGAAAAGCAAGAGAAAGTTGGAAATCCATTGCATATAATTAATTTTCTTGATGATGAAGAGGAATTTTCTCTTAGTAGCTTTCTCCCTTTAAGTCTGGCCATGTCAATTATATCATCAGCATCATACATTGCATCCTTCAGCTCACCAATCCAATTACTAACTGATAAGTCTTGAATCCTCCTCCGGTCAGCATCTTTCAGAAAACACTGTATTTGTGACATTGTTTGTTGCAGGTCACTAAGCTCTTGTTTAACACCTAGTATTTGTATTGCTTCCTCTGTAATAAGTTCTTGGAGCTTTTGGATGCAAGATCCCGCGAAAGAAAATAATATGGTTGCCATTAGGTGAATCCTTGAAGGATACCCACCACCAATATAACTTTTCAGAGCCAAGAATACCAGCAATGCTAGGAACTAGCTACTGGTATGCCTCCAACAAGCTTTCAGTGTTATTCAATAATGAGACTTGGACCTGAAAATTATAAAGTTTGCAACAGTAAGTCAAATCTGTACGCATGCATTTGAAAGATGTACAGCCCTACATGCTCCTGTGAGTACTCATCATATTATGTATACTACTACTGGACAGGTTTTTACACTAACAGCAAAAAGAGAATAAAGGATATGTAAATGATGAAAGCACCTAGAAATAATTCATACCATGCACTAGAGGGCAGATAGATAAAACTATCTTTGGTAGACTTAGGTGCATCCATCAATGAGTTTTAGGCTTCCAAACTAAAACCCATGTAATGGATCTTTGATTTCATTTCACATTAGCTACTATGGATATTATTCTTGTTTTTTGGTGCAAGTATAACTTTATCTACAATAAGGACTAACTGCTATACAAATAGGTCTATCCTGCTAGAAGACAGTTCCTTTCCAGTTAGCACCTAGCTTCCAGGAACTCAGGCTCCTGCGTGGAGTTGAATGAGTTTACCTGTTTGTGGTTAGATATACAGTTATATTTGCATGTGTAAGGTGTACTCCTTATTTTTCAACTTTACTAGTGTGCACATTTATTTCTTGCTTAAGCACTAGTGTGGTAGTGCCTGCTCAGCTAAACAGAAAGATAGACAACAAATTACTCAAACTAACTGCTGCGCATATTCCAGCAAGATTTCCTTTTTGCAACCTAACCGGACATATATTTCCAACCCTACCTCTCATACTAAAAAACAGCTTAAACTTTCGAGATTAATTGACTCATTAAGTTTCTTTCATCCATAAATATACTCCACAAAACCTGACCTTTCAAGTGCTAGTATTATTACATTGCAGGTTAAAAAATATATAGGAGACTGCAGGATTTCATTTTCATCAATGGGTTGTAACGATACTTGGGAGAAGTTAGAAGATTCAAGTGTGCTCAAGTGCACAAGCCTTACCTGAATCAAATACCTAATTTCAACAAGGGCCTGACTGACAATAGAAATCAAGGATGTCAGATCATCAACCACCAACAACCACAGTTTGTTGCTGAAGCCTGAAGATCAAGTCCTTACTGAAGGAAGGGGAACAATGATGAATGTCTCAAATAATATCCCTCAATGAACTGAATAGAGATAGCCAATCATGAAGAAAAAGCAACCTTCTCCGGGCTTAGAAAATTCCCGAACCACGGCTTCACCGGCAAGAGGATTTTTTTTAAACCAGTCCTCCGACATGGAATCGAACCCGGGTCTATTAGTGCGACAAAACCTCAGCTCCTCTAACCAACTAGGCTAGAGGACCTTTGGTTCAATATGTGGTCATCACCTTGAAAGAGTCACGATTAATCTGCTTGAAAGGGAAAGAGAGATGGATATAACTTAGAGGGTGGTTAAATAAAGAAATGAATAATTTCTTGATGGCATATATCTTTGTGCACTACCAGAGCAGCAATGCCAACACCCTCTTCTGTTCTCTAATCTGTTGAGTTAACCAGTTGACCTCATTCTTCCTTGACTGGAGAAGATGCAGAGGATCGCTTCAAGAAGCAGTATGTGAGGTAGCAAATTAGACAGAGTTCACTCTGTCATCCCTCGTAAGATTGGGTTTTGGGTACCAACATTCACTCAGACAGCGATACACGCCTGCAACTGCAATGCAAATATGTGAGATTACTTGATACATCATTGCTAAACTGCTAACCAATTAGGCAGATAAGGAATGAAGGAAATGCACCTCTTGCAAAGACAGTACTCTCTCCCAAACTACACTGCCTCGCATCCTCCTCTGCTTTTCCTCGCTACAGGAAGAGTTGGATAGAAAATGAGCATTCTACCAAGTGCACATGGAGGATGATGAATATCTATAGCTTCGGGCAATTTACCATAACCAAATACAAACAGATAAATATTTTTTTTGAACAATACAAACAGATAATTATGATGAGCCCATCACCACGAAAGAACAACAAGGCCCAAGATCTCTGCTGTAAATGAGAAGAAGATTGGAAGGGTTGATTGAATCAAGAATAAGAAAAAGGATGCTCAGTCTCAATATAATAAAAGATAACTGCGTCAACCGTCAAGCTTAAAGGACTGCGTTTGTGCACAAATCATCATAAATCCCAAAAGCTGAGAAAATCTCTCTCCCCTAAGTCCTAAGGTCACTACTCAATCAAATTTTGAGTATTAGAGCAACATGTACTTACAGAATGATGAGGATGGCCTTGTTCTTCCTTGAATTTATAGTAAAAAGTTACTTGAAGCAGCAGTCAGAGACAATAATAGATCAGAAAGAATTCGCACTTATCACCGGCAGAAATAGACAATTGTATACACCTGGAAATGCAATGTAGCACAAAGTGAGACAACTCAAAGAAATGCATTCCTCTAATAACCAAATAAGATGGAGGAAGGAGTAATGCACCTGTTCTCACGCAGCCACAGTGATCCGAGCGAGAATTGTATGCCAAATATCCAATCTCCCAAACTGCGAGGTCTCGCTGTGTGAATGGATCTGCCACTCTGTTGGGGAAAAGAAAATGAAGCAAAAGGTTTCAGGGGTGGGAGCAGAGAATTGCTGGATGACACGCAACGTTAAGTTGCTCCGCCAGCCCAATCCTTCCCCTTTTGCTTTAGATATCAGAAAATGAAGAATCTTCTTTTCTTCCTCCCCTTTTGCTTTAGTAGATGTCAAAGAAATGAAGAATCGATCTTGCTTTAGATATCAACTGATTCGACTCTGCAGCAACAAGCAAAGAACCTTCTTTTCTTCCTCCCCTGCGATGCCGGCATCTACGGAGTTTGGAATGCCGGGTTGGACCTCAGCGTCGGTGACCCTAGCAAAGGCAGCGGTGACGGCGCGGGATCCATTATCGGGCGCTCGTTCACCGCTACATGGGCGCAGTGAACAGTCGTTGCCAGGTAGTAGCGGCGGCTCCTCTGCGCAGTCGGACTGCGAGTGCAGCTCTCCTCGCACGCGGGCCACTGGCGTCGGTCGGGCCTGCGGCAGCCTCTGCAGCCGACTGCAGAGGATCTGAATCCAGTAGTAGCGGCGGTCGGGCGTTCCCAGCGCACGCCAACCAGTGAGCAGTTGACACCACGTGAATAGGTGGCTGCGGTGGTGCCGTGGGAGAGTCCACGTGGTACCGATGCACAAATGGTAGGTTGTTATTTATTTTCTTCATTTTCTTCCTGATTCCCTTTTGACTCGTGATTTTGTGTCTCCAGCTTTTTTTTCTCTTTCTATTTCGGGACAGCGGGTGTGTGGGCGAGTAAATGGGCGGGGGGAATTCTTTGACATACATATGAAGGTAGAAGCTGATATCTTAAATAAATATTTAAGAGTTATAGTTTAATCATTTATCATTTGTTTTTAGTGAAAAAAGCATATTCGAACCGGAATAAAAGCTGTGGTATTAAAAATCGCAACGTTAAACATAAAGGTAAGTTGCTTCTCCATTTTTTTTTATGAAAGACGAGCATGATTTCAGCATGGTATTCTGCAAAAAAAAAAAGAAAAAAGTGTGACTCAATAGTAAAATAAATATATGAATTTTAAAGGAATTCATATATTAAGAACTTTATATCTGAACTTTTATTTACCCTTATTATTAATTTGAACATTATATACATTTAAATTTTAACAGGCATATCAAGAAGTTAAAACTATCCGCATGAAGTCTCTTTGCAAGCCAAACAGATATACAATTTTTTCAAAACCAGACCAAAAGAGATGAATATATATACTCACTTTTTCGAATAAAGTGTTATATGCCACCATCATGGTTTCACATGTGCTCCATTAAGAATTTGCCAACATCATAACTGATAGATAGCACCAAAGAATCATATCAAACAGACTAAGAATGACTCAGTAGTTTATCCTAATATTAAAAGCATCCAAATGTTAATCTATACCACTGTGTCACTAACTTTGAAATATTAACATATTCAAAACATCATACCCCTAATTTGAAAACATTAAAAAGCTTTTCCAATAACATATATAGAACTTTATAAATATAACTTCCAAATCAGGCACAAAAATATTGAATGAAAATATATTAAACTTTGAGCATCCCAGTTTTAACTCAAAATTTGAAGCATAAATCGGAAGACTTGACACGTAGGTGGAATGCAAAAAAAAAACTATGCAACATATCCGAAAAAGTTTTTACTAACTAAATTAAAAAATACTTCTAACTCCAAAACATCAACCTATAAATCAGAAACTTAGTGCACGCACATGCAAGCATTTATAGTCTTAGACCCAAAACTTCATAATTCCAAACTTTGCACTCCAAATATGTGAACTTTCTACTAGCATATTAAAAAATTTGTACTCTCAGTCTCTCACATCAAAACTTAGTAATTAAAACTTTGTACTCCAAATATGAGAACCTTGTAAAATCACATTAAAAATTTTGTACTGACAGATTTGATGCTTTGTACTCCAAATCAGAAACTTACTACTTGCACATTGAAATAGTACACTCCTAGGAGTATATTAGAAACTTTATGATTCCAAACTATGCGCTCTGAATATAGAAACTTTTTTACTATCACGTTATAACTTTGCACTCCTAGCTCCAAAACTTTGTAGTTTCGAACTTTGCACTTAGAAATCTAGAACTTTGTACTAACATATTTTAAACTTCAAACTCTCAAATCCAATACTTTGTAATCATATATACAATACTTTGTACTAGATAAACACTATGAAAAAAAGATTGTACACATCCAAAATTTAAGTGATGGGTACGAAGAATTGTACTACAAATACAAAACTTCATTCATCTCTAGCCTTCAAGTCGCAAAACGAAACTTTAAAATCAGAATACAAAATTTAAAACTGTGTATGTCTTTATTAAAAAATCTTTGTACATGTAGGTAGAGAATAGTGTCGCTACAAAGTGTCATCTGCCAAACATATTTTGTACTGAACTAAACACAATCAATATAACAACCCTATAGACTAAACTTTATAGTGCAGCACTATAAGGAAGAACTTATGTATCATATGCTAATAACTTTGAAATACATATATCTAGAGTGTAGGGAAATGATACTATATTGGATACTATATGTAAGATTGGTACTATTTCTATTTTTACTACACATTTAAATATTCAAATCATGTATAGATACCCAAAACCTTCAAGTGCCTTCTGTAGCAGGAATTCAAAAGGCTTCTATATTACCCATTCAAGACTTTACTTACATCTTCAATTTTTGAGTCACAAGTCAAACACTTTATTCTCAGATATTACAAACTTTTAAGTCATATATTTAAAACTGTGCAGCTCTAGTTTTCGTGTCACTTATTAAAAAAAAGCTTAAACTTCTAAAAAAAGCTGACACAGATGACACAAATTTATTTTTTCTAATCCACCAAATCACAACAGTATATAAAAAAACTTTCAAATATAAAAATATACTATACTTAAAAGTTGGGAACTCATAGATTACATGAAGTCCCATGAAACTTTCTATTGAGCAGTTTGAAACATTGTACTCTTACATCCAAAAACTATGAACTCCGAATTTGTGAACTTTCTACGAGAACATTAAAAAGATATGTATGCCCAGTTTCAAAACTTTGCATTTTAAATTGCAGAAAACTTTGTGCTGACATGCCTTAAACATTGCAATTCCAAAGTACAAAACTTTGTAGCAGAAACTTTGTACAAAATTAAACTTGACACGAAGTTTTTCACTAGTTACCATTCTAGGAACTTTGATCTAGGATATACAAAACATTATACTCTTAAATTCGAAACTTTACTATTTGAAACTTTGAACTCTGAACTTAGAAACATTTTAGTCTCACATTAAATACTTTGTATTCCCAGATTCAAACCTTTGTAATTTTAAATAGTGCACTCTCAATTTGAAAACTTCCATAGCTTCATTTTTTTACTTCTCATTACTATTTAAAACATTGTTGGGTCCTAGAAAAATGCTAAAAAGCTTTATAATTCCAAAACCTTGCGTCTAGAATTAGGAACTTTATACTGTGTTGTTATTAACTTTGTGCTCTCAAATTTGTAACTTTACACTATAGTATTATTAACTTTACACTCTAGTACTAAAAAATTTATATTGTAGCATTATTAACTTTGCACTCTAGAACTAGGAACTTTATATAGTAGTATTAGTAACTTTCGCTCTGAAATTGAAAAGTTTACACTATAGCATTATTGATTTTTGGCTTTCAAACTTGGAACTTTATAGAGTAGCATTATTAACTTTTCACTCCTACCGATAGACCTACACAACTCTATAATTACCGAAAACTTTACTTTAAAAATCCTATACCTTTGTACTAAACTATTTCGAACTTATAACTCCCTATTCCAAAACTTTCAGCATGCATATTCAGATATTTCTTCTTGAATACTAAAAACTAATGGCTCATGCTTAAAACTCTCAAGTCTTGCATAATACAAAGAATGATTGAATGGGGTGGGAGGGGGATTAAAAAAAATTTGATCTCAACACAGATTTTCAACACAAGTGACTTGATTTTCCTTCTATCCCCCAACCAAATATAACAGCCTTAGGATCAGCAACAGCTTCAAATGAATTGATAAAGTTTTCTACTATCATACTAGATACAAAATTTTATTTGAATTGATAAATCTATTTCACCAAAATTCTAAACAGGGAAAGAAGTATCTTTCTATTTATTTGCCATAAACTTTCTGCCTTTTATTAAAGAACTTTGTACACCCTTAACTTTTAAGTGGCACATGTAATAGTTTATATATAATGGTGATAAACTTTCAAATCATTATCACTAGTTAAAAAATTGAATTATATGAACAAGAAATTTAAATATCCTTTACTTTTAACTTATGCGCATAAAACTTATAAAAGAATGTGGAAAACTTTGAATGAAACATGAAAAACTTTCGACTTCTATATATGTAACAAAATATTAATAATATATAAAGATATAGCACGCCGGTAGGCAAGCATAAAATGAATAATATTGTTATTATCTTTATTTGTCTTTGCAGGAACAAGTCGTACGCCTTATTTGGAGGATTGTTCATAGGCTGCAATGCTGACCATGTGGTAATTTTTGAAAGTCTGAAATGGGGCAATTAGTATTGACTTTTGGCAATTTAATGACCTCATCCAAAAAACCATGACATATTTTTATGCACACAAAGTTACTATATGCTCTAAACAGCAAAATAATTTTCCCTGCATAAATCATGGTTAGGGTTGGCATAGGCCTACAACCCTTAAAAGATGCAGAAATCCTGAACATACAGCATAAGTTATCATTGTCGTATCAGCAGCCAAGCCAAGTTATCATATTGAAAAATGGTAAGAATATTGATTGTATTATTACAAGCTTTGATCGATCTTTAGTGAGAATGGGATGATCCCTTTTCTGTGATCTTCTTCTACCTAGGTGCAGTGTTTCTACTACTCTTGCAGATTCAATGTGAGTAATAAAAAAACCCATGTCAATTAATACCAAAAAGCCAGATTCATTGCTAATGGGGGTAAATTTATTTTAGTAAGGAAACCTACATATCACAAAGTATATTCTGGAGTTTGCAAACAGAAATAAAAACTACATAGTGCAAAAGATAATAACAAAGGATACGATGGATCAAATGGGATCAGCAGTGATCTAGTCTTCCAATTAATTCTATACTAACAGATAATTAAGTTGAAGTTGGTTTTGCTAGAAGTTTCTAATGAAATTTTATCCTCAAACCAGTTTGCCTCTTAGGCAGCACCACCCAAAAAACAACAGATAGGACTTTTAGAAAACCAAAATCTGACCTCAACACAGATTTTCACCACCTGTGCTTTAATTCCTTCTATCTATCCCTTGGCCACAGTTCACATATCAACGTCAGGCGCAACAAAAGAGGCTTGAATAATCTAGTAACAAATCTAATCGGATATGATGTGACAACAAAAAGAGAACGAATCGAAGAAGTTCATGCGACTGCTACATAAAAATACATCACGTCACCTGGTTTCGATGCGCTTGTGGACGCCTTCTCCATTCTGCTGCAGATGGGCTCTATATCTTGAGACGCAGATATATCTCGATCCAGATGGGAGGCGAATGTGCTGCTTCGTCGAGATCCCATAGGTCTTCTGGGTTTTTGTCGAGAGTCAAAACCTTGAGACGCAGAGGAAGACGATACCCTGTCGAGTCCTCCCTTCAGCCTCGCTGCGTCGTTGACGGACCAGTTCGAGCACTGGAGGAAGACGAGGATGGCCGGTCCCTTTCGCTTCCCCCTCGACGCAGGCAAACCGGCAGGGGTGCGACGAGCTCGACGCGTGACCCTTCTTCGTCTGGGGGGATGAATCGCAGGGGGGTGGTGGCGGCGTCGACGGCGAGATCGACGCGGACGAATCGCTGCACGGGCCGCCTCCCCCTCAATGCTAACGAAACACCAGGTTGCGCGACGAGCTTGACGCGGGACCCTTCCTCCGACGGTGATGAATCACGGAGGTGAAGGGCGGGGCGCTGGTGTCGCTGCGGCGTCGACCCGGACGAATCAGCGGGAAGCTGAGTGGATCCCTGCGAGATCCATGGGGGCCTGGTTTTGGGTGGGGTGGGGAAGGAAGGAAGGGGAAAAATGAAATGGCGTGCCATGTGGGGATGTGAAAAGGGAATGCGAAAAGGGAAGGTGGGAGTCTAGAGAGGTTGCCAGATACGGATGTTCGCTGCCATCGTTTGCGACGCGCGCGCGCCATATAAGAAATTTGGTCCATCCCTTTGCCCTGAACACATTCCGGTTGGATACCTGTGCCGCCCACCAATCGATTTGACTTGGTCGTTGTCCTGCCAGCAGCCTCTCCGCCGCCGGCGCCGACGTTGGCGCTTCCACTTGCATTGTTGCTGGGGACTTCCCGGCCAGCGATTGGAGTTACCAGCACAACGGATGAAATCTGAATAACTTCTTGACTAACTGGACGTCATGAAGCTTTACGTATCCAAGACCAAGAGCATACCTTGAGCCGAGCAGGCCGAAAAGATGCAACAGCAGAGGAGTAAATGGAAACTGGGAGGCCTTTTAGTTTTAGCAAAAGCCTCCTCTTCCTTGCATCCTCTGCTTCGGTGCTTCCTATAGGCTGCTGGTGCGTCTGAATATTGTGGAAGAAGCCAATGCAACGAGCTTCCTATAGGCTGGGCTGCCTATGGTTGTGGGCATCGATTCAATATCAGTAAATAGGAGTAAATACGTAGTAGTTATGCAAATCGCTTCAGAGTAGTTTTAGGCGGATGCAATGCAATGCAATGCACGAGCACGAGCCGCGGCGATGAAGCTTTAGGCGGTTGACGTCATCTGTCATGACGTCTCGACGATCACGCCACGGAAGTGATCTGGAGAAGCAGAGGATGCTACATTTTACTACCAAAGAAGCACAGACGCTGTAAAGAAACAGAGGAGGAAAATTTTCAGAGATTCCTCTGTAGGATACCTGTGCTGAATTTCATGGAACTGAATTTTCTGCAGTCAGCCACCAAAATTCTACGGATAATTTTCTGCATTTCGCTTCTGCCTTCTGTACAGAATCAGAGGTTCATCTTTAGAAAAATAGCACTCTGCAGTCAGCTCATGTTGATGCACTTTTTTTTTTTTTTTGTACAACTCCACATAACACATTTCAACCTTTTGCTGGTCCGTCGTCATTCATTCGTCAAAGCACTGGAAATATTCATAGCTTCATCTGTAGAATAACAGCATTTTGAATTTTTATCTGACCAGCTAACTGCATGACGAACTGCAACCAACACCTTGCACCTATATCCTACTTAGTTTAGAAGCTGAATTTTGCTATTAAAAAATGGGCTGTATGCGGTCCCTGAGACCCTGAGGAGGAAATAATTCCATTTTCTAAAAAACAATCCTAACCAGTGGATAATCATCATCTCGATGACAGCAGCATACTATCGGCCAAGCGCCACCATCTCAGTACCCTGGTTTTCATTTTGATGGAGCTGTCATGTCTTCAATGTACCAACCTGCAAAATAAACGAGCTCAAGAAAAATATCCACTATTTTTAATCACTGACATATGAGGCTGAGCCCATATGTAATGTACTGCAGAGGAACCACTTTACAAGAATTGTAGGATGCAATGAATCATGATTATATACAATAAGTTTGAGCGACGAGATATTCATCAAACCAAACTAGCAGTGAAGTTTTAACAATGGCCATCATCCAATTGTAAAAATACCCGACCAGTTGGTAGTTATGATGAACGCCCAAGGAAACCATGTATTTCCCTGGCTGTTTTGCAGAACCGACAATGAAACCATGCATTTCCTTGGCTGTTTCGGTGAGCCGCAAAGGAAATTTCATATTTTCTTACATATATTCCAAATCGATTAGCAAATAGCTCATCATATTAGGATTATTCCAAATTGCGAAGCAAATGCATTATTGGCCCATTCATTACCTTTTAGGAAAACTTGTAACTTTTCCTTGAGATATGCGTGAACATGGTATACACATGGTATGCTTGTGGTACAATAGAGTGTAATAATAAGCTAACCATATAGTATTCGAAATTTAATAATACCCAAAACTCGTTGAAAATTCAAAAATTTGGCTAAGGAACCATAACACATCTTTAAGAGCATCCCAATAATATTTCATCACGATAATCAGATTAAGGTAATGATTTGTTTCACTTGGCGTTCATTTGAAGGCATGTATATGACTATAAACAACTCTGTTGTCTTTATCAAAATTCAAGATGATCAATATCTAACTTTTATCTTTTTGAAATGATTTAGTATGTTTTAGTATATTTGTATGTATATTTTCTTATAATACTTAATGATAATTTGTATACTATTAGATACCTTTCTAGAATTTAAATGTATTTCTCCTTATTTATTAGATTTAATTTGTTTTTGAGATACCTGTGGCATAAAAATGTTCCTTAAATTATAAGTTAACATGGCTGCTAGTACGTTGATACTCGATGGCTATTGGCCATCCATGGCCCGATCCAATGGCTCCAGTGTCACGCCTGATCCTAAATTCTAGGATCTATGTAGGGAATCGGATGCCCGTTAGCCTAAGAGGGGGAGGAGGTGAATTAGGCAACTTAAAACCTTAACCTATGGCTCACTAAATTTTACTCAAAGGTAAACTAGAACATACTATCTATATGTGCAACTAAGGTTGTTCTAGTGTGAAACTCCCATCCCAAAACAAGGTTTGCAACCTATAGCCATTCCTAGCAAGATACTACTCTAGGAAAGTAAAGGCAAGCAAAGATTGCAATAGAGTAAATGCGGAAACGTAAAGGGGATGAGAGGAAGCAAACTCTTGACACGCGATTTATCCCGTGGTATCGGTAGGCACTAAGCCACCCCTAGTCCACGTTGTTGAAGCACTCACACAAGAGTATTGCTTCGGTCACCAAGTCTCTCCCAAGAGCACCAACTTGACTTGCCACAAAGGCTAGCCACTTAGGCACTTGTCAAGCTCCCTTGGTCACCTTGATGCCGCCTCCACTAAGGAGCTTCTCCACCAAGGAAGGGGGTCTCCACGTCCCCGCACAAAGTGTCCTCGCCGCTCCACACCAAGCCGGAGGGTCGATGACGATTGCCGGTGAGCCACTTAGGCCCCAAGGCTTCCGGCGAACCTTGTACAACCGGATTCACTCAAGAATCACCTCACAAGGTTGGCACAACCTTGCACTCACTCAGCTCTAAGCTAAGCCTAGCACTAAGCACATACACTAAGCATATGCAAGTCTATGGATGAGCAATTAAGCACTTGGATGGATTGGATATGATCTTCTAGGTGTCTTGAACTCTCTGCACTTCCACACAATCCGCCTCCTCAAATGGGTGAGTGGAGGGGTATAAATAGCCCAAGGCATCAAACTAGCCGTTGGCTACCGCTTGATGATCCGACGCTATATTTTCCGAGGCGTCGGTTCATCCGGTGCCCCTCCCACGTCACTTAGCCGTTGAGGTTCTTCGACACAACCGCTCCGACGCTGCTTCTGCAAGCGGCGTCGGATCATCCGGTCGAAGACTCCGCGCTCAAGTCGCCTCTGTTAGCTTCTAATCGACCGTCGAGATAGACCGACGCTTCTCCATGTCCAAGGCGTCGGATCATCCGGTCAAGGCTTCGTCTTGGCGGCGTCTCTGTATGAATTAAATCGAGCGGCGTCGGATAGACCGACGGTCCCCACTCGACCGCCGGATCATCCGGCATATCGTCTTCCTTGCTCTTCCTCTGCAACTCGTCCGACGCTACTAAATAATGGACCGTCGGTTCATCCGACGGTACCTAGGGTTTGACCGTGTACCAACTCGTCCGACGATTGCACCGACGCTTGTATTTGAGGGACCGTTGCGGTTCATCCGGCACGGTGTCTTTTCTTTTCCTTTTCTTGCTCGGTTTTGACCCTTGAAAATACACTATCTTCTCAATTTGGCATATGGTTTTCTTGCATCCTTAGGACCTAGAAGTGTCTACAAAGACATGCTTAAACAATAAGGTTAGTCCCAATGATCATGTTGTCATGAATCACCAAAATCAAACTCGAACTAATGGCTTATGAGGCCATGTTCACAATCTCCCCTTTTGGTGATTTATGACAACACAACCAAAGCAAGCATAAATTTGCAAGAATTGAATTAGAACCACTTACACTTGCTTGGATGCTTACCATCATCCAAACTCCCCCTAGATCAAACTTCCCCCTTTTTGATCTTCATGTTCACATTCTCCCCCTTTGGTCTCATATCCTTGAAACCACTTGTAAGCATCCTTGAGCCCACTTGTAAGCTTAAGCCACACGCTTGCTTTGGTCTCACATTCTCCCCTTTGGAATAAAATCTCCAAAAGTCCAAAGCAAATAGGTCCAAGGAAACTAGCAAGATCTAGCAACCATAGCTCAAAGGAGAGATGTTAAATGCAAGGGAGAAAGCCGCATGAACCATGATCCATATGTATGATATCGATGAAGATACCACATGTGAGAATAACTAAGGTGGATCACATGCTCATGAGACTAGCATGATACAAACTAAGCTCCCTAAGTGTGTGCATAAAAGAATACCACTTGCAAGACAAGGGTAGTGCGAGACAAGTGCACAACTACAAACTTGTAAAACAAGGAAGCTTAGAGCATATCATGCAAAGAGGTAGCAAAGGACAAGAGATAAGACAAATGGGTTCTTGTTACATTACCACTTGTAGATATCACTTGTAGTCTTTTGATCATTGCATACCTGTGGGATGATCCTCTCTACCTTGTTGGCACCACATTGAGATGAGCCACTTGGAAATGATATCACTAGGTGACACCACTTGAAAGAAGCTTGCATGGAAGACACTTGGGGTACCACAAGGATTAGGAATGTATGAGTACATTGCCTTTGAACTTATATAGAGACATAAGCTCGCAAGGACATGACTCAATAGCATAAAGCTCATATTGCTATATTCACTCTATTAGAGATGTTAGATCACATTGAGAGTGAAATAGCATTCTCTTAGAATGAAACACAAGACCGAACGCGCCGCTAAGGGACTACATAAGATAAGCTTGAAACAAAGTTAGTCCCATAACCAAACCATAGGATGAGCTCCCCCTAAATGTGTGCATTTAGTGTTTGAATCACCAACCAAATGTATGCACATTGTTTATGACAACAAAAGGGAAGCTAACCCTATAGCTTGCTCATGATGCAAAGAGATATGTATATGAATACATGCACCATGAAAGAACAAGTGTAGCTTTCCTACACACTAATCAAACCATGTAGATTGCTCATGGGTTAGCACATGACACAAGCAATCTACCATATGTAAACATTGCAACTAATGCAACCTAAACAAGGCAATGGAGCTACAATGATACAAGAGATGGGTATTAGTTTCCATTACCTCAAGGGAACTTGGGCAACACATTGTCCAATTTGCAAGCTTGGCTTATAGGCTTGAATCTTCTCATCTTGATTGTGCCAAGCCTCCCAAGTCCCCGCTCTCAAGGCCTTCAAGTGGCCTTTGGAACCCAAACCATTTGAGGCCCTTCATGTTGGTGATGAGTTCCTTGGGCACCCAAATGGGTTGGTTCCTACCCCGCTCTTCCTTCATCTTCCCAACCTTGTGTGCAACCACCTTGCCATTTGCTTTCTTCTTGATGACGAGGTGTTGCTATTTGTCTTGTTCTTGCGGTTGGGCTTGGTGTAGATGAGGGAGCTCTTGATTGTGGGCTTCAATTTCTTCTTTGCGCCCTTGTCCATCTTCTTGACAAATTGGGGGCATTTGTAGAACTTGTGCCCTTCTCCATGACACTTGTAGCAAGTCACGGTTGCACCCTTCTCAAGCTTCTTCACCATGGGATCACGGTTATCTTGAGAAGGTTGGACTTTACTCTTCATGTCTTGAGAGATGTCCACTTGTTCTTCATCATTCTTGCCCTTGCCCATCAAGTTTGCCAACCTCTCTGAGCCATTTCACTTCTTGCTTGAGCTCATCATTTTTCTTGCCTATGAGACAATCACATGTTTCTACAACAACATTCTCATTGCAAGATGGTGAGCAAGATTCATCAATTAAATTAATGCAAGAAGTTGAAGCATCTACCTTAGAGATAGGAATTGCACATGGGATAGATGGTTCATTAAGCACAAGGGAATCACTAGTTTTAATCTCAATGCTCTCTAGCTTAGATTTTAGCTCTTCATTCTCCTTGCTAAGCAATTTGAATTTGCACAACAAATGTTCATAATTTGTAGCAAGGGTAGCACTAAGATCATTGAGAGCATTAAGTTCTTTAATTTCATTAGCTTGTTTTTCTAGCATCCCTTTTGCTCATTTACTAGCTCAACAAGATCATCAAGAGGTGGTGTCGGATTCATCATCACTTACATTGCTCTCCATACCTCCCATAAGGCACATGTGTGGTGATGATGAAGAGCCATGCATGAAGCGGGTGGTGAAGTTCTTTCTTGATTCATCACTTGAGCTAGAAGAACTTGATTCTCCACCACTTGTCCACTCACGGACGGCGATAGTTGCTTCTTGCTTTGGCCTCCTCTCCTTGACCACCTTCTTCTTGGGCTTGTGCTCGATCTTGGTGAACTTGATGTGTTGATGATAACGCCTTCTCTCAAGTGGACGTTGTAGCCGTACATGTTGACTTTCTTCACATACTTGAAGATCTTCTCCACGCATTGGCCACCATGGATTCAACCTCTTCATCACTTGAGGAATCTTCATCGTCACCATCATCACCATCATCTTCACTTGAGCTTCCATGAGTAGTCATCCTACTCAACACCTTCTCTTGTTGGCTTGAGAGGGCATGGCTTGTGCTTGGAGAAGATGGTTCTTGAGGCTTTTCTTGGGACGCCTTCTTGGACTCGGGCATGATTTGAAGCTCATGTGCCATGATCTTGCTCAAGATTTGAGATGGCTTCAATTCTTGAGCTTTCTCTCATAGATGATAGCCTTCACCAAGTCATAGTCGGGCTTCCTGGAGACTTTGAAGGATCTTGCGGTTGATGTTCAAGTCCGTGATGTTCTTCACACCTAAAGCATTGATTCTATTGACAAGCACATTTAGGCGTGAGTACATAGATTCGGCATTTTCATTTGCAAGTTGCTTGAAGCTATTGAATTCCTCAAGGAGACAACCATAGCGTTCATTAGCAACTTCTTTTGAACCCTCATTTTGCTCCTTGATGGTTTTCCATAGCTCATGAGCATTTTCACAAGTAAAAACTCTATTGAAAGCCTACATCTAGTGAGGACAAAATGATACTCTTAGCAATCACATCAAATTACTTTTCTTTTCTAGTACCATTTTTCATGCCCTCATCGGTGACTCTCCAAACATCAAGGTCCCTTGCTTGGAGATAGGCCTCCATGAGAACCTTCCACCGAGGATAGCCCATCGAAATGTGGAGCCAAACCTAAGGTATCCACCCCTTTCATTCCTCTAAAGAGCAACTCACTAGGCGGTGAAGCCTAACCGTTCCAATGAGCGGTTTTCACAATTTACCAATCGAATTGGTGTTTCCTTGTGAAGGAAGTGAGTCCCGGCTCTGATACTACTTGTAGGGAATCGGATGCCCGTTAGCCTAAGAGGGAGGGGTGAATTAGCAACTTAAAACCTTAACCTATGGCTCACTAAATTTTACTCAAAGGTAAACTAGAACATACTATCTATATGTGCAACTAAGGTTGTTCTAGTGTGAAACTCCCATCCCAAAACAAGGTTTGCAACCTATAGCCATTCCTAGCAAGATACTACTCTAGGAAAGTAAAGGCAAGCAAAGATTGCAATAGAGTAAATGCGAAACGTAAAGGGGATGAGATGAAGCAAACTCTTGACACGCTGATTTATCCGTGGTATCGGTGAGCACTAAGCCACCCCTAGTCCACGTTGTTGAAGCACTCACACAAGAGTATTGCTTCTCGGTCACCAAGTCTCTCCCAAGAGCACCAACTTGACTTGCCACAAAGGCTAGCCACTTAGGCACTTGTCAAGCTCCCTTGGTCACCTTGATGCCGCCTCCACTAAGGAGCTTCTCCACCAAGGAAGGGGGTCTCCACGTCCCTCGCACAAAGTGTCCTCGCCGCTCCACACCAAGCCGGGAGGGTCGATGGCGATTGCCGGTGAGCCACTTAGGCCCCAAGGCTTCCGGCGAACCTTGTACAACCGGATTCACTCAAGAATCACCTCACAAGGTTGGCACAACCTTGCACTCACTCGACTCTAAGCTAAGCCTAGCACTAAGCACATACACTAAGCATATGCAAGTCTATGGATGAGCAATTAAGCACTTGGATGGATTGGATATGATCTTCTAGGTGTCTTGAACTCTCCTGCACTTCCACACAATCCTGCCTCCTCAAATGGGTGAGTGGAGGGGTATAAATAGCCCAAGGCATCAAACTAGCCGTTGGCTAACGTCCCACCGAAAAGGTACCGTCGGATGATCCGACGCTATATTTTCCAGGGCGTCGGTTCATCCGGTGCCCCTCCCACGTCACTTAGCCGTTGAGGTTCTCTGACACAACTGCTCCGACGCTATGCACCGACGGTGCGTCGGATCATCCGGTGCTGAAGACTCCGCGCTCAAGTCGCCTCGTTAGCTTCTAATCGACCGTCGGATAGACCGACGCTTCTCATGTCCAAGGCGTCGGATCATCCGGGTGCTGAAGGCTTCGTCTTGGCGCTCTCGTATGAATTCAAAGCGGCGTCGGATAGACCGACGGGTCCCCACTCGGACCGTCGGATCATCCGGGTTATCGCCTTCCTTGCTCTTCCTCTGCAACTCGTCCGACGCTACTAAATAATGGACCGTCGGTTCATCCGACGGTACCTAGGGTTTGACCCTGTGTACCAACTCGTCCGACGATTACCGGCGCTAGATTTGAGGGACCGTCGGTTCATCCGACGGTGTCTTTCTTTTCCTTTTCTTGCTCGGTTTTGACCCTTGAAAAATACACTATCTTCTCAATTTGGCATATGGTTTTCTTGCATCCTTGGGACCTAGAAGTGTCTACAAAGACATGCTTAAACAATAAGGTTAGTCCCAATGATCATGTTGTCATGAATCACCAAAATCAAACTCGAACTAATGGCTTATGAGGCCATGTTCGCTACAATCTAGTCCTAATGTCCTATAAAAATGATGTATGTGCAGTACAGGTTTACACAATACATAAGTAATAATGTACACGATCAGTTTAACAGTCTACCCGTTCGATGAAATCAATATTTCGTCTAACCATTATTAGACGATTCGACTATATTTTTGAAAATCCAGAAATCAGGTATACCATTTTGTAAATTCAGCAAAAAGAAAGTTTGATTTGATGTCAGGAACATATCGGCAGGCTAAGGACGCCAAAAAGGGCAGCAGCTTCCAGGAATCAAACTTATCAGACCAATTGTTAGATGCAACGCCAACCATACTGCTGAGAAATTAATGGACAGGCCGGACAACAAAGCAAATGACGCAATTTAGAGTAGCCGTCTACGTTTACGAAAGCAATTAGCAAGTCTGAACAAAGCAGATGATGATGAAAAACAGAGTCGCTACAAAGAAAACAGAGTTTTAGTAGATATTCAGAAACGCAGCTAGGGAATGTAGTACCGAAGTCTGAACGGCTTGTGTCCCCTCTTGTTTCACAAACTTCTGGTACCGAATTTGCTGGTGCAAATCTAATCCCACGAACAGGGCAAAAAAAGGGATAACTGGAGGAATCAGGGTCTCGGACGTGCAGCGCTGTACCGGGTGCATCTGATCTGATGATCGCACGGCGAGCGGATGACCCCGGATGCCATCCATGGTCGTGGCATCCACGGCATCGGCAAGCTTATGCAGCCTGCTGCCTGCGACATTAAAAACATTGAACAAGCCTTCCCAAAGGACGCAAAGCACTCTTGATTGTTGCCTGGTTGACCCACTCTTTCTCGACACATCTTGAATGTCCTGCTCCTGCATATCAAAAGCGCGTTGCCAGAGGCAGTGAATGGCTTATGACAAAATATCAGTGTTATCCTAAACAGCCTAAACGGACGGTTTAAACGGGTTTAAACGCTAAACGGGTTACCACCGTCTATGTCATTTACGTAACACCCCGTATTTTTACGAGGTGTTTTAGAATGTGAAAAATGTGGATTTCAAAAAATTTTGGTGAAATTGTGTGCACCTTTAAAATTTATAAGATTGTCTTCTCACCTTATCAAAATTTCCTAGATTTATTTTGAGCTAAATAATAAATTTTAGGAATTATAAATGTTAGTGTGATTTATTTTGGAGTTATTGGATTTTTGTTTGGGATTTATTTGAGTGGAGTTCAAATCTGAATTCAAATTCAGATTTGAATTACTTATGTGTGTGTTTGGGAAAATAGGAAAACCTTAACCTTGTGTTGGGCCTAAATCCTCACCATTGAAGTTCGCCGATGCTCCTCCAGCTACCGTCGCCGGTCTGCTACTCGTCGGCCCATCTGCACTTCCGGCCTGCCTAGGCCTGTCTACCCTCTCCATCCCTCTTGTTTCTATGACACCGGACCCCACAAGTCAGCACCTCACCCACCTTTCCTCTTCGCATTTCCCGTGGCCTTGAGGGACGGCGGGCGTCATGAGCTCGCGTCGGCCCCCCATGGCCGCCGGAGGGGGATGTCCTCCACGCGTCCCCAAGCGCTGCATCCCGACCGCCCACGCTCCCTCCAAACCCTAGCCGCCTCCCTATAAAATCCCTTCGCCCGCCTCCTCGCATCCGCCGCCACGGGGTTTCCCCAAATCCGTCGCCACCAGTGAAGGAGAGGAGGGGGAAAAGAGGGAGAAAGGAGCCGGAGGGGGGAGTGGCTGCCGGAGAACCGCCGGGAGGGGCCGAGGAGCCGAGGGCCGAGGCGCCGGGCGTCTCTGTTCAACCGCCCTTGGGGAATTTTCCCCAATTCCTTTGGTCACCGCCGTGTTGAAGAGGAGGAGGAAGGGAGGAGAAGGAGGCGTGGAGGGAGCACGCTGTTGCCGCCCCGCAGAGGAGCCGTTCGCGCCGTGGAGATCGACGACGCGTCGCTGCCACTGCTACTTCGCTCCGACCGTGTCGCCGTCCCGAACAGCCACAGGCGCCGTGGAAGTCGGAGGCCGTCCGAGTACCGCGGCCGAGCTGGAGCCGTCCGCGTGGACCACCGGCGTCGTCGACCACGCCAGGAGCCGGGCGGCTCGAGCCAAGGACCGCGACGCCGGACCGGGAGGACGCCGCCGGCGTGCGCTCGCTTCCTCTGCCGAACCGTGAAACCTGCTTCCCCTTCACCACCGTTGGCCACCGCAGCCCGGACCACAAGGTGAGCCTCGTGTTTCTCCTTCCGCCTTGATTGCCGGCCTTCGTGCCGATGAGAGGAACCGGGCCAAGCCCGTGAGATCAAGCCAACATGTGCCTGCTTGCTCCGCGCCGCCGCGCAAACACCGTCGCTTGTGTGCCGACCTTCGAGTCGTGCCTTACGCCTGCAGGTGCCGCTGCCGACGTTCCGTGCGCGCACCACCGCCTGACCGCCCCTTCTGTCCTTTCGCCGGCGAGCACGCCGCCTTGCCTACTGCGCCATCGCGGTCCAACCGCCGATTTGCACACTCGAGCACGCGCACGCAAAGGAGGGCGGAGGCTTTGCCTTTTAGCTCACCGTGCCGATCCTCACCCGTGGTCTCGCCTGTGCGCGCACGAACCTGGCCAAGCCGTCATCCCAAGCCTTGTCCTGAACTGTTGCTTGCGCACTGCCCCGCCGCGCTCTCCCACGAGCCGGCGCACGCGCGTTCGCCGTGCAAGTGAAACAAAGGCCGAGCCTTTGGCCACCCGAGGAACCCCACCCTCGCTGTGCACGTGCGTGCGCACTTGAGCACAACCGCGCCACCGCGCTGCTGTCCGTCCTGCCCTTGCGCTCGCTGTTGTGCATGCAAGCCACTTGAGGTCACACCTTTCTTCGCGCTACACGAAACTCTAGGACCTCACCATCGTCTTCTCTTGCCGGTTGTCGAAAAGCTCACTGCCGGCCGTGCCGTTGCCGCCGGTTTTCCATCTTTGTGCCGTCGGTCGTCGTGCCGAGTGCTCTGTCAGGGGCTGTTCGCCCAAGAACCGGCCAAGGCCGCGCCTTTCCTCTCCACACACACACCCCTAGCACCACCATAGACCTTCCTTAACCTCGCCATCAAATTCTTATGCAGGCCGTCGCCAACCTCGCCACCGGTCGGCTGTTGCCATCGAGAAGTGCCTCTCGGGCATATGCTCGATCACGTGATGGGCTTCTCAATCCTTGCCTCGGTCCCTACCTTTTTCCAACCATCAGCTGCATTGAACCTGTCCTCGCCGGCCGCCGTTGAATCTGCGGCCGGTCGGCCTTCTAACTACCATGGAGTCCCTATGGGAACTTCTGTCGAGCACCTTGCAGACACCCTGTTTCTATTCATGCCTTTACCAAACGCGCAGCCGCACAACCCACACACCACACCAGATCCTACCGGATCCTTTGCACCGCAGCCAACCGCTTGCAAGCCACACGGTAGCACACATACAACAACTTCACACGAATCCGAGCGGATCCTGTGCGCCCCGCCTGTATGGCATCCATCTTGTTGCCTCCCTTTTGTCCCTCAGCTGACCATCGAGCAGGAGCAAGCACAGGCACGCTTCGCAGCTGCTAGGAGCTTTCTTCTAGCTACTGCCTTTCTGTTGCCCTGATGCCCTGTTCCGAATCCATCAATGAAGGTGCATCTGTGCAAGAGCTAGCAAACCCGACAGCTCTTGTTGTGCTCGCCCTTGCCATGTCTGTCCTGCAGCTCCAACGCAGCTTCGTTCACCAACGAACTGCTTGTGGCCTATCTGTTCGACGCCTTGAAGCATCACTCCGAGCTGAGGCTAACAAGCTACCGTACCCTGTTGTGTTTGTTGTGTTTCCAGCCACATCCAAGCTCAGTTTAGTTGCTGCATGTGCTTGCCTAAAGCCATGTACGTGCTATCAGTGGCCCTTAAATCCTTCTAGTGCTCTCAACTAACCTCCAGCCAGCTAACAAGTAACCAGTAGTCCTCCTACAGCTAGTTAAGAGAGGAATGATTTGTATATGCGCAATTAAATTTCAGAAATGGTTTTCAACTTCAAAAATTCATAATTAATTATTCTGAGCTCCGAAAAATATGAAATCAGTTTCATTATCTTTCTAAAAACATGACGCACCCGTTAGTCTAGTATTTGCTCTCTTTTTTAGCTCTTATTGCTTCTCTTTGGAGTTTATTTGCATTAGCTCTTATTGCTTCTCTTTTTGCAGGAGCTACCGGAGCCGAGGAGTTGATCCAGAAGATCAAGTACGACTACGGTGACAACAACGACTACTCGCTCACAGGTGTTCACGCCCATCTGACATTGAATACCTATTAGGCATTGCTTACTAGAATGCTAGCGCTTTATTTATTCGCATGATGATGATGAACCTTGCATAGCCTATTTTGATATCATGTCCTTGATTGACCTACTAGTAGTACTACTACTACTATACTATATATGCGTGTATATACGTTGAGCTTCGCTATGCATGTGTTGGGATTAGATGTGGTTTTAAACCTCTTGGTGTGAGTTGTGGGTTGGGAAAACTTGGAGTTTGAACCCCGGTGGAGTAAGCGAGACAACAACCGACTTCCGGGAAGGGACAGGAGGTGACCTTGGACGCCTCCTACGGATACGAGATGAGGAGTTTGGAGCGGCGATACCTGTGATGGGTGCCGTAGCGGACCACGTGGTGGAGACGCATTGGTAGACTTCTGCTGGTCTAGATGTATCGGTGGAACCTATGCTTCGTGGGAATATGTTGACGTGCGCACCACTTACCCTATGGGAAGGGTTCCAACCATTCTCTAGTTAGGCGGTACCAGCTGCGGAGAAGCGTGTTAGGATTGGGCTTGCCGTTTTCACGTGGGTGTGCGGAGCCTGGCTGCGTTTCAGCCCTTGTTTCCGAGACCCTCGACACCACTTTTTGGCCAGGTTAGAGGTTCACGATCCCGGGGCCGTTCGGTCTTCTGAATGGGTCCAGACCCGGAATCTGATGCGGTACCGTTACGCTAGCGAGTCTTGGTTGTGGGTTGTGTCTCAAGACGCGGCCGTCACTGCCTGCAGCCGAGTGGGTCGGTGTACACACTCGCATAGTTTTGATCTATACGTATAGCCGCGTCCTCGGTTATGGACACTCCTACGTTCTGTTACACTGGTTAGTGTTTTGGGATTTCTATCTCCCCCTCTTCTAAAACTATAAGTTGAGAGCTACCGATTCGGGAATAGGATCCGGCGTTGGCGTTGAGATGGGAAGGATAGAAGCTTTCCCATCGACTCGAGAGGAGGTTTGGAGGTGAGCTTGAGACGGAGCCCTGGAATGCCAGGGAGGGCCGTGGTGTTGTGATATAGTTGGGTTGATGGAGTTTTACTCTTGTATTTGCTGCTGCTACTGCTTAGGAAACCCGAGCTTGTTCCTTGACTACTTTTCTCACCTATAGCTTTAGGCCACTTAAAGCTTGCATACGGTTGGTGACGTGAACCTATCCCAATCCATGGGGATAGTTTGTGAGTGTGCAGGATCAGACTTGGAGTGAGTTCCGAGTCTACGGATTCCGTGAAGGAAGGGTTGCAATGCTTTGCTCAAGGATGCCTGTGGAGAAGATCGAGGATGAAGACTTGAAGCCCTAGTTACCGCTGCGTAGGATTTCTACTTGTCGTTTAGCCCAAGGGGATTGTACTAAAATTGTATACCGAGTTGTTTCGGATGTAATATATTTTATTTTGTTCTCTGTTTTCGTTGTATGGAAATGATATTATTCTGTAATGAGTTCTGTACGTGATAGCTACTGATCCAGGGACTATCACAAGGGTACAGAGAGTCGGGTTTTTCTCACCGAAAACCCGGGTCGTTACAGTTTAGCCCGTTTAAACGTCAGTTAGCCCCGTTTAAACAGCCGTTTAAACAGATTAAATGCTAAACGATGGTCGACCGACTGTATACCGTTTACTGTCTAGGATAACATTGCAAAATATAAAGTATTTATGTAGAGCCAATAGTCGTACCTGATCCGAAAAATGTGTTATTATGATGTCCAGCTGTAGACATCCAGGTCTTCTCCGTGAAGTTGCTGGTGGCGCTGTTGAAGGGCAGGCAGCCACAGTGAGGAGACCTTCCGCATGAACTCTGTCAGAAACAGCTGCTGCAGGTTGTCCACTCTCTCAACACTAGCCAAGTTTGGACAGCCCAGAACACGCAGCTCTCTCACTTGGGGAATATTCGAGATCCTCTCAAGGCCTTTACAGCTGTAGATAAAAAGACCCTCGGAGAGGAAAGGGGGGTCCTCCACCACCTGAAAACTGTCCGCATTCTCTAATAGTAGTTTCTTCAAGCAGGTGGCCTCCTGTCCTAGCTGTCCTAGTTGCAACACCTTCAAACGAGGCAACAATTGCATCCTTGGAGGTGGTGCTTCCCCTTTTTGCTTTGCAGCAGCTCTACTGCCGTTGCTTCTTCTTCTTCAACAACAAAGTTCCACTCCTCCCATATGGGCATGTCCTCTATGACCAACATTTCGAGCTTGGGGAAGCTAATGCCTCTGCAGATCCGTGATTACCCACCCAACAGCCAACTAACTCGGGTCCAATCTTGGTGACTGCAGTTGCTGCCTTGATTCTCGGATATTTCAAGCTGGGGAGCTGCTCGATTGCTGGAAGATGCACACATGATTTGCAATTTAAGAGCAACAAGTATTTCAGTGAAGGCAAATGAGTAGTACTTCCTAGCCAGGTGGGATACCTTCGACCAAAGAATCGATTAATCCCTAGATCTTCAAGGTTGCTGGGAGGGATTAGCTTCTCAAAGGTCTGCTCAATATTTATTATATCCTCTTCAGAATATGGATCATGTGTACGTTCAGTACAATGTAGATTTAGTTCTTTGAGATATTTTTTGTCCGTTAGCAATGAATCTTCACTGCAAGAAACAACTCTTTCAACTTTAATCATGTCAAGCGTCCTCAACAGCTGAAGGGGTCCCAGTTCTTCTAGGTCCCACCCATCTTGTATTGCAGTACTGTTATCATAGACATCACGGATTGGAAATCCTTCTAAATACGTCAGAAAATTTAATCCTCGTATACCTTTTGGAACCTGATTTATTGGTGTGTCCTCAAGGGTTAGCTGCCTTAAGTTGCATAGTTTGGTAAATCCTGGAGGAAGATAGTGCAACACATGACAACTGCTCAAGTCTAATGTTTGAAGATTTTTAAGTAAACCAATGGACTCCGGCAGACACTTTATTTTGGTGCTGTTAAGATCAAGTAAGCGCAGATGGATCAACCTACCAATATAATGTGGAATCTCCAGTGTACCTGACCCACCCAAATCTAGAACACAGACATATGAAAGTTTTTTGAAGAGTGAATCTTCAATTTCATTTGACTTGCCAGAGAAATCTATCGAAGTTCTCACCCTGAGTTGTTGCTTGTCCTGATTTGGTAGCATAATCTTATCCTTGTCTGTTATAACAGAAACACGCCGTAGTTTATCTATGTTTTTACCCTGAAGTGATTGTGGGTCCCCGTGGAAACACTCTTCTTTTGACAAATGATGAGCAAGCTCCCGTAATAGATCATGCATTTGGCACCTACTTTGGTCTGCACTAGTAGGATCTGGTATGGGGAGGTTCCTTGAGATCAACTCATAGTAGTATTCTTCTGCTGTATTTTCTAGTAATTGGTTGTTTCGCTTTTCAATAAAACCTTCAGCAATCCAAAACCTAACTGTTATAAATGATGGCGCAAAACGACAAGAAGTAAAAGAGATCAAACCGCAAGGAGACACGAGATTTAATGTGGAAAACCCCCTCAACACGAGAGGGAAAAACCACGGGCGCCAGCCAGCAAGCAACTTCACTATGATCGGAGTCCGATTACAAACGCCAACGGCGGCGGCTTACAAGAAGTAGAATGAATCAATCTCGAATGGAAAACCCTAACGGGGTTATATGGAAAACCCTAACGGGGTTATATGACCCGTACCCGCTCCGCTCCGGCCTTAGCCTCCCGTGCTCCTCACGCTCGTCAGAAGTTGGCCTCTATCTTGTGCACAATGAATTTGGATCATCAATCAACACTAACAAGATGATCACGGTGCATTCTGAAATCTTCAGGATACAAAGAACAGTAAAGAAAACATTGCTTCAGGTGTTGTGCCAGCTGGTCATAACTCAAGTACAAAGCACCCCTTAGTTCAGGAGGGAGATTGCTCATGGACCAAGCATCATTGCTCAGGATCTTCTGCCATTCACTCTCTGTTGTCTCCTTCACTGCAAGAACACTAGCCATAGTCCTAATTGCAAGAGGAAGGCCACCACATTTCCGAACAATTTCCATTCCTTTTTCCCACAAGTGGTGAACCTCTTTCTCATCAGGGATGTTCATACTCTTCCAGAGTAGCTCCCATCCTACTTCCTCTGACATCAATTCAACTCGATGCATGTGTTCCACTCCAATTGCCTTTGAAACTGTATCATGTCGAGTTGTTGTTACAATTGTTACTTGAGCTGCAGCATCGAGTGGAGTTCTTAGCAAGTTGGTCCATACATCAGACTCCCAAATGTCATCCAACACTAGAAAAAAGTTGTGCCCTTCGATGGCTTCTGAAAGTTTGGCTTTAAGCTCTCCCATGCTTTCACCATTTTCTTTGTCCACTCCAACATTTCAAAGTATTTCTTTCAACATAGCAACTTGAGAGTACTGTTGGGAAACGCAAATCCATGCATGTTTCTTAAAGTTACCCTTCACTCTTTGATCATGGTATAATTTCTGAGCTAGTGTTGTTTTTCCAATTCCTCCTGTTCCAACAATTGCTATCTTGTACACCTTCTTGTCCCTGGGTTCTAACACTAAATCTGCCAATCTTTTGGTAGCATATTTGATATCCTTTCCAACAAGATTTGGTTCTACCAAGTGGGATGTTTTTCTCATTTTCGACTCTAAAATTCTATCAGCAGGTTCTGTTTCACACTTGAATTTTGTACCTAACTCTGTAAACTGTTCTATTCTTTTGTTGAGGCCTCTAATCTGTACAGAAATCTCACGGCGTGTCTTGATAGTCGAAAAGCAAGAGAAAGTTGGAAATCCATTGCATGTAATTAATTTTCCTGTTGATGATGATGAAGATGATGGATATTCCACTAATAAATTGCTTCCTTTAAATCGGGCCAAGTCGATGATATCATCAGCATCATACATGGCATCTCTCAACTCACCAAACCAATTACTAACTGCTGAATCTTCAATCCTTCTGCGATCAGCATCTTTGAGAATACATTGTATGTGTGTCATAGTTTGTTGCAGCTCTTGGAGGTCTTGTTTGACACCTAGTATGTGTATTGCTTCGTCTGTAATGATTTCTTGGACCTTTTGGATGCATGGGCCAGCCAATGAAAATAATATGGTTGCCATTCAGTGAATCCATCACGGAAATCCACCAGCAATGAAAAGCCACTTTCACTGATAGTATGATTAACCGAACTGGATGATGTTGATCCAAACGTGTACGAACTTACCTGAAAGTACACAAGGTTGCTGTGAGTGAAATCTGTACTACCTACATGCTTCTGTTTGTGCATTACCTCAAGCAACTTTATTAGAATCAACAGTCTATATTAACTGGGCAGAATTAAAAGGGATGCCTGAGATTGGATTACATGCCATGGAGCTTTGTAGTTTCTACAGGCAACGACATAACATGTGCAAGCAGATGTAGTTGTGTGGAAGCAGCAACTACACTGCACTGCAACTAATCGTCAACTACTCTGATTACAAGTAATAGTCTCTGCAATTGACAACTACTCTCCTGATCTGACCAGGCCAAGGAGTTGTCCAGAGCCGATGTCTTACCATGAACTGACGACCTGAGCTGAGCTGAGAAGAGCAGAGCTGAAAGATCAGACAGGCAGTCAGACATATGTCAGTATGTGTGAGCCAATGTTTCACTCCGAAAAGGATCTCTTCACCCGGCTGTCCAACAGAAAAGAGAAGCAGGTACACTGGCAAGAAATGTGAGTCAAGTGTCACTAAAGAGATGATAGAGGTGAAACAAAATATTCACGACCAGACAACAAATTCGAGCTTACCAAACTGAAACTAGGCAGAAACAGTCGAGACCAAAAGAGGGTGAAAACCACAATCTGAGTATGAGATAACCGGTTAGGCACTGATCAGAGTTGCTTATAGAGATCAGTTTTTCACTATGCTAATTTTTTTGCTCCCAACAATCGACCAGGATCTCTTGAACCTGTGGTCCATCAGAAATGGGTGCATTGTCGAAAATGAATATTCATCTATCTCTGCATGACCAGGAAAGTTTTATGAGAACAGACAGGAGGAAATCAAAATGGTGTAGAGGCCATGCAATGCTATCATATTTTACTAGAAATCTATAATGGCATGATGTAACCAAATTGATGAGGACGCAATATTTGAATCATAGCTAGAAGATTTACCTTACAAATCGTATGCTTCAACAAAGAGATCGAGGTGATTGATAATAATGATGAATATTAATCATCATGATGAAACAGTTCGTTAACATGTTCAATATATCATTAGTCATTACTTGAATGCCTCGACGTAGTGAGGCCAATGAGACAACAAATAGAGTGGTTCAGAGTGTTGGCCGATCAAGAAGAAAACCAGCATATCACAAATGAACCAAGTGAAAACCCAAAGAGCAATCTCTTACAAAAGCATTCTTCGTTCCGATCGACTAATCAGCATGATTGCAATATGCGTGCTATTCAGTAACCTCCCTCCAACCAAATCTCGTACAAGAAGCGGATCCAAGCAAGCCTCCAATGGATACTACACTGCAGAATTAACTCTGCACTGTGAGCAAGCTCAAATTAGGTATCCTTTGTGAGAAGGAAAAGATGGAAATTAGAACTGTTTCTTGGAATATATACTGGAGGACATAGACACTAAGCGGGCCTTCACCGTGAGCTCGCCGCTTCGCTGAGAGCCCAGTCCACGGCTCTCGGCGAAGGGAGCTTCTTTGCCGAGAGTCTGATCCCTGGCTCTCGGTGAAGGTGGCTTCTTCGCCGAGAGTTTGCTCCCTGGCTCTCGGCAAAGGAGTGGTCCCCACTAGTAACGGCGTGACCGTAAGAGCACCTGCACCGAGAGCCAACTGTGTCTCTCGGCGCATATCCGCCGAGAGGGTCTACCCATGCTCTTGGCAAAGGGAGCTTCGCCGATACAAGTCGAGAGGCCTTCGCCGAGAGCAAACTCGGTGAAGGCTTCAGAGGAAAAAGGCCCTTCGCCGAGAGGAACCCCGCTCTCGGCGAAGGCCCAGAATCCGGGCAAGCACCAAGAAGTGCTCCACGAACCACGCAGAGCTCACTCCACGAGGTCTTGTGTGCCCGCTCTCCATCCTCGGGCTCGGATGCCTAGCACCTATGAGCTGCTCTACCCAGTCCCGCCAGTTGTCACTCGATGATCCTGAGCGCCTCTAAGGGAGTGCGAGGATCATCACCGTGTCCTCCAACGTGATGGTCATCTCCCCACACGGCGGGTGGAGCGTGTGAGTCTCACGGGCGCCAGCGTCAACAATGGTGGTAAGCAAGGGCAATCCATGGGAGGAAGGCGCGCGACAACTACCGGCAATGTCCGGGACCCCGCTCTCCACGTCTTGGCGGCGCTCATCCCACCTAAGTGGGAGTGCACATGCGGACGTGGGGACCAACTCCTGTGACAAAGAGATAATTAGACCCATGAATAATTTAGAGGCAAGAGAAATCACTACAAATAATCGATGAACGTACTACCTCGTGCTCGTCGGCGATAAGGTGGGCGTGATGGAGGTTGGCAACTTTGATGTCTAGCGGCAGCAAGCATTTGGAGGATGGGCTGTTTTGATAGTGTGTTGCCCTTGTCGTTGGTCATAGGCAGGGGCGGGCCCACCTTGTATTCAAGTGTATTCATTGAATACACATTTTTTTTACAAAAAAAATGAGTATATATAGTGATACATGTATATGTATAAAAAAAAAGAAAACTGAGATCTCCTACTCGAAATGGGCCAAACAGGCCAAAACCGGCCTCCCACCCACCCCCTCGCCCGACCGACCACTCTCGGCCTAGACCGACTGACCCCGCTGGCCCGTCCTCCCCAATCCCCCCCATCCCCGGCGGCACCTGCGCAGCGGCACCGGCGCGGCGGCCCGGCGGCACGCAGCAGCAAGCAAGGCAGCAGGGGAAGAGGGCGGCGGCCAGCAGCACGGCGCGGCAGCGAGCTGCAGGCTGCGGGCAGCGCGGCGCGGCAGCGGCACAGGGCGCACTGCAGTCTGCAGTCCGCAGCGGGCCAGCGGTGCAGCGCAGCACAGCATCGGCAGATCGGCAGGCTCAGCCGCGCAGGCCGTTTCAGAGAGGTAGCACCGTAGCAGGTGTTTCGTTGTTTGCAGTTGCAGGCACCAGGCAGGGTAAATGTCTCAACTCTCAAATTTCCAATCTCATATTCCGATTTGTGTTGTGGAACTGAGCAGTAAGCAATCAAATTGAATGATTTGTAGGTCTGAAACATGATTTGTAGGTCATTGAAAGGGAATTTTTTTTTTTGCAAACAAAGGACATGATATCATCACTTATTTTCAAGCCACGAAAGATCGAAAAATTAAACTATAATTTGTAAGCTTTCTTATCAATGTCATTTGGTTGTTTTATGATTTTATTCTCCATATATTTTATATGGTGCTCTTGACATATTAATTATTTGGTATATCTATTGTCTATATGTTGAACAATTTCAAAGCTATGAGAATTTTTGTGACATTGCTGCTCAATATATTATATTATGAATCCAAACTTTAAGTCATTAAAAAAATTTCACTTGTACACAGCCTCAAAATCTTGGGCCCGCACCTGGTCATGGGTGGCGTCCCTTGTATCTGAGTAGTTGCCTAGTGAGTTCGGTCGTTGTGTCCTGTGTCTACCTCTTGGCGTCGGTGCCAAGTTGGAGTCGGGTGAATCTTTCGCAAAAAGTATCACTCGGTTGTAATCCCTTCTTCATAATAAAAGGTGTGCCCAGACATTTTTTTTGGAAAAAAAATGTATGTAGTATGTTTCACCAGTAGTTGTCCTCTTGTCATAGTGACTTCATTACCATTTCTTTCTTTTTTATGAATTATCTATGTAGTTCTTTATAATGCACTAGGCGTGTACAGGGATATACAAATTAAGTACAATGAAAAATATTGCAAACAATCTTTCTGCTGGAAACTTATCTAGTATAGGATCTTTTTTTCCACATGCTTAGTATTTTCAGGGTTGTAGCCGCACTACTTTTGGGAAAATTCTCCTTCATGGCATATTCAGATTCTACATATCTTGTAAATTTCACCTTCTAGAATTATATGCCTGCAGATAAAGGATGAGATAGCGGCCTGAACAAAATGATAGCATCCTTCATGGCATATGCGGATTCTAACATATCTTCGTGTTGCCACTTAATTAGATTTATATATATTCGGATTCTAACATATTTTGTGTTGCCAGTTAATTAGATGAATATATGCCTGCAGATAAAAGAGATAGCCGCCTCTAGAAAATGATAACATCCTTCATCACATATTTGGATTCGAACATATCTTGTTTGGCCACTTACTTAGATTTATATGTATTCGGATTCTAACATATCTTGAGTTGCCATTTAATTCGATTTATATGCATGCAGATAAAAGGGCTAGCTGACTCCAAAAAAAGAAGAGAAAATCCACCTATCTTCCCTATACACACACCTATCGTCCTTCCCATAATATAGCTATGTTTAGTTTTTAAGTCAAACATTCTTAACTTTGACCATGAATAGCAAAAGAAATAAAAAAATTGGCAAAATAATGATTAGGTTCATAGATTCATCATGAAACCAACTATTACAATATATAACTTTTTTATTTAAAATATATTATATTATAGAAATATTATTTGTCAAAGTTAAAAATGTTTGACTTTGAAGAAGTCTAAATGTAGCTATATTCTGGAACATAGGGAGTATATTCTTTCATTGTAATATCCAGATTATGTCTATAGTGGTCCATGAGCACTTGTGCACATGACGAGGTGGGGATTTTAGTCCCACCTTACTAGTCTAGTGAAGGAAGGCCAATATACAAGGCTAGAATGTTCAACACCATCAACTTTGGGTTAACCACTACTACAGAACGCCCTTTACAGCCGGCTCGTAGCCCCCCTTTCTAGCCGGTTGGGGCGGCGGCTGGAATATAGCGGCTGTATTGCCTCGCGCAATACAGCCGGCTCACAGCCGGTTCCAACCACCAACCGGCTATGATGTCTTTCATCACAGCCGGGCATCACAGCCGGGTCCAACCACCAACCGGTTGTGATGTCTTTCATCACAGCCAGGTCTTAGGGGTAGAAAGATGCTGAAAAAAACTGTACAAAAATATATTTTGGTGGCGCAGGGACCCCACAACCGGCTGTAAAAGGGCGTCTGATTAGATCATTTCTGTAGTAGTGAACCTTTTTACGCGAAACGACAACAAAAGCGAATATAGGTTGGTGGGTGTGTGGGGTTCACTAAAAATGGGAGACAGGCCAGGTTTGGAACCTAGACTGTTACATCCATCTCATGTGAAGGATGGGAAACAGGCTATAAATACACCCCTTCCTAGTCGTCATGACAATTCATAGCTGGATCCGCCCTCCGCACAAGTCATTCTGCAGAGCAGAGGTAAATCTTTGGTTGTTAATCCATTATTAGTTTCAAACTACCGCTCTTACACCCGTACTTGCACGTATGTGTCATGGTTGTCCATTCAAATTTTTTCTTTGTTATATGGCCTGTTAAATGTGACAACAATTCACTACTAGAGAAACCCACATTCGTCCCTCTTTCGTTAGTACCGATTGTTTTTTACAGTCCCACTAATGTCAATTTAGTACCTGTTCGTAAACACAGAGCCCCCGGGGACCATTTAGTACTCAGAACACCACCCGTACTAAATGGTCCCGGAGGTTCCTCGAATAATCTTAAAATGCTCCAAATTCAGATATGTTTAGGAATCCCACACGGGTATACTCTTTCGATCGGGAAATATTTTTATGCATTGATACGTAAGAAGCCATGATGCAACTGAAAAAGCATATTAAGCACCCGGTCTGCATCAGAATTCGTTGTAAAAGGAATTGAGGTGTAGGAGTGCTGAGTTTTGTCAAGTATGGCAACATACATGTACAGGTCGCACCGTCACATACGGAGTGGGTCGAGCAAAGAAGTGAAACAGATTTTGGAATCTGGTATTGTTGGTTGTATCATATACGAGCAAATATCATAATTATATATACATATAATAGCTCTAGCAACACAAAAGTTAATATACCCTCAATTGATAGTTCTAATTATGCCATTTCAGTATCATCAATCTACAAGGACAAATGATACTACCCAGGCATGTTTGTTTCAAGGGTGATAATGGCAAATACCTCAAAGCACGGAAGGTTGAGTGGGGCCTTAACTACTTGGAGTTTTCGTCCGATGACTTCTGTGATGAAACTGTGAGAAACATCATTCACACCAACAGTGATGGCACCATCCGCATATACTCGTGTCACTACGGTAAGTTCTGGAGGCGCAGCCCCAACTGGATCTGGGCTGACTCCGATGACACCACCGGTAAGAATCCTGATACCGTGTTCCGAGTAATCTTGCTTGGGAACGGTAAAATTGCACTGCAGAACCTTGGCAATAACAACTTCTGCAAGAGGCTGACCACGGAAGGCAAGACGAGCTGCCTCAACGCTGCTGTAGGAACCGTCACATGGGAAGCACAGCTAGAGCTCCGAGAAACTGTCATCTCCCGCAGGATCTATGGGGTGCAATACCGCATCAAGGAAGCTAATATACATGGCCTCAAGCCCCGCACTTTCTGCAGAAAAACAGTCGCTAACAACTCGAGTAGGCCCTTCAAGAGCAAGGTAACACTAGGTTATCGTGTGACTACAGAGAGGAGATGGGATTCCAATGTCTCATGGAAGCTAGGTGTGAAAACCACCATCACCGCTGGGGTTCCAGAAATCGTAGAGACATCAGTTGAGATCTCAAGTGAGTTTAGTGGATGATACACCTGGGGGAAAACTGAATCTCACACAGAAAACTATTCAGAGGAAGAAGAAGTTGAGGTGCCTGCGCGCACCAAGCTAACAATAAGCGTAGTGGCATCGGAGGGAACCTGTGACATTCCCTTCTCATACAACCAGGAGGATATTTTAACCACAGGAGAGAAAGTTGTTACCAGGATGAATGATGGGGTCTTCCACGGAGTCAACAGCTATGGTTTCAACATAGTGATCGCAGACTGAAAGACAAGCGTTTGCTTTTACCTATATTACTGCAAGTATGCAAGGCTTGTAGTTGTAGCAGGAATAATTCACTCCCGTCACGGTCTGGATGTTGGGTGTGTACTTCTATTTAATGTGCTTTTTATGTTGCGTGTGCACTGTTGTGAACTCTATAATAATAATAATAATAATAATAATAATAACAATAACTATGGATTGTATTTAATGTGATTTTTATGGTCGCACCTTGATCAGTTCTTTTTACTAGTAACATGCCCGCGCGGCACGCGCGGGGCTCTCAATTATCAAATTTACCCACTATAATAACATCATAAGGTCAGCTTTAATAAAAAAATAAGCATGGTTGTATAGTTATTTTTTAACAGTGAGATCCATTATGGAGTTCCACAAAACAATTAAAAATGTCACAATGGACACAAAAAATTAATTATATTTTTGTAATATACATTAACATTTAAAGTAAGGTACAATAGATGAATTTTTTAAATAAACTCCACATTTTATCCCACACAATGCATTATGGTCCAGGAAATCTAGTAAACAAATTAAGTACCCTCTGCATTGTCAGTCATGAAATGATCTGTCCCAGCCTGTCCATAAGGAAACAGAGAAAGTTACTATGTATGCCTCATTTTTCTCTTTTTCTTTCTAAAATTATGGTTCTGTGCTCCCAGTGCAACATAAAAGTGAAACATACAGACTTGTGGATCAGCAATGTTTGCTTTGATATTTCCAAGCAGCCCATTAATCTGTGCAGTCTCCAGTTAATGATTGCAGCTGCAAGCTGAAAACACAGTCATGGTAATATCACAACTATTACATGATCGAAGCTACAAAACTCATATTACCTATGTCCAGATAGAATAGATGCACTTGACATTAATCTTGAACTCTCCTGCGTCGTCATGTGATAGAGTAGCATGGATGCTTTCAGTTAACTTTCAGAACAGATAGTTAAAGCCACACAAGCTTCACTTTCTGAGAGTCGGTATTAATGTAGTATGCATATCAAGAAAATATTTGAAGATTTGGTTCTGATGCTAATGTATTCTCAACCAATAGCTCAAACATTTTATAAATTGAATAGATACTGACTTGGAGCTGAATGTTAGAAAAGTGAATGCCGTTGCAACATCCCAGTCATACTTGCTAGAGGAAAAGAAGGATCAGTGCTTCTGAGTCTGCAGATATTTTGTTAATCTACTTAAGTAGCAATTCCAGTGATTTAGTCTCGATTAACAATGTTCCTGAAATAACAACACATCAGCTCTATCACCAAACTCTCATGGTGAAAACAATTTACAATGTCAAATTTAGGAAAATTGGTACAAGTATCAAAACATTTATTATAATGTTGGAGTTGATATACTGAACATCTAACTGCAAGCATCAATGGAAGGTAGAAAAAAGGTACTCCGTACTCCATCTGAAATCTCAAATATATTGGCAAAAGATGCACAGAAAGTAGCTGTAAACCTGCAGCAATGAAACATTTTTATATAAATGACATGTTCCAACCAAAAGGTCACCTATATGTCTATGCTCCAAAAGAAATAACACACAGAGGAAATTAATTTTCCCTATACACAATGAGTGTTGAGTGAGGGCCACTGCTCGACAACACTCTAAGGACACCGATGGTGAGCGGCAATGGCATACATATAGGCTCTCCTAATAGATTTACTCTAGACCTTATCCTGACAACTGATGGCTAATCAAATTATCCAACAAACATTCTATTTAACAAAAATCCTAACAAACTGTTGGACGAATGCATATGTTACCTGAGCTGCTGTGGACTCCTGATCTGGGACAGCTGGCTGGCCGGCTTATGATAGGCGGGCTCCAACAACTGACCGAGGAGAGGAGCCCCCACAGAGGGATGGAGAAGCCAGTTGCTACCACTTCGGCCTCTGCCTCCTCATTCCTATGGGATGCCGTCGGTGGAGATCAGGTAGGGGTCGGAAAGGATGGATCGTGGAGGAAGCAGCCACCGTCGACCTCCAATACCATCTTACCGCTGCTGTTGGGGATGTCTCCACATGTCATGGACAAGCCCGCCTTTCCTGGATGTATCATCCACGTCAAGCCACCATGGTTCTGCGAGGATATGCCATGGAAAAAGGGGATCGCCAGCCTGCTGCATCCACGGTCACACGAAGGAAGAGGACCACCCATCGTCGGCGGATTTCACCGGGGGCGGACGGCTTGGGGAATGGCGGCGCCCAAACTCGCCTATCGCTGCATGGAGGCGAGGAGGGTATAGGGCATTAGGGCAGGAGCAGAAATATGCAAAGAGGGGTGCCGTAGAGATGGAAACCGGAGAAGGGATGGGTCGTGGGCGTGTACATAACGGGGATCTCAGGTTTGTGGGCCCACTGGTGGGTGTATGAGGGCGGGTATGAAACGTTGTGGTGACAAAAGTATTTGATTTTTCGCAGAAACGCTCTCCAAATTACGATTCTATGGGTCTTCCACCATATCCACTCCTCCAAATATACGACAGGTGGGTCCGGCGTGAGGGGTAAGGTGGACCCGAATTCGATGAGAAACGTTTTTCAAATTATTCGATCTTTATAGTATAGATATTTTGGAGTTACTGTCGTGGAGCTTGATCAGGCTTCGAGTCTGTCTTTTCCACAAAATACAATCTATTGTTATTTCCAGAAAGGGAAAAACTTTTCACCCTCCAACAGTTACAAAAGTCTGATTTTCAACCCGCAACTACAAAACCGGACACCGAGGACCATCGAACTATCCAAACCGTGCAAAAATGGCCCTTTGGGTGGTTTTGAAGGTGGTTTTCAATTTTATGGAAATAGAAAAAATAATATTTAAACTTAAAAAAATCCATAACTAATTCATTTTAAATCAAAAAATATGAAATCAGTGGCAAAAATTTTTAAAAAGTATACACTGGTAGAGGACCGGCCTTTTGTCCCAGTTGGGAAGGGCCTTATCTCTCTCCTTCCCAACCGGGACAAAAGAGGAGAGACAAAAGGCCCTCCCTTTTGTCCCGGGTTAACGAACCTGGACTAAAGGGGTCCTTTAGTCCAGGTTCGTGTCACGAACCGAGACAAAGGGGTCGCGTCGGAGTCCCCTTTATTCTCGGTTGGTATTACCAACCGAGAAGAAAGAGGTCCCCGTGATTTTTTTTTGTTTTCCAATTTCAATTATACTAATTATCGGTATACACGTATATTTCAATTCTTGTCTCACTTATACGTATATGTATACATACTTAAACTAAGATATCTATGTATATGTGTCTACTATACATACTTAGACTTATATATCTACGTATTTAAACTTATATATACATATACATATATATACATAATTGTGTACATGGAACTAGATAGTATATGTTATAAAATTACTAAATATACATCAAAATATTGTTCCATTCTATTCCCCTTGTAGTCTCAATTTCACCTGGGGGAGAGTTTATCAATCGGATGTCCATCATAATAATGCTCGTCCATGAGGAATCCTACTAGACCTTCTTGAACTACCAAGAGACGGTCCTTCTCGATGACTGCGTCCCTGATCATATCCATCTGTAATGTGCAAATATGTTAATTTATTCAACACAACAATTAAATATATAAGCTGTTTGAAAAAGATGTATTATTTTACTTACAGTATAATCATTGCTTGTGGCGCTGAAATAGTGTATGTGCTCACAGACATAGTATCCACATAAATTAGTTCCTTTTTCCTGTATCAAACACTAAAGAGGAGAAACATTATGAAATATTAGTGTTTATACAGTTTAAATTATCTGAAGCTGAAGTTGTTATTTAGATTAAGTACCGGAAAATCAGTGTAGAATCTAATTTCGTCTTTAAATGGTCCAGGGTGCTCAGCAATGAATTGTTTCCAAGCTCTGGGGAAAAATAATGAAAGATAGAGTGTTAGTAAAAGAAACTATTGTATTAAAGAAAACGTCTTAGCTAAAATTATTACACTTGAAACAGATCTTGAAAGTCTAGGTAGTCTGAGGGAGGTTTTCTCAACGAATCAAAAACCACGATGTTGCTGTTGTCGACCATAATTATCATAAGAACCCAGTGGAAACTGTATACATGGTCATAAAGATTAGAACAATAAATTAGCAAAGCAAATCGTTTATTAGATGGTAATCGCACTTACTCGAATTGGTATTGTAGTAGTATTGAATTCTTGAAATGCATCTCACACAAGGTCCTATGGATTGCCTTTATACATCTTTCCGGTTGCAGTTTGACCTGGTCTTGGTTAACCCTCGATGAGTCCATGAAACCAACTTTGTGATAACCCTGCTTTCGTATATCTCTTAGTTCCATGCTAAAGAAAATGAAAGACAAAGTTAATTAGTCGATTGGCGAGGCAACAAAACAATAAATTAATTAATAAACATACGAAAATACGACACTTACAGACACCAGGCCATGATAAGATCGGTATTCAAGGTGTCTAGATGGTAAATTTTATAAATATCTTTGAACTCCAGCCAGACCACCTTCTCACCTTCACCGGCAAAATCTTCTGGTCTACTAAGCATACCAATCATCTCCAGGTCATTCTTTGACTTTTTCATGTACCACTCATGAAATCTGTACATCATAGTTGGTAGCTTATTCACCAATTCTGGCCTGACCAAACGTTGTCCTAGCTGAAAGCGCCATCTAGGTACGATGTTTCTATCTGGAGATGGTGGTTCTTCATTGCCGAGAATAGCACCTATAGGCATCCCTGTTTTTCCACAAAAGTAATGACCTGCGCTATTTTTTCTGTAGGCATGTTTGCAAGAAGTCGTTCTTGTGCATTGTGGCCGGATGCAACATAAGTCTGCGCATCTGTTTGGTTCTTCTTCTTTGCGCCAGTCGACGACGACTGAGGTATTTCCTCGATATAACTATTTGGTGACCCTCCTCGTCTCTTCTTTTTCAATGACTTGCAAAGTGAACGGTCATAATCGTTTTCAATTCCACCTTTCTCTTGGTTTCTTCCTTCATTTTTATGAAATACTGGAGCCTGTGTGGATCTATTTTCTTTTTCTCCTCGAGCTGCTTCTCTCATACTCGTTTATGCACACTCTCGAAGAAAGCATTGACTTCTTCATTTGAAATCGCATCTATTTCTTCATATGTCCGCTCATATGCTTGCTTCTTTCTAACAGGCTCGGACTTTTTCCTTGCTGGTTTTTTCTGCTTTGGTGGTTGCATTACTGAGGAAGATTGTGCTCCGGACCTATGCTTTGTCGCATGCTTTGCGGCCGGTGGTTGCTTTGGTGGTGCTTGGGGTGGTTGCTTTGGCAGTGCTTGGGGAGGGCTGTCATCGTCATCGCTCGCACCTCCAGAATGGAATGGATGTGGTGGAGACGGTGAGCGAGCATGATGTGATAATGACGGCCCTGGAGATGATGATGGTGGCGGATGCGGGGGGTCTTTCGGCGGGATTGCTGCCTCGTTCTCGGGAATTATAATGTAATTTTTGGGCCACAATATGATACCGTGAAGCGCATCCTTGAGTGTCTTTTCCCCGTCACCTCCTGGGATCTCTAGCTCTAGGTCATCAAATCTTGGATCAAAAGCTTGGAATTTCACAATTGTGCTAGAAGGTCCCCTAGCTAACAAAGCGAGTTGCGGATAAATTGTGGAGTTACCGATAAGTAGTTCACTCAACCATGAGGGAAATGTTTCCAAGTGATGGCTTATAATCCAGGCTTCGGATTTGGTTGGATTTTCTGAAGAAATAATCTGCTTGTGTTCCCGGATATACGGAGTCGCCAAGGATGAATTTTGCAGAATAGCTAGGTGTGCTTTATGGAACAAATCAATATCATTGCTCAAACTTGATTTCCTTCCAATGGTGCCCTTTCCCTATAGCCTCCCCTCGTGCCGTGATATCGGAACCCCAATCGAGTCAATTGAATCGACAAAATCAACGCAAAAATCAATGAACTCCTCAGTTACATATCCCTTGGCGATGCTTCCTTCGGGATGGGTGCGGTTAAGAACATATTTCTTGAGGACTGACATGAACCTCTCCAAAGGGCACATGTTATGCAGAAGTACTGGCCCGAGAATAGAAATCTCTTTCACAAGGTGTACCAAGAGGTGCGTCATAACATTGAAGAAGGAAGGTAGAAATGCCAACTCAAAGCCGACAAGACATTGCACCACATCATTCTGTAGCTTTCCTAGGTAGGCTAGATCGATTGCCTTCTGTGATATTGCATTGAGAAATGCACAAAGCTTTACGAGCAATAATTGTACATTCTCTGATAGAACACCCTCGGTATAATGGAAGCAAGTGTCATCAACATGTGGCGATCGTGGGCCTTTAGATTTGTGAACTTCTTGTCTTTCATATTTATGATCCCTTTAAATTGACGAGTAGCCGACAGAACCTTCATACTTGTTGCAATCAAACATGCTTTCCTTCTCTTCCTTACTGAGAGTGTAACTAGTAGGACCTAAGTAATCTTGTTCTTCATCATCATCCTCTTCAGGATCTTTTTCATTCATATGGGTATCTTTCAGGTCCCGTCGTGCTTCCAATGTATCCTTCGGATTACCGTAACAACCCATGAAGCCTAGCACGTTCATGCAAAGATTCTTCGTAAGGTGCATCACGTCAATTGCGTTTTGGACCTCAAGGATTTGTCAATAAGGTAGCTCCCATAATATAGATTTCTTCTTCCACATTGGTGGATGCCCGTTGGCGTCATTTGGAACAGGTTCACTACCGTCACCCTTTCCAAAGACTACCCTTAGATTCTTTACCATCGTAAATACCTCCTCTCCATTAAAGTGGGAGGCTTGATGCGATGATCGACCTTCCTTTCCAATGCATCTCTCTCTTCCTTAAGGGGTAATTAGTTGGAAGAAAATGATGGAGACCCATATACACGACCTTCTTACAATTTTTTAGATGAATACCTTGTGTTTTATGTAATTAGTGCGTGCAGGCTCGATATCCCTTGTTTGTCTGCCCAGAAAGGTTACTTAGAGCAGGCCAATCGTTGATGGTTACGAACAACAATGCTTGAAGGTCGAAGCTCTCTTGCTTATCCTCATGCCACACACGTACACCTTGGTCACCGCCATAGCATGATAGTTCTCGACCAATGATCTTATATACACATCAATGTCGTTGCCGGGTTGTTTTGGACCTTGGATAAGCATTGACATCATAATGAACTTTTGCTTCATGCACATCCAACCAGGAAGGTTGAACATGCACAGGGTCACAGGCCAAGTGCTATGACCACTGCTGAACTCGCTGAATGGATTGAAACCATCCTTACTTAAACCAAACCTTATGTTCCTTGCATCCTTAGCAAAGTCCGGGAATGCTCTTTTGTAACTTCACTAGGATGTTCATGGATCCATACTAAGTTGTGTGCATTTGTGCATATTTCAGAGCAACTTTTTCCTTTTCGGTAACATCCACTTGGAAAGGCGAGGTGGTACTATCCGTGTTGCATCATGCGTGGGCAAGGTTTGCTGCAATTCGGGCTCCCATATTTTAAATAAACTTTGTATACATTTTGCCTTAGTTTTTATAAAAACGTTTACCAACTTCTTTGAAAGGCTACACAAACCTAACACATTACACTCATAAATAAGTCAAATTTTTATCAAACACAAGCAAACTTATTGATGAACACGGATGATACTTTGATAAATAGAACATCAAAGTTACTTGTCTTGTGGCCATATAGGGCACTAGTACCTAAAGTATTACCGAGTTTCAACAAGCCACATTGCACTGACCATATATAATTACAAGCAAAAGCAACCAAGCATAACAAAAGGCATCCTTCTCAATCCTTGCTCTCATTCTTCTTCAGTTCCTTCACTGCCTTCTTCAGTTTAAGAATGGCCTTGTCATACCCCTTACCCATCTCCTTTAGCATGCGGATCTTGATACTATTCTTGGTGTTCCTTTCCTCCAGTTCCTCCACCTTGTCCATAAACTCTTTATTCAGAATTTTGAGCTCATTGTCGGCGTAGTTGCAACAGAAGCAATCCTGACATGTCATAAATAGGAACATGAATTAGTACACATCGTCGTTCCTTTTTAGGCACATGAAATACTGAATTTTATTGTTAGAGTAATTGAACAATATGAACTGAAAAAGCCTTAGATTGAACCTTGTGGACGGCCGACGAGGATGAGGAATCGGCGCCCTTGGGAGTGACCGTCTGAGCCGGTGGGACATCATGTCCGATGTCGGCGGGCACTTTGGGATTGACCATCTCGAGCCGGTGGGACATCAGGTACCATGTTCTCAACGCCGGCGGCGGCCTCCCCCGGCGGAACCCCTTCAACGCCGGCAGCGGTGCCGGAGGCGGCGGAGGCCCTGGTGAACCTACCGGATGACGGGTTGCGCCTCTGGTTCCTCGCACGGTCGGACCGAGTCTTGTTCTTCTTCCCCTCCTTTGTCATCTTCCGGCGGCGGCGAGGTCGAGTCGCAAGGGTCCCGAGTTTGGTGGCCGATCGTCGGGCAAGCGGATGATATTAGATGAAATGATGCGGTGGGATGGTAAAATTAGGGGGGTCATTGTCACGAATTAGGGATGTACCTGTAACCATCGCATGGTTTTTCTCCCTTGACACATCCCACGTCGCGCACAACTGGCCTATGGCCCAACTCGACGGCCCATCACATTCTCCTAGGCTTTTGCTTTGAAACAAGTCCTACCTACCTCCCTCAATGGTGAGCCGTGGAAGCGTTTCGTCCCTCGACTCCAAAACCAGCTGTTCTAGCTCCTCGAACCTCCTACCATAAATTTTAAAACACCCAAACCTAGGTAAAAAAACTAAAACTTTCTTTGATAACTTATTTTGGTGTTTGATCATGACATAAAAATGTCAGATGATTTTGAGAATGTGGTCACACACAAAACTTCATGGTTTGCTCATGGAGACAAACTAAGATGATGTGTGCATATGTGCAATTTTGCAAAACAATTTTTCCTTTTTATTTTGTAAATTTAAGTTGATTTACTAAAGCATAAATTTTAAAATACCCTAAGCTAAGTAGAAAAATCTAAAACTTCCATGGAAAAACCATTTTGGTGTATATACATGAAACAAAAGTTTCAATTGATTCTGACAAAGTGGTGGTACACATCCTCATGACTGCATACATATCTCACTACGACCAATGTGACTATGTGAGAGATGTCGTATATATGTGTACCACAACTATCTCCAAATCCTTCACAACCAAGAACATGTCTCACATAGATTCATGTGACTTCAGTGAGAGTCGTTCATGGTTGTGATGGATGTGTAGTGTAACTTTGACATAATCACAAAACTTCATGGTTTGCTCATGGAGGCAAACTAAGATGATGTGTGCATATGTGCAATTTTGCAGAACAATTTTTCCTTTTTATTTTGTAAATTTTAGTTGATTTACTAAAGCATAAATTTTAAAATACCCTAAGCTAAGTAGAAAAATCTAAAACTTCCATGGACAAACCATTTTGGTGTATATACTTGAAACAAAAGTTTCAATTGATTCTGACAAAGTGGTGGTACACATCCTCACGACTGCATGCATGTCTCACTACGACCAATTTGACTATATGAGAGATGTCATATATATATATATGTGTACCACAACTATCTCCAAATCATCTAAAACTTGACTAGGATGTTCATGGATCCAAAATGAGGTGTCTATGCAAAAAAAAGTTATAGGACATAGAGAAAAAATAAAAAACAAATAATTTAATACAAACAATGTTCAAAAAATTATCCCACCCTAGGTTTCGAACCTGGGAGTCGGGGGTTTCGAGTCAGTGGGTCCTACCATTGGACTATGTAAGTATGTTGGGTAATGACAAAGATATATTATATTTAAACAGAAACTCTTTTAAACAATGAATAAGACCTATGGAGTCCACCTGTCAGCACCGTATTATTCCTTCTCCTCCTCCACCGAGCGCTCTCGGGAGCCAAAACCGCAGTACCAGTCCAGTAGGGCCCTCTCTTGGGAGTGAAACCGTGCCCGTGATTATCGTTATCCTTCGCCACAAAGTTTTCACAGCGATTTGGCCCGACCACGCTCCTTGGCCCTCCGCCCCCGCTTCTCCCGCAATTATTATAGGATCAGAAGCAACTTACATGGAATCGGCGGCGGCCATATCGTAATTTTAGGATCCTTCCTATTTTGTTGAGCCCGGCGTCGCCCTACCACGATATAAGGTGGGAGGCCACATCGGTTGCGCCCCTTCTCTCCTGCATCCCCAAACCCCAAGCATCTCCCATCTCTCACACCCACAGATCGATATGGCAGATGCCCGCAAACAACAGAGCACAATCTTTCAGGCTACACCTCCCCATGCAACAAGGTGCATGTTTATTCCGATTACTTATGCCCTAATCGTGCAATATATCTCTCCATGCAAATCTCCAATCGGTGGCCTCGAAACCCGAACGCGATGTCGCAACTGTGCACAGAGGTACGCAGATGCGTCATGGGTTGTAATCTCTCGGATTCGAGTTTCGACGACGACGTCTCAGATTATGAGGTAATCTTCTGGCAAAGCAACATTGACTTTTGTACTACACAATCCACATGCCACATTCATCTAATTTGTTGCATAGGCATTAGGTTTCTCACGTTAAGTTTCCTCTTCTCGATCCGGAAATTGCGGATGCTTAAAAGGAAGGCTCGGGCTACAAAAGAAGCTTGCGCTTTGAAAAATGAACAAATCTACCACGCAGCGGATTTACAAAATGTCCCGGACTATCGCTAATCTCAAAAGACTATCGCTGATCTCGGAAGGATGGTTGAAGCCGAGCCCGCCACATTTAGAAGCAATGGCAAGTTAGTGTCTCACATTGAATTATACACCACTTTGTGGCTTGTTTGTTTCCTTTGCTCAAACGATGTTGATCTTCAGTATCATGAATTATCTCTTGCTCGCTCTTTGATATTTTCTGGGTAGTTGTCGGTACTGCTCTGAACATCATGTTTAATACTCTTGGTACACAACCTCTGTATGCTTCATTAGCATTGCAATGCTTTCAGAATGAATGTTTTCACTATATCCCAATCCCAACCTTCCCACGATACTTGGTTTGCGGGGTTGTCGAGATGCATGGAGCTCGCCCACCAACATGTTGCAGTCAGTAGGGAAGTCTTCTTCAATGTCGTCAGCCTATCTCGGTGTTCACGCGACATGCGTGTTGGCCTCTCGGACTGTCTCTTCCTCTACATGTAGCGATGGTAGTTCCTCTGGATGCCTTGGCTGTTGAGTTATCTGTCATAAATTTCCTTGGTCTTGTGAGACAGAAGCATGACAATTTATAAATTATTATTTTCAACTATTCGGCCAGTTCGAAACTTGTGCTTGACCATATGGTACCTTAAAGCTGCTGCAACTTGAGAATTTTTACATGTATACATGCCTTGGATGCTGTCACATGGAACATTTTCTGGCGAAAGAAAGGGTTTGTAGATCACACTGTATGACAAAACAACGTTCAAGTTTTGTGGTTATATAGTAATTTTATTCTCTTAATAATTTTCATTGTTCCTACCTTCATTCTGCCTATTTTGTTTCTGGCTTTTTTCATGGAGTGCTTGCTGTATCGAGTGCTCAACTCTAAATGAACCAAGATAAAATTTAATAAGGACTGGGTCATTAACCTGGTCAGACCAATTCTGAAGCATTCGGATGGATCATGGTACTCAATAAAAGCACTCGGACGAAGCTAAAAGCACTCGGGTGTAAAAGCACTTGGGTGTAAAAGCACTCGGACAAAGCTAAAATTTTAAGCAGGTGTTGCACAAGTTAGACAAATGATGTGGGACTAAACTCCCGCCCAAAAGAAATTTTTGGTGCAACCATATGTTTTCTGATATGGTACCTTTCAGATGGTGCAACTTGAGAATTTTTACATGTATACATGCTTTGCTGTTGAGTTTCTTGTATCGATGATAATATCTGTCAGATGAAACATTTTCTAGCGAACAAAAAACGAAATGACAACAAATAACAAAAAAGGATGACAAACATAAAAAAAAGAGGCAATAGGGCCAGGTGTCACATGTTTGGGATCAACCTAACGGGGAAAACAGAATCACTTGACTACTAAAGGAAATGTGTTGGTGATTTCAATCCAGTGCGCAAGCCTTGCTATATAAGTTAGGTAGCATCCACCTAGGAAGGCGAGGTGGTACTATCTGTGGTACTATCTCCCGTGCCAGGAAGGTTTCTTGTCATTCGGGCCGCATTGGACTGATTTCATGAACAATTTCGACCCAGACGAACAGTGGGCCCAATCGGGAGGCGGGAGCGCGCCGCATCAGTCTCCGACATGTGTGGCCCACATGTCGGCGCCCATCCTAACGTTATGTTCTTCGCTGACTTCATGTAATTCCACTCTTTTTATTTTTGATTCGTATTTAAAATTTCAAACTTGTTTTCTTCGCCTTAGAACTCCAAATGAGTTGATTTTTTTTCCTACAAACTTTTAAAAGCACTCTCTACCAACTAAACGCATTCCATTTAGCTTTCAAAGTTACATTATACATTAATAATGAAAACCATTTAGTGGTGACTTCTTTATTTTCTCAAATTTTTTCTAAAAGTCGCAAACGAAACGAATTTTGTCCTAATTTTTTTTGTAATGACTTACCTTGTTCATAGACACAAGCACAATTTTTGGTAACTAATTTGCAAATGTTTACATTTGATTTGATTCATCTCATTGCATGCTTGTGTTCAAGTTTCATATCACATGTAGCTCGGTGTCCCTTTAGAATACATTTTTTTCTCAAAATAAAAAAAAATATCTAAAAATATAAGCATGTTAGGGATGGTTTGAAACCTCTACACAACAATTTTGAGTTCAAAATTCATTATATTTTTTGAAATAAAAATAGTCAAATTAATTCAAAAAAGCATTTTAAATTTATTATTTTTGTATCTCCCAAAATAGTTTTGATTTGAATGCAATTTAGGTATACTGAATCTGTTACATTCATGAGGAACTACACCAATTTTGGTTCTTTTTTTTCAAATGTTAATCTATGTACAAGTTTTAAAAATTCATGGAATGATTTTGAATTGAGTCACTAGCATGTGGGGCCGTCAATTGATTTAGGTCTTCTTGACACGGAAACGTACTTTGGTACTCTCAAAGACAGGTGGGACCTCCTCGGCTCCTCTGGTCCCATCCGTGCCCACAAGTTCCAGCCGAGTCCCCCCTTCTCCTCCCCGTTCCAGTTAGGGTTTCGCCACCGCCGCTTCCACCTCCATCTCGAAGATGGGCAAGGTTGGGAAGAACCATGGCCAGTCAGCACGCACCTCTCGAAAAAAGCGGGACGCATCTAGTAAGTTCACCCGGGGATCCGGCGTCGAGGTGGCGCCTGAGGCCAGCGCGGGTCGGGAGATCCCCTTCGCCGCCGAGCGTGCGCCTGAGGCCAACGCGGGCCGGGAGATCCCCTCCGCCTTGAGCGGCGAGAGCCATCACGCACGGAGATGCGCTCGGCTCCGTGGCCAACAAGACCATGGCCGGCGCCACTGCGTCCTTGTCCTTGTCACCGGAGCACAATGTGAGTACGATTTTTCTCCACCACTTTCCCTCTCTAATCCGCGTCCCACTATGATCTCCGGCTAGGTTAGGGTTCCGGAACCAGGTTAGGGTTCCGGATTAGGGTTCCGGCACTTCATAGTTGTTTTGTAGAGCACTGATCTTTGCATAACTCACTGCAAATATTGTGTCTGATTAATTTTATGAGCACTGGAACTAATTAGTTGTCTCATTCAACTTACGAAGATTGCTATATGGTGTTCCGTCTTTTATTTCCCAATTATTGTGTCATGTTCCTATATTTGGGTCATACTGTTTCTTCAAGTGATATGAGTGGCATGATCGCACAAATATCTGCTAAACTTACAGGAGTGCCTGGAGGGGTGGATCCCCCTAGGCTGCTCTAATTACAAATTGAAACTCTTCATTTTTGGGGTGGTTTTGTGGGTTCTATGGAATATAAGAAATAAATCTGTTATTGAGGGGTTGTGTCCTCATTCTCCATCTGATGTAATATATATAATTCTTTTTAGCATGCAGCTAAGAGCAGAAGAACAAAGCAAGTTGGACGCCGGGGTGGCGCGAGTCATGAATGGTCGATGCCATTTCGTGGAGAGTCCAAGGAAAACCACCGGTCGAGGTCATCATCTGAAAGGAGTGTAGGGGATTTAGCTTGTGCTGTTTGTATGATCCGTTTTAGGCTTTCCTGTTTTTGTAAGCTTTGGCTGGTCTTAGCCCTGGTTTTCTCCCGGTGGTCTTTATGTACTAGAATCTGTAAGCTGGCAACCCCTGTGTGTGTAAACTCGTGGTGAAACCTGTACTCTCTTATATGCTTTCAATATAAGCAGTGCTTTTGTAACAGATGGTCGATGCTTGAGGTTGTTGCTGCAGTCGAGAAGGCAACAAACAACAAGTAGTGCTTTTGTGTTGATTGTGTCTGTAAATAGGGATGAAATTCCAGTATTGATGACTACTTCTTCTCGAATCCGATCGATGTTCAAGATTTTAATTACTTGTGGTTTCAGGTGAATGGAATTGTCTGTAGTCCGACATTTTACTGGTTTTGATCTTTTGATGTGAAATGCCTACGATATTTGGTTCAGCTTGTACATATGCAAATTTTTACATGTATACATGCCTTGGCTGTTGAGTTTCTTGTATGGATGATAATATCTGTCACATGGAACATTTTCTGGCGAAAGAAAGGGTCTGTAGATCACACTGTATGACAAAACAACGTTCAGGTTTTGTGGTTATATAGTAATTTTATTCTCTTAATAATTTTCATTGTTCCTGCCTTCATTCTGCCTATTTTGTTTCTGGCTTTTTTCATGGAGTGCTTGCTGTATCGAGTGCTCAACTCTAACTGAACCAAGATAAAATTTAACAAGGACTGGGTCATTAACCTGGTCAGACCAGTTCTGAAGCATTCGGATGGATCATGGTACTCAATAAAAGCACTCGGACGAAACTAAAAACAAGCATGTACAAATGCCCAAAATTAGATGATATTTGTCTTACTAGATAGTTCGATCGTCGATCCGATGCCTTTCCTCCACTCCACAAAGCCACAAATATAGGTTTCTTTACTAATGTAAACACTACCTTTTTAGCACCAACTACAAACAATTATGTTTCCACAACGTCACAGATGAGATCGATCATCATAGATAAACGCAAGAACACAGATGTACCAACATCACCTAACAAAACCTCATCACATGGTACCTCACTTAAAACTGCAATCTATCACATAATTTGCGGTGTTCATTCAAATTGAAAAACTGAAGTCATGACCGAGGATCACTTCACATTCAAGATAATTCATGGCATCAATATACTTCAATGCCAAGCCAGTCCAACTGAATGCAATTACTATTCACATGATCTGTATTGTTTTGCAGAGTAATTCAGTTAACCAGAACAAGAACAGACACAAAATTCATTAACCATGTCATTGCTTTACATGATCTAATGCAGCATAATAGACAGTATTTGCCATCCAGTTATGGTTTTCAGATCACAATGACCGAATCACTGTGTCTCACCTCCATATGTCTCTGCTTCAATGTTGGGGATAATTGCTGCTTGGCAGTGAAGGACCTTCTAATCTTCTAACCATCCAGCACTTTTCATGAAACAAAGCCCTTGTTGAAGTTTCAGAGCTCTAAAATGACAGATTTTTCCACCACTCCATGAGAACAGGATAATACAGGTCAAGCCATTAGTGAAACCATCCTGAGCCCCTGAAATTTCAATGTGACATGCAAGTTGAGCTTACAAGTTATGTGAAAATGGGAGCAAAGATTGAACAACTTTTCATCATGCATTGCTAATAGTAAACCTGTACTAAACGACCATCTACTCTTGAAAACATCTATGCAACTGTCTACATCTTCTATCCAAGCATTCATGAGACATTAATTAATTTGTTCTTTGTATCAAGTTGCAATTCAGAGTTGGTTGTGAGGAGGGCGATAGTGCTAACCTCGGATCCGCAGCAAAGAGCCGCTCGGCGGGGATGGGAGCAAGGCGGTCGGGGGGACTTTTCTTGAAGGAAGGAAAGCGGCCGGGATCTGCATGGCTGGTGGAGAATGGAGCCGCGGCCTCGGCCTTGCCCCACGGCCCTCGGCCTTGCCCACGGCAAGGCACCCGCCGCCGCCGTCTCCGCTCGACCATGTGCAAGAGGAAGAAGGGGAGGGAGAGGTCGCTTGTGCTCCGCTTAGGTGGAGGGCGGCCGCACTGCGGCCATCCCCACGCAGCGCCCCCTCGTCTGCTGGCCAGCGAACTGAAGCGCTTCTAAACCCAAACCATCTAAAAAGAAAAACTTTAGTAAACGAATTATACATCTTAACTATATTCCTAAAAACATTATTTTCACATTTATGAAGTGACCATTATACCCTTGTTAAAAAATAAGAACCACAAAACTGCAATTAATGTCATCTCCTAATCCCCACATTTGTGGAGGAAAGTGGAGGAAAATTTTCCTCCTAGGCCCACTCGTCATAGAGATAGGAGGAAAAATTTTCCTCCATCCAATTTCCTCCCATTTCCTCCTAGCCTCATAGCCCTCCGATCGACCGCTCTCGGACGACGTGAGCCAATCATTTTGTCCCCAAGGATAATAAAATTTTTTACAATCAACCCTACAAGTGAACCTCTGTTCAGCATGTATCAATAATGACATGCCCCTCTTCCAGTAACAGGATTATGCAACAGGAAGGACAAATCTGCTTCGAGAATACACAAGGTCAATGCAGATATATGGTGGCAGCATATCAAGAATTTATACATGGGCTCAGATCAACAGAAAAGTTAGTTCACAAAATTAAAAAGCAAAGTGGTCTCAACACATGCACCCCACATCACACAATCGACAGAATCACGTAGCACACCGTTTATTCATACATATACAAGCAGAAAACAGAAATGGTAGTTGCAGAGTATTTTTTTAATGGTAACGGGAGGGGTATATCCCTACTGGTTATATTAAATCCAAGAAAGGTCTTACAATGGAGGGACAATGAAGAGACAAAGAAAGAGATGAAGAAAATAAAAAAGTTACAATGTTTGCTCTAGCCATGAACGCATCAGAGATTTTCGTTCTTCTTTTACGCGCAGCATAACCTGAGTAAAAATTCCCGTAAAGATCAAATCGTTCCTTGTCATCCATATACTCCAGGTCTTGATAATGATGATTTCCAGGTAAAATGTCACCTGCAGTTGTGTTTTGAAACTTTCCAGAACAGAGTATGGTTCATCATCAGAGTTAATGAATCAACCCAGCAGAATCCAATATTCTTGGGTAAATGGACACGCAAAACTCAAATGATATAGAGTTTCATCTCCTCCATTGTAGCCAGAGCCACTCAGTGGCGTTTCTGAATGCAAAAAAAAAAAAAAAAAAGAACAGGGCACGCACTGAAGGAAAAGTAGTTCTAAAATGTCACAAATCCAAATTATCCAACCCGCGACGGTAGTATCTTGTTGGAAACATGTAATTTGTAATGATGCCCAGTTGTAGACACCCAGTTCTTCACCGTGGCGTTTCTGGCGCTGCTCTTGAAGTCCAGGTAGCCACAGCGAGGAGACCTCTTGCATATCCTCATCGAGCAACAGCTGCTGCAAGTTGTCCAACTTCTCAACACATCTCAGGTTTGGACAATCATGTGCATACAACTCTCGCACTTGGGGAACATTCGAGATCCTCTGCAGGTCATCACAGTTCTGCAGTAAAAGCGTTTCAGAGAGGAATGGGAGGTCCGCCACCACCTCAAGGCTGTTAACGTCCCTTAGTTGGAGCTCCTTCAAACTGGTGGCCTCCTGCCCAAGCTGCCATGGGAGAGCACTCAGCTTGGGGCAACGCACAATATCCAATTTTTTCAAACAAGGCAGCAGATGAATCCTTGGAGGTGGGGCTCCCCCGTTCTGCTTCACACAAGCTATGGCATCCTCTCCCTCCTCCTTATAATTACCTCCTCCAGCTGCTGCGTCAACAACAAAGCTCCAATCCTCCCAGTTGGGCATAGCCCAGATAATCATCGATTCGAGCATAGGAAAGCTACTACCTCTGTCGATCCAGGAATACGACCCACAGCCAAGAAACTCGGGTCCAATCTTGGTAACTGCAGTTGCACCCTTGATCCTGACATACTTCAAGTTAGGAAGTTGCCCAATTGGAGGAAGATGCGTACATGATTTGCAATATTTGAGTTCCAAGAGCTTCAGTGAAGGTAAATGCATACCACACGCCAGCCAAGTGGGTAACCTCCGGCCAAAGTACCTCTTATAGACTAGAAGTTCCAGGTTGCGTGGAGGGATTAACTGCTCAAATAGCTTCTCGATTTTACTGACTTTCTCTTCAGAGTACGGTTCATCTTCACATTCAGTGCATAATAGATACAGAGTGTTTAGATACCTCTTACTTGCTAGTAGTAAATCTGAACTACGAGGACCCGTGTGTTCCAGTTTAATCATATGAACCTTTCTCAACCGTGCAAAGAGGACCCAGTTCTTCTAGGTTCCATCCATCTTGCATTCTAGTACCATATTGTTACTACAAACATTCAACTGGAAATCCTTTTAAATCGTTGAGAAATTCCAGTTTGCCGATACCTTTTGGAACCCGATTGATTGGTGTTCTGTAGAGACCAAGGCGCCTTAAGTTGCATAAGTTAGTGATTCCTGAAGGGAGACTGTGCAAAGCATCACAATGCTGTAAGTCCAATGTTTGAAGATTTTGAGTGAACCAATGGTCTCAGGTAGACAAATTATCCTGGTCTTATTAACACAAAATAAGCGTAGATGGATCAAATTTCCAATTGAATTTGGAATACTTTTTAAGCTTGACCCACTCAGGTCCAAAACATGTACATGTGAAAGTCTTTTGAAAAGTGAATGATCAAGTGTTAGTGACTTGCCACAGAAATTAATGGAAGTTCTGGCTCTCAAGTTTGGCTTGTCCAGACTAGTCAAGTCAACCTTATCCTTCTCTGTTACAACTGAAACGCCGCAGTTTAGATATCCTTTTATCCCCAATGACTGTGGGTCTCCGTGGAAACATTCTTCTCTTGATAGATGATGACCAAGCTGCCTTAAAGATCATGCATTTTGCACCTGTCTTGCTCAAAATGGAAATAATCTGGAAGGAGGATGTTTCTTGAGATCAATTCATAGTAGTATTCTTTGCTGTATCTTCTTCTAATTGGCTGTGGTGCTTTCTACAAAGTTTTCAACCCACAACCTGACAAGATCATCGCGATGCATTATCCAATCTTCAGGATACAAAGAGCAGTAAAGGAAACATTGCTTCAAATTTTGTGGAAGTTCATCATAACTCAAGTACAAAGCACCTCTCAGTTCGGCAGGGATCTTATCCATGGACCAAGCATCATTGTTAAGTATCTTCTGCCATTCAGTCTCAGTTTTCTCCTTTGTCAATAGAACACTTGCAACAACCCTAATTGCAAGGGAAGGCCACTGCATTTTCGAACAATATCTTTTCCTGTATCCCACAAGTTATGCACTTCTTTCTCATCATTAATGTTCATACTCTACAAAGAAGCTCCCATCCTACTTCTTCTGACATCAATTCAACTCGATGCATATGTTCAACACCAATTGCCTTTGCCACTTTATCATGTCGAGTTGTTACTATAATTGTTCCCGAGCTGAAGTATTTAAAGGAATCCTTAGCAAATTTATCCATACATCAGACTGCCACAAATCATCCAGCACAAGGAAAAACTCGTGTCTTCAAGGGCTTCTGCAAGCTTCGATTTGAGCTCTCAAACACTTTCACCTTTCTCTGGGTGCACTCCGATATTTCGTACTTCTTTCAAAATATCAACTTCGTTGTATTGTTGGGAAACGCAAATCCATGCATGTTTTTGAAGTTACCTTTCACTCTATGGTCATTGTACAATTTCTGAGCTAGTGTTGTCTTTCCAACTCCTCCTGTTCCAACAATACCTATCTTGTAAGCCTTCTTATCCCATGTTCCAGCACCAACCCTGCCAATATATCAGTAGCTTGTATGATCTCCTTTCCAACAATATTCGGTTCTACAAGGTGGGATGTTTTCTCATATTCGGTACTGAAATGCTGTCAACAGGTTCTGTTTGAAACATGAATTTTGTTCCCAACTCTGTAATCCTCTCTATTCTTGCATTGAAGCTTTTGATCTCTATGGCAATCTCATGATGTATCTTTATAGTACAAAAGCAAGCAATCAGTGGAAAACCATTGCAAGTCGTTTTTTGTTGCTGATGATGAAGGGTATTCTCTACCAATGCAATCTGGAATCTTTTATAATTGAACCAGTCAAATCCAAAACTCTAGTGCACGGAAGTCTTCTAAATATTGTATTTTCCACACTTACTGACTTGGTGCAGCGAATAAGCAATGTCCATGCTCCTATATGCTCTATGTTCATGATGGGGAGCATAATGGATTCTTTATCAGTACAAACTGAAATGTGTTGTAGTTTGAATAACAATTTAGCTTCCAATGACTCTAGATCTCCACAGAAATGTTCATCCTGAGATAAATGTAGACCTAGTCGTCTTAAAAGATCATGCATTTTACACCAAGAGTTGTCGGCATATTTAGGGTCTGGATGAAGGAGATTCCTATATATCAATTCATTGTAATATTCGTTAGCTGTATCCTCAAGAAGTTGGCCGTCTTGCTTTTGTATAAAACCTTCGGCAACCCAATGTTTTATAAGATCATTTTTAGACATGCTATAATCTTCTGGATACAAGGTGCAGAAGAGGAAACATTGCTTCAAATGACATGGTCGGTCATCATAGCTTCAATACAATGCTCCTCTCAGCTCAATAGGAACTTTGCTCATGGACCACGCACTATTCTTTAGAATTTGTCTCCATTGATTCTCAGTTTTCTCCCTGCATGCTAGAACACTAGCTATAACCTTGATTTGCGAGGGGAAGACCACCACACATACGGACAATCTCCTCCCCTATACCCCTTAAATTGTGCACATCAGTCTCTTCATTAATGTTCATACTTTTCCAAAGTAGCTCCCATCCTACACCATCAGACATCAATTCAACTTGATGCACATCTTCCACACCAATTGCTCGTGCGACTATATCGTTACGAGTAGTCACAGAAACTATATCATTTTCTTTTGTCTCGATTCTCGAACCTTGAGTTTCGATGGCTCAAGTTTGTGGCCTCGCAAACGTTTCGCCACCGAGGGGCTTCTGTTGGGGGATTCGGAATCGAGTCCATTATAGTCAAAACCATAAGATTGACACTGCTCGGCAGGAGCAATTCGAAAGGTTAATAGCGAAACCCCGAAGCCAATCAACACCTTTTTATCTTTCGTATCATAGCTTTCGCCAGGTACCCTTCGTCGCCCGAAAGCCCCTATACAGGGCGGACAGTTCAATTTGCTAAGTTTCAGGTTTGATGATCTCGTTTTCTCCAAGACGAAACCCAGGGCCGGATCCTCCCAATCCAATGAGCGTTAGCCAAAATATCGCCTGGGGGTTTCGTCGCTTCTAACGACTTATCCGTTCGTTTTTTGGCTTTGCGTATGGTGCAGGGGAACAAGAATTCACTGGGCGAAAGGGACATCTCCAAAGATCGAAGGTCTTCACCCGACAGGCGCACGTGCTGATGCCGAGAAAAGTGCCGTGATATGCGGCGTGACGTCAAGGAGCGCCGATTACGTGAAGACCTAATGGAGATTTCCCAAAATTAGTCTAGTACATTCTTGTGTGGGTGGACAAAGAGACAGAAGGAAATCATGACAAAGCAAAGAACATAGGATGCAATAACAGAGGACTAGCTGGAAACCAGAGAACAGTCCATTACCAGCTATAAGCCTCCTTTTCCATACATCACATGAATTTTGCCAAACTTGCAGGTCGTGATAAGGAAGGAGACCGACTGGCTTGACACTGCCCTAATCAGAAGGTTGAAGGCTTTCTGACTTGCTATGAAAGTAAATTGAATAGAGAAGTAGTATTAATGGGGTCCAACATAATGGTATATGGACATACTAATCATGTAAGTGTGTTGCACAATTATGGGAAAGGGGTGGGGTTGACCAATCAGATTCTAGGAACAAACAAGTCTATGCTGACGGAAATAAGAAGAAATCAACCAAATATACAACATGACTTACACGAAGAGAGAAGGAAAACAAAATATGTGAACCCTTTATTGATTACTAGAACTTTTTTGTGACCTTACCAAAATGAAATGATGCAGAAGCAGATGAGCAAGATGAAGAGCCAAAGAGCACTTCCTACTGAACTAGCATCCCAGTTCCTCCTCTTAACTCTAGGATCTCCAACTCTAAGCGCCGGTGAAAAGTGATGAGGTGGTATTCATCAGGAGTTCAGGACCGCTGTGTTCATGAATTATTACTAACATCTGCTTGGAAGCGTTTTGTCTCTGCTAATCATCAAAGCAAGAGTTTCGGCGGACCCGATCACATGGATGGTAAAGTTAAAATATGTCCTCGAGGGTGACAAGCCACCAGCTTCTTGTCATCATGTCTTTAAACAAATATAAGCAGCCAGCGCAACCAAAATAAGTTGTGGTTTCTTTAAGATGGCTGGCTTAGCTGTATATGCATCTGATGTCTAGACTTCAGTGGTACTGAATGACATGGTAAGGTTTGGATGACCATCAAAGCATCATCAACATTTGGAAATATGCCATTACAATTTTCACGGTTCAAAAATATGTCATCGGTGTGTCACTGACACGTGGGTGCCACCACAGTTACTGACATGTCGGTCAGGATGACATATCTCCAATTTAGCAAAATTATAATGGCATGGTTCCAATTTGTGTGTGTTTGATGGATTTGATTTGTGTGTATGTGATGGATTCATGAACTTCAGTGATTCTTGCAGATGAATTTCTTGATCTTTCCATCTTGATTTGGATTGCTCTTCTTTCACTTTCATACTTGTAGTGCCTGGGCCGACACTAGCACGCCGTGCTGGTCGTGTCACTGTGCCGGCACGACACGGTAAAACCTTCATCGTGTAGTGTCTGGGCCGACTAGCCGGCACGGCGTGGCAGCACGGCGCTCCACGATTAAGGTGTCGTGCCCAACCGTGTTGTGCCTAATCGTGTCCTGCTCATACGTGTTCGTGTCGTGTAGTGTTGGGCCGCCCATTTGTCCATCTATAAACAGCAGCAGGAAGCATGCACGGTCGACTAGGTGTCTTCACTTGCTGCTGCGACGCAAGCAGAGTTCAAAGAAAACAGAGTAGTTGTGAATAGAACAGAGTCACACCGGATGTTCTGAAGTGCAAGCCACATAGGTACCAAAGACTTGTGCCTCAGCTGCAAACATTTTTCCATCTATAAACAGCAGCAGGAAGCATGCACGGTCGACTAGGTGTCTTCACTTGCTGCTGCGACGCAAGCAGAGTTCAAAGAAAACAGAGTAGTTGTGAATAGAACAGAGTCACACCGGATGTTCTGAAGTGCAAGCTACATAGGTACCAAAGACTTGTGCCTCAGCTGCAAACATTTAATACAGAATTTGCAACCAAACTAATCCCATGAACGAAAAGTGCAAACATTTGATTCAGAATTTGCAACCAAACTAATCCCATGAATGAAAAGATTTCATTGCAACCAATTAACTGTAACGCATCACCGTCGAGCTTACATTTGACAAATTGATGACTCGAAGCAGTAAGTTGCAACTAGCACAAAATTAAATTGGTTTACAGTGCCACTTGATTTGTTCACATAAAATTCATTACTGAGACTACAACAAGTAACAGAAGTTTCTATTGCACAGAATAAATAGTAGCAATAACAAAATAAATTCTCAGTTTCACAATAGCAACATAAGATGGGTGTTCTTCACACTACCAGTTCACAGAAGAATACCAGCTTACCACAGAATTAACCGAGAAACTTATGTCGCTAACATTTTATTCAGACATGCACGCAGACAAGGGTAGCAAAACAAATTTGTTGCCACAGGCCAAAGATCCAAGAGGGGAAGTCTTCTGGCTGTGTTCCCACATCATCACCTTCCACCCAAAGCATGCACGTCCACAAGTAGATGCTTGGTGGATAAATGTCCCCTATCGCAATGTTAATGTAAAGTCGCTCCAGTATGCTTTTCGAAGCCAAAAGATATACTAGTTAGTTACGTGCTGATGACAACGAAATAGAGCACGAAAAGGAAAGCAAGGGACAGAACACTAATCAAGTATGCAGTGAATGTCCATACCTTTGCATATTCATAGCTGTATACAATCATAACCAAGTGTAGACATCCAGGTCTTCTCCGGGCAGATGCCGGCGCTGCTCCTGGAGTCCAGGCAGCCACCATGAGGATATATCCCGCATATCCTCTGTCAGAAACAGCTCGTGCAAACTGTCCAACCCCTCGACACGCCTCAAGTTGGGACAGAGCTGCACACGTAGCCGTCTCACTTGGGGGATACTTGAGACCCTCTCTACGCCTTCACAATCCACAAGGAAAAGCGTCTCAGAGAGGAATGGGAAGTTCACCACCAGCTTCATGTTGTGCACGTGTCTTAATTGGAGATCCTTCAAGCTGACGGCCTCCTGTCCAAGCTGTTGTGGGAGAGTTCTCAGATTGGGGCAGCGTTCAAGTACCTACTTCTTCAAACGAGGCAGCAGCTGCATCTTTGGTGGTGGGTCTTCCCCCATTTGCTTTGTAGCAGTTCCATCCTCTCCCACTTCCTTATCTGCTGTAGTTTCTTGTTCTTTAACAACAAAGGTCCACTCCTCTAAGTTGGGCATATCCACGACGACCAATGTTTCGAGCTTGGGGAAAGCAACTGACTCTGCAGATCCGGGATTACCCACCCCACAGCCAACAAACTCGGGTCCAATCTTGGTGACTGCAGTTGCTCCCTGGATTCTCAGGAATTTCAAGTTGGGAAGCTGCCCTAGTTGAGGAAGTTGCGTACATAAGTCACAATTTTTAAGTGCCAAGCCTTTCAGTGAAGGCAAATGTCTAGCAATACCCAACCAGAAGGGAAAACTCCGACCAAAGAATCGCTTCAAACGTAGAGCTTCCAAGTTTTTTGGAGGTGTTAGCTGATCACATACCTTCTCAATATTACAGACAACCTCTTCAGAGTATGGTTGCTCTGCACATTCAGTGCACTGTAAATCTAATTTTTTAAGATGCTTTTTGTTCGTTAGTAGTAAATCTGTACTACAAACAGTGCATGCAAAGAGGACCCAACTCATCTAGATTCCATCCATCTTGCATTCCAGTGCTATAATGACTTCTACCACCAATTGAAAATCCTTCTAAATTATTAAGAAATTTCAAACCCCCAATACCTTTTGGAACCTTATTTATTGTTGAACCTCTGAGACCAAGACTCCTTAAGTTGCATAATCTACTGACTGCTAAAGGAAGCCTGTGGAAACTGTCACACTTCTTCAATTCCAATACCTCAAGGTTTTTGAGAGAACCAATAGACTCTGGAAGGCAAGTTATTCTGGTCCCATTAAGATTCAACAAGCGCAAATGAATCAAACGTCCAATATAATCTGGAATAATCTGTACACTTGACCCACTTAAATCTAAAACACGAATATATGGAAATTGCTTGAAAATTGAAGATTCAGCTGCCAGTGACTTGCCGCAGAAATTTATTGAAGTTCTCACTTTGGGTAGACGCATGTCCACAGAAGGTAAATGGAGCATATCATTGCCTGTTACAACTGATACACGTCGTAATTTAGATATTCTCTTGCCCTCCAACGACCGTGGGTCCCCAAAAAAACACTCTTCTCTTGATAAATGTTGAGCAAGCTGTCTTAAGAGGTCATGCATTTTGCACTTGTATTGGTCTCCATACATAGGATCTGGTAGGAGGAGGTTTCTTGAGATCAACTCATAGTAGTATTCTTCTGCTGTATCTTCCAGTAGTTGGTTACTTTGCTTTTCAATAAAGCCTTCAGCAACCCAGAGCCTGATAAGATCATCACGACATAATGTCCAATCTTCAGGATACAGAGCACAGTAAAGAAAACATTGCTTCAGGTTTTGTGGCAGCTGATCATAACAAAAGTACAAAGCACCTCTCAGTTCAGGAGGGAGCTTACTCATGGACCAAGCATCATTGCTTAGAATCTTCTGCCATTCAATCTCTGTTGTCTCCTTAGCTGCGAGAACACTAGCCATAGTCCTAATTGCAAGAGGAAGTCCACCACATTTCTGAACAATTTCCATTCCTTTGCCACGCAAGTTGTGCACTTCTTTCTCATCAGAGATATTCATACTCTTCCAGAGTAGCTCCCATCCTACTTGCTCTGACATCAATTCAACTCGATGCATGTGTTCCACTCCAATTTCCTTTGCAACTGTATCATGTCGAGTAGTTGTTACAATTGTTACATGAGCTGTAGTATTGAATGGAGTTCTTAGCAAATTGGTCCATACATCAGACTCCCACAAGTCATCCAACACGAGGAAAAAGCTGTGTCCTTTGATGGCTTCTGCAAGTTTGCCTTGAAGCTCTCCCATGGTTTCCCCATTTTCTTGGTGTACTCCAACATTTCGAAGTATTTCTTTCAGCATAGCAACTTGAGAGTATTGTTGCGAAACGCAAATCCATGCATGTTTGTTAAAGTTACCCTTCACTCTTTGATCATGGTACAATTTCTGAGCTAGTGTTGTTTTCCCAATTCCTCCTGTTCCAACAATTGCTATCTTGTATGCCTTCTTGTCCCTGTGCTCTAACACCAACCTTGCCAATCTATTGGTAGCATGTTTGATCTCCTTTCCGACAAGATTTGGTTCTACCAGGTGAGATGCTTTTCTCATATCTGACACTGAAATTCTATCAGCAGGTTCTGTTTCAAATTTGAATTTTGTACCTAACTGTGCTGTCCTCTCTATTCTTTTGTTGAGGCCTCTAATATGCATAGCAATCTCACGACGTGTCTTGATAGTCGAAAAGCAAGAGAAAGTTGGAAATCCATTGCATGTATTTAATTTTCTCAATGGCAATGATGATGGATGTTCCCCTACTAAGTTGCTTCCTTTGAACCGGGCCAAGTCGATGATATCATCAGCATCATACATAGCATCTCTCAACTCACCAAGCCAATTACTAACAGCTGAGTCTTCCATCCTCCTTCGATCAGCATCTTTGAGAAAACACTGTACATATGTCATCATTTGTTGAAGCTCCTGGAGGTCTTGTTTGACACCTAGTATGCGTATTGCTTCATCTGTAATTATTTCTTGGACCTTTTGGATGCATGAGCCAGCTAGTGAAAATAATATGGTTGCCATATGGTAAATCCTTCGAAGAAACCCGCCAGCAATAAAAAGCCACTTTCACTGACAGTATGATTGGCCAAACTGGACGATGTCAATCCAAAACGTGTACACCTGGAAGTACACAAGGTTGCTATTAGTGAAATTTGTATTACCTACATGCTCCCGTGTGCACTAGCTAGCTCAAGCAGTTTTTTAGAACTAGCGGTATATATTAACTTGGCAGAATTAAAAGGGATGCCCGCGGATGGATTAACTAGATGCCATTCTACAAGTCAAAAGTCAATGACATAACATGTGCAAACAAACGGATGCAACAGCAGATTAGTTGTTCGGAAGCAGCAACTACACTGATGCCAGGTAATAGTCTATGCAATTGACAACTACTCTCTTGAGCTTACCAGACCAAGGAGTTATCCAAAGGCGACGGCTTACCATGAGCTGACGAGCTCAGCTGAGCTGAGAAGAACAGAGCTGAAAGATCACACAGGCAGTGAGAGGTGGCCAACATAAATGAACAGAATCAGGTACACTGCCAAGACCTGGAAGTGGAGGCCGGATCTATTTTTCCATAATCCGAAGGTACACTGCCAAGAAATGTGAATCAAGCTTGCATTAAGAGAAGGTAATGGGGCAACAAACCATCAAGGAGCAGACAAGAATTTTAGCTTCCAAACTGAAACTATAGGCTGAAACAGTTCATTACCAAAAGAGCACTCGCTACTAAACCATCATCCACAGTCTCTCCTCTTAAAATTTCTCCCACCAGGGTGTGACAAACCCCCAGATGACTATGGGACAACCGGTAAGGCACTGATCAGAGTTGCATATAGAGATCAGTTTGTCCCTATGCAATTTTTTTGCTCCGAACCGTCGAACAGGATCTCCTGAATAAGTGGTCCATCAGGAAAGTTTTATGACAACAGAAAGGATGAAATCAGAATACCTTCTTCATAAACTGGATGCCATGCCAGAAGCATTCTATGTCCAAGGAGACAAGGACATACCTTGATCACAGAGCAGACAGAAAGGATGCCAACACCGGGGGAGGAAACGGAAACTAGTGATCACTTTCTGCAAAAGTCAATTTGGTTCAATGCAAATTGTGTTTTTTTCTCCCAAGGATCTCTTGAATCAGTTGTCCAACAGGAACCGGTGCATTGTACAGTGATCTCGCTTCTGCTATCTCTGCATGAAAGAAATGTGTTATGAGAAGCACAAAGGATGAAATCTGAATTACTTCTTGACTAACTGGAAGTCAGGAAGCTCTACGTATACAAGACCCAAGAGCATACCTCTTCCTTGCATCAGCAGGCCGAAAAGATGCAACAGCAGAGGAGTAAATGGAAACTGGGAGGACTTTTAGCAAAAGCCTCCTCTTCCTTGCATCCTCTGCTTCCTATAGGCTGTTGGTGCGTTTGAATATTGTGGAAGAAGCCAGTGCAACGAGCTTCCTATGGGCTGGGCTGCCTATGGTTGTGGGCATCGATTCAATATCAGTAAGTAAATACGTAATACTCCCTCTGTATCAAAATATTTGTCACCGTTGACTTTTTCTCGCAACTTTGACCATTCGTCTTATTCAAAAATTTATTGCAAACATGTAAGACGAGCTTAAAATACATACAATAGTAAAACATATAGCAAACAAAATAAATTTTAATTGCACAATTTTTTGAATAAGACGAATGGTTAAAGTTGTAGAAAAAAGTCAATAGCGATAAGTATTTCGATACGGAGGGAGTAGTTATGCAAATCGCTTCAGAGTAGGCTTTTAGCTAGGTTGGTGATGACATATATGTGGTAATTAAATCGCCAAGTTCAGTCATCATATCTGTAGTTAGAACTGTTTTGCCTTGAGATTCCACGGGCACACATGTGCACAGGACCCGGCCGGGGACACCAACAATGAGGCACGCAATGTCCGGGCGGTATCCATCAGGACCCATGTGTAGATGAATAATCATTGTTAAGGTTTGTTTGCAAGCGCCTTGTCTCTGTTAATCATCAAAGCAAGTTGCACAATTATAAGTACCCAGGCTGACTGGCTCACGTTGATGGTGAAGTTAAAATATGTCCACGAGGGTGACAGACCACCGGCTCCTTGTCATGACGTCTTAAACAAACAAATACTCCTGTGCAACCAAAACAAGTGATGGTGTGTATAGGCTTGCGTAGCTGTACACATATGCACCTCATTTCAAAAATTAGTCGCCTTGAATAGCATGTCAATTGTTTGTGCAATTTAACAAGTGGATTTTTTTTTATGAAAGCTGCCAGCTCTAGTTAGGAATGAGAAGAAACGAGCCTCTCCCCGGATGTGACACGCTACTGACTCAAAAAAAAAAAAACTAAGTCGGTGGGGGTAAAACCGCCTCCACAGGTTTCATTAAGAGAAGGAAAGCCAACTCCCGGCTTAATTAGAAAATCTCGGAACCCCGGCTTCACCGGCGAAAGGGTTTTTTCGGGAATAAATCCCCCGCTGAGACAACCCGCGCCGGCTGAGATTCGAACGCGGGCAGCTGGGCAGCTCATCTGCCACACCAACTAACCGGGCTAGCGCCCGTTCTCACACACTGCTGACTCCACTGAATTCATGTTCAGAAAGCAACCTTAACATTAGATAAAACTTGGCACTCGAAAAATTGGTGATGGGTACATTATCCTCATCGAGCCGGGCATAATAATTAACAAAAATATACTAACCTCGAGGCTTCAGAATAGACATATATATATATATATATATATATTCCTATCTCGACTCTTTCATAGGCCCACTAGAAACCTCATCACCAGGACAGCACCAAAAGTTGAGGCCCAATGGAGCCCAGTACGCACCTGCAGCCTCTGAACTGCACATTTTCCTGGACCAGATTCAACCCTGAGCAATGGAAGCTGGCATGGATACGAAATTGATCAGCACCCGGTAGCGCAGCCTGCGGAGAAAACAAACTGAAGGAAGCTACAACAGCAAATAAGTGAATGGCGAGCGTACACCTTCTGATTGCCGCTTCCTCGACGCTAAGCAGCGCGGGGGTTCTCGCCTAGGGGGCGACAACACGGGGCATCCATTCCGTCTTGAGCGCCTCCAAAGTCCCAGTGGTCTCCTTCCGCCACTGGTAGGGTGCGGGAGCCGAGAGGACGCGAAGATCTAATGACGCAGATTCGAGTGGTTGACCCAATAATCCAAAACCCAAAAGATAAAAAGTGATCTAATTACCCATTAGGTCAACCAACTAAACTTTAGGTGTTAAATAGTGTTGAGCATTGTGGGTTACTTGGGTAACCCAATCGCTACATGAAGGTCTCATCCCGAGCTCCTCCCCTCTAGAGTCGAACCTTTGAATTTAAAACTCTCGTTCACAATGGGTGTGTTTGGAGAAATATCCCTGAGTTATTTTGAGGGTTAATATTTAGCTTATAAAATAGCTCTTTAATAAAATAGTTTTTGGGTTGTTTGGATCCCCACAAGAGCTATTTAACTACCTATACATGGGACCCACACGCCCTCCCCCACTTTCCCCCTCCCTTGACGGCTTTACTCCTCTGCTCCTCCGCCAGGCGCCCGAGCGCGCAATGCCCCCTGCTCTCCCTCCCTCCCTCCCAACGGCGTCGGCCACCGCGGGCGCGGCGCCGGACAGCTTGGCATATGCGAACTCCAGCAGTGTATCGAATGCGGCCTGGCCGAGCCCGCCACCGCCAGACCCGTCCTCGTGGCTCGGGAAGAAGAGGTCATGCTGGCACTCCCCACCGCTGGCGCTAGTGCAGTTGGTCTTGAGAAAGAGCCTGAGGAGCACGTGGAGCAGGCCCGAGATGAGCAACACCACCATGACGAAGAGCACCGCGAGCATGATTCTCGCCGCCATCGTAGACGCTGCCGCCACGGCTACCGGGGGTCCTCCGTCGGCGCCGATGTCGATGCCGACGCCTACGCCGAAGCTCCCTCCAAAACACAGGAGAATCCATCCCCGCCACCGCCAAGAAGTAGTAGTACCCACTAGCGCCGCCACTGCCGGTCCCGGCCGCCGTGAGCCCACCTAGAAGCACGATGTCATGTAGCTCCCCATGGTGGTGGAGATCGATGAGCCACGGATCGGGCGCGCTGTGCTACTTTCATTACTTGATCTGGATGTCATTGACGACGTCGAAGCCGAGGCCGATGGAGTGTATGGCGGCCTCCGCGGCACCGTGCGGCATGGCTTTGTGCGCCGCCGTAGTCAAGCATCCAGCATCGTCCGCCTGCCTTGACCCGCCTTCTCCGGCAGCAAAGAGTTCGATTTGGGCGGCATCCGCGCTTGAGGAGCCTCGATTCCCGGAGCGCGGAGGCCGATTCGGGCGAGGGACATGTCGATCTCGTATCTCGACGGGGGGCGGGCGTGCGGAGGAGAGAGGTAGGAGAAAGCTGGGCGGGGTGGGGCGGTAGTGGGAGAAAGGGAGAAATGCGGGACGGGGGAGGGGGCACGGGGTCGGAGTTGTCACCACCGGGGGTCGTGGCGCTGCGTTCTGCGAAGACGACGACCGCCTCCATCGAGCACATGGCGAGGGCGAGGTCGAGGTCATCGGATGTGCCTGTGATTGGAGACGACGCAGGTGCGGGAGGCGACAGCGCGGGTTAGGGAGGCGGCGGCGGTGCGTGTAGGGTTGGAGCGTGCCCATCTCCTCGTGCGGGTGGGCTCATCAGGAGTGACCAAGTGAGGGAGATAGCGGAGTTCAGCGGGCCCACTTGAAATAGCCAAATTAGCATGTGTTGGGGGGATAATTTTTTTGGGTGTGCTAGTTTCAAATAGCACTAAAATAGCCCACCTATTTGGCTGCTTATTGAGCTATTCGGGCTAAAAGGGGGTGGGCTAAAAAATAGCTCATGGATTGAAACACCCCAAATATAATATTTTAGAGGATTTGATCGAAATCTGTTGGAGATTGCTTAATATAATAGTTCGCTACTTTGTGCAACTCGGTGAAGTCAAATCTATATGTGGGACCCATGTCCAGAGTTGTAACAACCCAGAAAATTAAGTTATGAAAATGTGAGAAAATTTGAACTTTTCAATGTATTGATGATGTGTCACCATAATTTAAACCCTTTTCTAATCTTTTCCTAATTCCTAAATAAATAAAACCAAATATATAAAAATATATTTTCAAATTATGGTAAAGTATGTGATTTGGAGTTTCTGGATTTTATTTGGTTTTTATTTGAGTGTGTTTGAATTTGAAAGTAATCAAATTCAATATATGGTTTAAACTAAATTCCAAAATATTTCAAAACCTCTTTACTAACTTCTGGGCCAGCTAACCTCTTCTAAGTCCAGCAAACCACCTTTATCTTCTAGCCTGAACAACCAAACCCGGCCTCTTTTCCTCTCGGTAGAAGCCAAACTCGCTAACGTTCCCTGTTCTTCTTCCTTCTTAGCCGAGTCGCACCGCGCTGCGTAAGCACGCTGGAGCCGTCACTGGCACGCACCGAGGGTGGCCGCCGAGGCGGACCCACGCGCTTTTCCTCTCGCGAAACCACATCTCTGCTCCTGCGGAACGGCGCTAAGCAAGCCGCGTCAGCGCAATGCTCCTTTGCCGCCAAGGCAAAGGGAGAGGGCGACAGCCTGTGTCCCCGGTTCCCACAGCCAGCAGCCAAAAAACCCGGGCGAGACCCTTGGCAAGCCAAATCGCATTTGGGGTCTTCCCCCTTTTGTCCCCTGTCCGCCGCCGAGTGAGGAGAGGAGGGGAAGGAAGAGAAGAAGGGAGGAAGAGGAGATTTGGGAGGCGCTTCGCCACCGCGACGAGAAGCCGAAGCCAAGGAGCGGGGAGCCAGAGCTGTCCGTGATCTGGAGAATCCCGTCCTGGCGGGTGGAAGCGAGGAGCACGCCGTCGTCGTCTTCCTGCGTCCGCCGTGATCTTCACCGCCGCGGTCTGCACACCTACCGTCGCCTCCCGGTGAGCGAGTGAACCGCCCCTCTTCTTCTTCATCCATGGGAGCGTGCCCTGCGCGCCACGCCCGGCCAGCCGTGCGTTTCTGCACCGCCGCCGCCCAGGCCGCCGGTTCGCCGTCCGTCTTGCCATGACCGTTACCACGTCGTCCTTGTGATGCCTGTGACCCAGCCTTCGTGCTGTGGAGTTGACTGCAGGAACGATGCGCCCGCCGCCGCTGCCGCGCGTTTCATTCGCGGGCACCGCGTCGTCGGCCGTATGTCACGACGAGGCGGACCTAGCGCGCTTGTGCTGTAAGCACCCCATATCTTTGAGCCACGCCGTTGTGTTTACGTGCTTGCATCTCCACCGCTTTGCTCGCGCTGCGTCACCGGGGCCGACTGGATGGGGCACCTCTTCTCCGGCTTAGGGGCGCCAATGCTTGTTGGTTTGCACTGCTTCAACCCAGTAGCCGGCACGGCCAGTCAGTCCCAAGCAAGGCCGCTCGCGTGTCACCTCGTCGCCGTTTCTCTGAGCCGCGTCGAGCGCCTGCGTGGCGCGTGGTTCGCCGCGGGTGACCAACCATGGAGCCGTGGCCGCGGCTCAACCACCTAACCCTAGCGAACCTCGCTCGCACTTGTATGCTGGCCAAGCCACCGCGCCCGAGAACCCCATCCGCCGGGGCGCGCCGCGCCGGTGTGTGCACGGATGGCAAGGCAGTCGCCCGGTTTGATCCAGGGGGCATGGATGGACTTTCTGGATGACAAGGAAGGGGCGCCACTTGGTAGTATGTCTGAGCCCGTGTCGGCCCCTTCATCTTTTTCCTGTGAACTCTGAGTTTATGTTCAGGGAGCTCTGTTAGACTTGGTCCATTCGGCCTAATGGGCTGAGTCTAATGGGCCTAATTTGGCCCACTAACTCTTCGGCCCGATAGCGGCCCATCAGCGATGGACGTCACGATGACGTCATGCTGATGTCATCACCTATTTTCAAAATAAAAATCCTTTTCTGTTTTATAAATGAATTTTGGAAATTAATTTATAAAACCTTTAATCTTTGAAAAATCATAACTAATTATTTATAACTCCGAAAAATATGAAACCAGTTTCTATATTTTTCTAAAATGAGGTGCTGTTTGTAGGTAGTATGGTTCTGTTTGAATCTTCTAAAATTGGGTTTCTTTGGATTTATTGCCTAGTTGTTTGTCGGTATCTTAGTGTCTCGTATCTCGTCCTGCACAGACTCGAGCTACAACCAGGAGGAGGCCTACGACCACGACTACAACCAGAACCAGGACTTGGACCTTGACCGGTGTCATGTCACTCCCAACCATATAGATCCCATGCTTGCTATAGTTGCTAGTGCTTAATTACTTTTGATGCATGTTTTGAAATTGCATAGACAATTGATTAGCCGTGCCTTGAAATTGTTTACCTTGTCCTTGGAACACCTACTTTCGGAACTAGCTACAGACCCCTAGCTAGTTCCCGACACTACACCATCCATATATTTTACCCTTAGTTATGGATGGATCTCGAGTTTGGACCGAGGTTGGGATACCTCGAACTCTTGCGTGTGTTTTGGGTGAGTGTGGATCCTTGACGTGTTCTGGAGCGAGCCGCTTTGGTTACTTGTGAGCGCTTTGTCTAGGGGAGATGCGACTGGCCTCCGCCCTAGCGGCGTGTCGGACAGATGGAGTTGGTGAGTGCTTGCTCCTGCAGTGGACCGATCGGCCAGTTTAACCATGATCTTTGGGCTATTTTCGTGCAAACCGCCGCCTTGTTATGGGCGGGGTTCGGTCCGAGAACTAGTTGGTGGATGGCATCCGACTGTAGGCGGACGGTGTGGTCGTGTGAGGGGACGGGTTATACCCCGTAGCGTCACCCGGCTCCTCCGGGGATGGTCTCACAGCTCGAGGCCTGGCAGCAGTTTCGCGCCCGATTCGGGACGAGTCGGGGCTTGGAGAGGTAGGAGAGTGCCACCTTGCTAGGACTCGGTCGTTAGGTAGGGATGTGGAGCGGAGGCATCCGTTTACGCCCTATCCGGCGGGTCGGTTGTACAACCTCTGCAGAGTGTTAAACCTATAGCTATAGTCCGTGTCCGGTATGGACAGCCCACGGGTCTGTTACTACGGCTAGTCTCTTCTTGTCCGCTTTCTCCCCGTGTGTTGTGAGCCCGGCCGTGTCGTTGAGGCGTGGGGATAGGAGTTGGTGACCCCAGCGAGATGAGTGTGGGATCTTTGTATCTTGGTTGAGATCCAGATTTGGTGCTTCTTTCCTTGTTGGGCGTTGACCGGAGGCGTTGTCCTCGGAGGTGTGGATCTCTTGAGATGGATACCTCTCGGCTATTCGCCTTACCTTGATGTTGCTACCGCTGCTTGCTTAACCTTCTACAACCATAAATAGGATTACTCATGCATAGTAGAATTATTCTCTCTTGCTTATGCTCTTTGTTGGGAAGCTGACATGACCTACTCGCTTATCGAGTAGATGACGGACTTCGGACTGTGAGCGGACTACAACTTTGAGGACTACGGTGGGAGGACCAAGCTTGCCCTACACTCGAGTTGCTGCGGATATGGAGTCTACTTGGCTACATGAGAGCCGCTGCGTAGATGTTTACTACGCTTGATTCGGTCTGATGGACTTGTACCGGCATGTGCCGAAATGATGTACTCAGATGCTTAATTATTATATTATTATGTGGACCTTCAAGTATTTATTCTTGTTGTACGGTACTTTGCTTTACTTTCTGAGACAGGGATTTGCACGTGATAGCCTCCTGGGACTATCACAGAGTGCAGTGGATCGGGTTCCGTCTTGAAACCCGCCTCGTTCAGCTGGTATCGAGCCAGATTTGACTGTAGGACGAGCCTAGGAACGGACGATAGTATAGGAAAGCATGAACACCTTGTGCTTTATATGCAATCCATGAAACTTTATATAAATACCTTGCACTTTACTATATACTACCTTGATTAACAATACTAACTCTTACTAACAACCCTAACAACGTGCAGATGGACCAGCTGACGTGGATCCCCTCAAGGCCGAGCGGCCCGGTGGGCGGAGGGTTGCAAGATCCTTAAGAACTGTTTGGAGACCGCAGGAGTGGAGACAAGTGAGGTGTTCTACGAAGGGCGCTACCACGGTGTCGTGGACCAGCCGTCGAGCTGACCTTGAAGATACCGGCTGACCCACATGTGCCAGAGTTCGAGGAGGTCAGAGTCACGTGCTTCGACAACTCTACCCTGGAGGCTCACCAGTGTTGTGCTAGACTCATGGCCCGAAGAAAGTGTGTCGGCGGTTGGAGGCGAGGTTGAAGGATACACCCTTCGAGGTTCTTCCGACAGCACTGTACGACCACAGCAGGTGGCACACAGACGAGGCAGCTTACACTGAGGAGAACACAAAGGGCAAGGATGAGAAGAACCAGTTGGCCAGCAAGTTCATTCAAGCTCAGGACCAGGCACTCTACTGGGCAGATTCAGAGATCATGTTTCTGCGCGGCAGTGGGGACGACACCTTGGGACGGAACGCCCACCGGAGAGAGAGAATACGGTTGGTGTACCTTCTCAACGAAGCCACAGGAGGAACATCCGGATCACAGTGGGGACTCGCGGCGCGCCGAGCCAAGAGAGAGATGCACTTGAGATCGCCACACTGAGAGCCAGACTAGAGGAGACACAGACCGCCTTGCGGGAGTCAGAGGCAGCGACCAGAGAGGAGCGGTTGAAGCTGCGTGAGAAGGAGTACTTGGTAGAGTCTCTTGGAGCAGCTTGCACCGACTACCAGCTGCGGTTGTGGGAACACGAAGAGAGGCTGACTCAGAACTACGACCACCTCTGGTACTTGGGAGGCAGAGTGTACGAGGCACAGGACACAGCCAGTAGGACCAGCTCAGCTTGGAGGACTCACCTCGACGAGTGGCGAGTTCGTGGAGTTGGCAGAGATGCTACCACCGCAGAAGAGGCCCAGGGTGAGGACAGAGATGTTTGAGCTACCCTCTACTCTACTTCCGTCACAGCGACCTTACCCACGAGGCAGTTCAGACACTCCAGAGATGAGCAGAGCTTTGAGGAGCTTGGCAGGCTACTTCAACCTACCAGAGATTGAGATACCAGATTACCCGAGTGAGCGACCACTGCTCTACTCGGTTCCCAATCAAGACCGTGTCACCACCGTACTCTCCAGCAACTGTTCAGGAGCAGGCACCTTGAGGGGATGATCCTGTAGTCAGCTAGGATAGAGTTCTTCATGATGTTCATGTTTAGTTGACCACCTCTTATGTATCGTGATGTAGTTCTCATGCCTCTGTGTAATCTCGAAGGTTGTGGAGTAGGCCTCGAGATACACACCTTTTGTATGGTGATCTTGCATGAGTGATTGGAGTTATCGATCTTTTGCTGGTTTTCATGCTTCTTATATGTTTGTGTGAAATTGTTTGTTGTTAGCTAGATACTCCTTATATGCTTAAGTACCTTAAAGTTAATTTCTGACAACTCGTTTCTCACGATCTCGAACTCTTAAAACAGATGTCGGTGGCAAAGAGGTCGGGGCGGCTCCTCGCCCGTTCGAGGAGGCGCCGGGGAGGCGCCGGCGGGGCGTCCTCTCCCGCGGAGGTCGAGGTCGTGGCCGTGGAGGCCGTGCACCATGTGGCGGGCCGTGGTGGGCGCGGGCGAGGTCGAGGAGACCAAGGAGGAGGCCGAGCACGGTGACCCGGAGGAGCTCGAGGGCTGAGCCAGGCAGGCGAGCAGGCAGCGGCACCACCGCCCAACCTAGCGGCCGTGATGGCGCCCTTCGGTGATCACGATCGCCCGATCTTGTGGTTGAACAACAACAGGAGCGTCGGGAACCGGCGGAGCTTGCGAGAGAGGTGGAGGGTTTCACCAAGCTGCGTCCACCTACCTTTGACAACTCTCCGGACCCACTCGTGGCGGACAAGGGTTGAGGAGATTGAGAAGTTGGAGCTCACCGACCTTTCGAGGAGGAGTGCGTGTCGTCGCCGCGCACCGGTGGTCGGCCGGCGGGGCTTGGTGGGACAGCTTGTGACTCACCGCGGACCCTACCCGCATCACGTGGGAGGAGTTTGTGGAGGCTTTCGGGCGTTCCACATCCCGAGCCGTGATGGACGGGAAGGCGAGTTCGAGGCACTTGAAGATGGGATCGATGATGCGGGAGTACGAACGGTTCGAGGCTGATGCGATGCGCCCGGCGACTCCAACGAGAAAAGAAGATGTCTTGACGCAAGGGACTCCACGGAGGATGGCACACCACTTGGCAGCTCACGACACTCTTCACGCCAGTGGGCAAGGCCTTGGTTGTGGAGAAGTCGAGGCGGACTACGTGGAGGTCCGGAGAGAAGAGGCAGCGTCAGCGTGCAGGTACCCGGTCACACCGGCGGGTCGCTCGCCCACAGTACTCACAGCGAGCAGCGTCCTTACCCTCGGCGGCGGACTCGTTCACGGCGAGCGAGGACACCACAGGTAGTGGAGGTTCGGTGGAATGGAAGCCCGAGCCCGCGGCCGCCCGGCTGACGACTCACGGGTCACTACCCTGCGTCGGCTAGGCCACAAGTGCGTGTGCCGCGAAGTTTCAAGCAGTCGAGGCGAGAACACCCGATACGGACACCGGGCACCGGTTCGGAGGGACAGCCTCAGAGAACCGGCAGCGCGCCCACTCGAGGCGGTGAACCACGACGCGGAGGAGGCTGCCGCCGGGCGTGGCTCTCGGTGAGTTTTAGTCGATTCGATTATGGCTTCCGTTCCACGGTGCTCAGTTTTCGTACATCTCTACTAAGTTTGTAAAGGAAAGGTCATTACCAACTAAGCCCGGACCACGGCCTATAGTTACCGGCTCCGCTAGGTGAGCGGAATCTGTTGGAGTGTAGAGGAGTGAACATGGTGTTCGAGCGATTGTTCGTGGCGGACTGGCCGTTGAGTCGGCCGGGATCGGCGTGATACTTGGGATGGAGTGGTTAGCTCGGCACAAAGTTGGTGACTGCAACCCGGTGCGTGCGGTTGGAGCACCCAGTAGTCAGTGTTGATCAAGCCACGGGCGGTCACCGATGTTGTGCAACATGAAAGGAAAGGATTTGGAGGAAATCCGGTGGTGAGGAGTACCCGGCGTGTTTCGGAGGAGTTGGAGTTACCACAGACGGGGATATTGAGTTCGTGATTGAGTGATGCGGAGGCTGGACCGTGGCGAGCCGTCTGGGATGTCCGCGGATGAACTAGATGGTGAAGAAGCAACTCAAGCTGCAAACAAGGGTTCATTCGAGTGCCTCACCTTGGGGTTCGGATTACATTTGTGGACAAGAAGGATGGCACCAAGAGGATGTGTGTGGACTCGGACACTCAACTCGATGACGATCAAGAACCGGTACCCTTTGCCCGATTGACGACTTGCTAGGCAGTGCGGAAGGCAAAGTTCTTTTCAAGATTGACTTGAGGTCAGGTTACTACGGATGAAGATTCGGGACGGGATATCCGAAGCGGCTTTCACGACTCGATGCGGCATGCGAGTTCGTAGTGGTTTCCTTGGATGACCAGCGCACACCTACTTCATGAACATGATGAACAAGGTCTTCATGGAAGAGCTGGACAAGTTCGTAGTGGTGTTCATAGATGACATTCGATCTTCTCGAGGCGGGGAGCACGAGGAACACCTTGGATTGTGATGGAAAGGTGAGCGGCGAAGTTGTATGCATAAAGTTCAGCAAGTGTGAGTTACGGATGGAGGAAGTTGCTTTCTTGGGACACGTGTTGTCGAGAGGAGTTGCGGTTGACCCTTGTGAAGCGGTTACCAAGTGGGCAGCCACTCACGGTGAGATATTGAGCTTTCTCGGGTTGGCGAGGTTACTACGGAGGTTCATAGAAAACTTCTCCAAGATAGCGAAGCCAATAGCGGTTGAAGAAACGACAAGAAGTTTGTGTGGTCGAGGCACGAGAGGAGTTTCGAGTTGAAGAAGAGGCTCACGAGCTCCGATTCTTACCACCGGACATCAAGAAGGATTTCGTGGTGTCTTTGAGCAAGGATTGGGTTGTGTTGATGCAAGAGGGCAAAGTTGTTGCTTATGGCGTCGAGGGCTCAAGAAACGAGAACTACCCCACGACTTGGAGCTAGCGGCGGTCGTTCACGCTGAAGATTTGGAGGCACTACTTGATCGGCAACAAGTGTGTGTACACCGATCACAAGAGTGAAGTACTTCTTTCGATCGGAGTTGAACATGAGGCGGAGAGGTGGCTAGAGCTGATCAAGGACTACGACTTGGAGATTCACTACCACCACAGCAAGGCAAGCGTTGTGGCGGATGCCGAGAAAGTCCTATTGCAACAACTTGATGGTGAGGCGGGAGCAGCCCGGCACTTCACGGCGAGCTAGAGCGACTTGAGGTTGAGATTGTGGAGCAAGGACAACTCAACGCACTGCAAGTGACCTCGAAGGCGGTCGGGAAGCTCGGAAAGATTGCAAGGAGATTGGAGCACTTGAGGGATGTTGGAAGGAAAAGGCGAGGATTACGGATTGATGAGCAGGGAACCGTGTGGTTGAAGATCGTGTTGCGAACAAGGAACTCGAGCAAATCTGAAAGAAGCCCATGATTCAAGGTACTCCATTCACCGGGAAGCACAAAGATGTACCAAGACTTGAAGCAGAGGTTACGGTGGAAGGATATGAAGAAGGACATAGCCTACTACGTGGCTTGTTGTGACACTTGCGGAGTGAAGATCGAGCACGAGGCCGGGCTGTTGAAACCGTTGGATATTCCTCGGTGGAAGTGGGATGACATTTCCATGGACTTTGTGGTGGGACTACCGGGACACGGAAGGACACGACTCGGTGTGGGTCATAGTGGACGCTTGACAAGGTGTCACACTTTGTGCGGTCAAAGCTACGATACACGATCGGTTGGCGGACACATGCGTGGACCACATACTCGAGACTACCTCAGGAGCATAGTGTCGCGAGGCCCGGTTCGTGGCAAGGTTGGAAGAGCTTCCATGCAGGATGGGAACCACACTCGGCTCGGCCTGACTTTTCACCCTCGGGGGAGAGAGTAAACCAAGTGTTGGAGGATATCTTTGAGAGCTTGCGCTTTGACCTCTGGCAGATTGGGAGAGCGGTTTGGCCTATGCGAGTTCTCTTACAACAAGCTTCAAGCAAGTCTCAAGATGGCACCCTTGAGGCACTCTACGGAGGAAGTGCGGACACCTTTGATGTGGTGGTCAGAAGTAGGAGAGGATGGTCTTTGGGATGCTATCCGAGGCGAGGAGAAAGTGGAGAAGGTTCGAGACAACCTAAAGATTGCCCAGGCAGGCGGAAGAGCTACGCCGACCGACAGGAGACTTGTCGTTCGAGGTGGGTGACTTCGTCTACAAAGTGTCACCGATGAGAGGAACCAAGAGGTTTCTTTGAAGGAAAGCTTGCCCCAGGTCGTGGGACCGTCGGATCACTCGAGAGAGTTGGGAGCTCGCTACTCCTACGGCGAGATGTCCTGTACACCCACATGTTCCACGTGTCACAGTTGAAGAAGAGTGAGAAGGAAGTGGAAGCAAAGCAAGTCCGGTGGAGATACTCGACTGCAGAACACCACGGAGTATGAGTACCAGAAGATCTTGGACGAGCAACAAAGGAAACCGGGAGGACCACAATTCCTTCTTGCAAAGTGTTGTGGAGTCACCACCGAGGCGAGAAGCAACTTGGGAGAAAGCCGACCTCGGAGAGAGTTCCCTCACTTGTTCGAGGGAGGATGGAGCTTAAATCTCGAGGGAGATTCCGGTGGTGTGGGAGAATGTAACAACCCAGAAAATTAAGTTATGAAAATGTGAGAAAATTTGAACTTTTCATTGTTGATGATGTGTCACCATATTTAAACCCTCTCTAGCCTCTCTTCCTAAATTCCTAAATAAATAAAACCAAAATATAAAAATATATTTTCAAATTATGGTAAAGTATGTGATTTGGAGTTTATGGATTTTATTTGGTTTTATTTGAGTGTGTTTGAATTTGAAAATTCAAATTCAAATATAGTTTAAACTAAATTCAAAACTATTTCAAAACCCTTTACTAACTTGGGCATTAACCTCTTCTAAGTCCAAAACCACCTTCATCTTCTAGCCGTGAACAACCAAACCCGCCTCTTTCCTCTCGGCCTCACATAACGCCCTGTTCTTCTTCCTTCTTGCCGTCGCACCCGCGCCGCCGCACCGCCGGCCGCCACCTTCCCACGTCGCCGCACACCGGTGGCGCACGACCCGCTTTTCCTCTCTCCCATCTGCCGTGCGCGCCCGCCGCCCGCGCCGCGCCTCGCCTCCAGCGGGGACAGCGGCCCTGGCCTCCCCTTCCCACAGCCGCGCTCAAAACCCCGAGACCTTGCAAGCATCGCATTTGGGGTTTCCCCCCTGTCCCCACGTGAGGAGAGGAGGAAGGAGAGAGAAGGGAGGAAGAGGAGAGAGGGAGGCGCGCACACAGCCGAAGCCGGAGGCGAGGAGGTCCGTGAGGAGCCGTCCACGGCGGTGGAAGCAGAGGAACGCAGCGTCGCACTTCACCTCGTCGCCCGTGATCTTCACCCGCGGTCTGCACCGCCTACCTCACCTCGGTGAGCGTGCGCCCTCTTCTTCTTCATCCATGGGAGGCGTGCCCCTGCGCCCGCCACGCCGCGCGTGCGCCGCGGCCTCGCGGCTCGCGCCGTGGCGCCATCGTCTTGCCGCGGCCGTACCGCGTCGTCCTTGTGATGCCGTGACCCAGCCGTCGTGGAGTTCTGCAGACGATGCGCCGCGCGCCGCACGCCCGACGTGCCCGGGCACCAGCGTGTCGGCCCGGCCATATGCGACCGGGCGGCACAGCGCGCTTGCCTGCGCACCCATATGCGCCGCGTGCGTCGTGCATCGCCAGCTTTGCTCATGCGCGCTGCGTCGCGCCGCGCTCGTTGCACCGCTCGGGCCACGCGCCTGCGCTGGTTTGACAGCTTCAACCCGTGCGCGCCGCTCGGCCGCACGCCGTCCCGCGGCGGCCTGTCACCTCGTCGCCATTTCACCGAGCGTCCGTCGAGGCGCCTCGCCGTGGTGCGGTGATCAACCATGGGCGTGGCGCGAACCACCTAACCCTAGCGAACCTCGCTCGCGCATGCGCCACGCCGTCCACATCGCGTGCGGCCGGCGCCAGCCTGTGCCGCGATGGCGAGGCGCCTCGCCCAATCCAGGGGCATGGATGGACTTCGGATGACAAGGAAGGGAGGGGCAACACCGTGTCGGCCCTTTCTTTTCGTGAACTCGATTTATGTTGGGGGCTCTTAGACTTGGTCCATTTGTCAATGGGCTAATTTGGCCCACTAACTCTTCGGCCCAGGCCCATCACTGGAGGCGTCACGATGGCGTCATCTGACGTCATCTATTTTCAAAATAAAAATCCTTTTCTGTTTTATAAATGAATTTTGGAAATTATTTTATAAATCCTTTAATCTTTGAAAATTCATAACTAATTATTTATAACTCGAAAAATATGAAACCAGTTTCTATATTTTTCTAAAAATGAACGGTCTGTTTGTAGGTAGTATGGTTCTGTTTGAATCTTCTAAAATTGGGTTTCTTTGGATTTATTGCCCTAGTTGTTTGTCGGACGGATGGAGTTGGTGAGTGCTTGCTCCACGCAATTGGACCGATCGGCAGTTTAACCATGATCTTTGGGCTATTTTCGTGCAAACCTGCCTTGATGGCGGTTGAACTAGTTGGTGGATGGCATCCACTGGCGGGCCGGTGTGGTCGTGTGAGGGGCGGGTTATACCCCTAGGCGTCCTCCTCAGGATGGTCTCCTGCTCAGGCCCTGGCAGTTTCGCGGTTCGGGAGTCGCTTGGAGGAGGCTGCCACCCCGCTGGGACTCGTGGGTTAGGTAGGGATGGAGCGCATCCGTTTACGCCTATCCGGCGGGTCAGTTGTACAACCTCTGCAGTGTTAAACCTATAGCTATAGTGGTGTGTCTTGGTATGGACTACCCGCAGTCATTACTCGCTAGTCTCTTCTTGTGCTTCTTTCTCTCCCTTTGTTGTGAGCCCGGCTTCGTGCGTTGAGGCGTGGGGATAGGGTTGGTGACCCCGTCGCAGATGAGTGTCACAATTTTGCTCATCATGTGCACTAGCAATAGGAATAACATGTTTATTTTCAGCGAAGTGTTTGGTTCCAAAACATATAAGCATTTTCAAACAATTCATCTTTATCACAAGAAATATCAAGCAAATCATCATGTGACATAGATAAATCTAGAGAGGGTTCCACTAACAATTGCTCTTGGATAGCATGGTGTGTGGAAAATTCAACATATTATGACAATTCTCACCTCGTGAGTATAGCACCATGCTCATTACCCTCTTCTTAGCAGTAGTTGCATTGTGAAGTGATGGTTCTGAATTTTCACATGAGGATGTGAGCTCCTCATTTTCTTCCATGTCATCCTTGCCCTCTTGCTTTTGTTTAGAATCCGCAAAGGTTAGGTGGAGCAAGAGATACAACAATGGTGATCCTCTAAATTATTCACCTCATCATATGAATTTAATGTAGAAGGTGGATGAACAAAGTTTTCTCATAAGAATTTTCATATCATTCCAAGTTTGAGGTTTATCGAATTATTTAAAGACTCCCACCAAGTTAAAGCGAGTGTCAAAACACTAATTTGCATTTTTACCTTCCTCCTTGGACACATAAAGCAGTAGCAAAAATTTCTTCGATGGCAATTTCCCACTCCATGTATGCATCAGCACCACACCATTGTATGTTGGTGGATATGAAGAACCGTCATGGCCAAGACGGACAACACAACGGTGAAGGTTATCCCTAATAATCTCACTACACGCTCCTCTGTGGAAACAGAACACACTCTATCGTGTCTTACCAAGCTCTTACAAGTGTCGACGAAATACAAAGCAAATGATGGTACAATCGGAGGCTGGTTCGTGATACTTACCAATAGGGAAGTGAAACCCGATTGCAAGGTCAAAGTTTGTATTGATCGAAGAAATATGGAGCTTGGGAGGCCAAAATATAATATGAAGGAGTAGCAAATATCGAGTGCAGATTAGTGAAGTTCAATAAGTGTCCAAAGCACAAGTCACAATTGCTGGCTAAGACGGGTCCTATCGTAGCACAACAAGGTAAAAGTAACAGCGATGGACAAAACTCAAAGAACTTAGCAGAATGGCAGTTCTGTAAATGAGCAGTTTTCGACTAGTAGAAATAAAAGCGCGCTTCCAAAGGGTACCAACAAACGAGTTGATCTTTGGCCAAATTTTTACCACTGAACTAAGATCAACAAAGATGGAAGCACAAGAAAATCACCTGAAACAAAGGTGTATTGCGGCCTAGGAAATTGAACTTTTTCAAATCCTCAAGCAGTAAATGATTTTTCTTTTCTTCCTGATTTTTTTGAATTTTTGAGAACTGAAACCGACAAAGTAGGTCAATCGTATGTGCAACTTTTCGTTGCCAAGCTCCTGTAAAATTTGAGCCAAAATGGAGCAGCGAAAGTTATGCCTTTTATGGAAGGTCACTCAACCTATGTTTTCCAAAAGGCACAAATCGGCGAAGCAGCGGTGGCTATGGAACGAGGGCACAATCCTCCCGGTATAAGCCGTGGGTATTGCAAGATTATGAATCAGGAGGGGCTCAAAGGCGGTTTGCAACCTATCTATGGGCGTGGCATTCACAAAGGCGGCTAGCGAGGGGAGTCGATGTGGTGGCTCGACTTTGTCTGGAAAAGGTGGATGGGCGGGCGGGTGCGACGGCGCGGTTGAACTACGATGATAAAACGACCTAAACCAGCAACAAGACTCCACGGACACAAACTCAACAAAGCAATCAAACGAAATTGCGAGGCTAAAAACTAGGGTTGTAGGACATGAAATTTTGTAAGCTTTTGTGGACTATGGGACAGGCACTCAAAACTAGGGTAAGCACGGTGATACCAGTCTCGATTACCACTTGATGGGGATGTGGGTTCCCGATCTTCCGTCGTGGAGATAGCTATCGATTTGGTGGAGATGTCACACAAACGATCCGCTTCCAATCAACACGACTAGAACCCCGCAATCGCCACTTCTCCTCGGTTATCAACCATGCACTGCACGATTGACCTCGCCACGGCTAATCCTTGCCGAATCGAAAGACACAAGCAAGAACAAGAAGAAACACAATGAAAATTGCGGATGAATGATTAAGCTCACAAGTTGGGGTCTCACAAACCCGGGCGAACTGTTCTTGACAGAATGACTTAAGCAAAACCCAAGTTTCTAAGATGGCTACTGAATATATGAGAAAGGGGTCCTAGGGTTGGGGCGACCTGGGAGGGCGCCCTCAACAGCCTAAAGCCCAACAAAACGCGCAGGGCAGATTCTGGATGTCAACTTGTTTCGACGATTCCCGTTGACTCAGGATGAATTTTGGCATGAGACCGGTGCCATTGGAAGCTCTATGAAATTCCGGTTCCAACCATATATAGAACGTCCAAAACCGACGTATGCGATCTGGGCGTCATTTTGTTACGCTGCTCCTGGACTCGAACTGGACTCGAACTTGAATTGATTTGGGTCTCCACCTTGGGGACTCGAACCGGATTAGCCTTGAACCTCCTCGTTGACTTGGACACCCTCTTTGGACTCCTTCTTCTCCATGCCATGCTCCCATCATGGCCGTATGCATGGGTGCCATGTCCTCATCAGGGATGCTGTATCTTGGTTGAGATCCAGTATTTGGTGCTTCTTTCCTTGTTGGGGCGTTGACCCCGGAGGCGTTGTCCTCGGAGGTGTGGATCTCTTCGGAGATGGATACCTCTCGGCTATTCTGCTTACCTTGATGTTGCTACCGCTGCTTGCTTAACCTTCTACAGCCATAAATAGGATTACTCATGCATAGTAGAATTATTCTCTCTTGCTTATGCTCTTTGTTGGGAAGCTGACATGACCTACTCGCTTATCGAGTAGATGACGGACTTTCAGACCAGGAGCCGGACTACGACTTTGAGGACGACGGCTGGGAGGACTGAAGCTCGCCCTACACTCGAGTTGCCTGCGGATATGGAGTCTACTTCGCTACATGAGAGCCGCTGCGTAGATGTTTACTCTGCTTGATTCAGTCCTGATGGACTTGTACCCGGCATGTGCCGAAATGATGTACTCAGATGCTTAATTATTATATTATTATGTGGACCTTCAAGTATTTATTCTTGTTGTATGCGGTTGCTTTACTTTCTGAGACAGGGATTTGCACGTGATAGCCTCCTGGGACTATCACAGAGGTGCAGGGATCGGGTTCCCATCTTCGGAAACCCGGTTCGTTTCAAGAGTCGAGTCTTAGAATTAAAAGCTCGCGTCCACACTATAAAATTGGAGCGGATTTGACCGAAATTTGCTGGAGATGCTTAATATGATCGATTGATACTCCGCTACTCCGTGCAAATCGGTGAAATCAAATCTATATGTGGAACCACGTCTAGAGCCGGACCTTAGAATTAAAAATTTGTGTTCACACTATAAAATTTGAGTAGATTTACCGAAATTTGTTGGAGATGCTTAATATGATAGTTCGCTACTCCGTGCAAATCGGTGAAGTCAAATATTTATGTGGGCCCACGTCTAAAGTCGGACCTTAGAACTACAAGCTCACGTTCACATAATAAAATTTTAGCAGATTTGACCGAAATTCGCTGGAGATGCTTAATATGGTAGTCCGCTACTCTGTGCAAAGCGGTGAAGTGAAATCTTGAGGACCGGAGTGTCCGAGGACCAGTGGATGGTCGCTTCTTGTTGTGATGAGTGATTGACAACGTGGTGTGGACTGACTCTTGGCCGAGTATTGCTGGTGCAGGTTGCGGCTTGATTTGCGTTGGTGCAGGTGAAGAGCGGGTGTGAAAGGTCTTAGCCTTGCGGGGCCTCCGAGGAGTGGAGAGACAAGTAGGCTCGGCTCGATGGACCCAGTGGCCGAATGGGATCAAGTGCGGGCCGCATGGTGGCAAGAAAAGCAAGACGAAGTCGTTGACGAGCGGGAGTGGTAGCTCACGACGGAGTCTGCATGCGGGGTTTGCGGCGGTTCACCACAAAACCGTCGGGTAACTTGGTTGAGCCACAAAACCAAGACCGTAGGCTCGGCGGGCGGAGACGGGATCCGGGCGCGTCGAGAAGCGCTGGGGGACACGCAGCGGGATCGTAGGGCTTCCGTCGAGGACGCGATGCGCGGCGTGGCATGGATGAAGAGGAGTGCTACTTGACCATATTGCCCCTGAGGGGTGTGTATCTCATTTTATGTTCTAGGTGTAGCTTGGTCATTTGCCCAACCCAAAGGGACTTCATCTATATAGCTCTAGGGTTTTAGGGTAAAACATCCTGTCCGGACTGCTTCTCATTTCCCTGCTCTTTAGGCTTAGATTTTCTTCACCGTTTTGTAGAGAATCTGACCTCCAAGTGTATGGAAGCTTTCATGATTGCATCGATTTCCTTCTTGTGGCTCGAGTGATTTTCGTGTCTTTTCGGGCTATTTTTGTTGGAATTTTGTGGGCGGCTTTTCCCTTCCATTCTGAGGTGTTTGGGTTCAGATTTCTTTGTGGGGATCATGGATAGATGCCTTGTGCATCTTTGTGCTTGATCTTGACCCCTCAAACTCCGAATTCGACCTCCGATTGAAGGATTTCGGTTGGAACTCAATCTTTTTGTGTGAGCTCGGTAGAATCTCGATACCTCTCGATTCAGTGTTGACTTTGAGCAACTCGGGCTCCAGTTACTCTGTCCGTGCTTGGCCGGCGGACCGTCCGCAAGGACTCGAGTTCGCCGCGTGTTCTTCAGTTCGTGAGCACGAGACGTTTCGATCTGTGGAGAGTCAAGGGTTTGGTTGCGAGGAGTTTGCGGACCGTCCGCGGCACTCCTGTCTGCCGCGGACGGTTGCTCGCGGACCGTCCACGTAGAGCTCGCGGACCGTCCGAATTTCGGAGGGTACATACTATTGTCTCGGGCAGTTTTTGCGGACCGTCCGCCCGGCCCTGGCAGACCGTCCGCCCGGTCACCTTAGACTGTCCGCCCAGGGCTTCGCAATTTGCCTAAGTCCTTTGCTTCTTGAGTTGTGCTTCCGCTTTGCAACTTGTTTGGACATGTTCCTAGGGTTGGTAGGTTCGTTGTGACTATGCGACCTTGGCAAGCTCGTGTGGGAATCCTTGGTTGTGAATTTGGGACATAGCCGAATTCGACTCTTCGGAGAAGAATTTTTTACCAGCTCCCATTCACTTCCCCCCTCTCTGGTCATCTAATCGGTCCTTCAAATCTATATGTGGGACCCACTTTGAGAGTCAGACCCTAGAATTAAAAGCTCGCGTTCACACTATAAAATTTGCTGGAGATGATTAATATGAAAGTACGCTATTCCGTGCAACTTGATGAAGCCAGATCCTTATGTGGGGTCCACAGCCAAAGTTGAACCTTGAAATTAGATAATTGAAATGATTTTGTTAGTTTTGAGATAAAAAGAAAAATGAGTAAATAGTTTGAATTGGTTTGGTTATAGTTGACCCATGTGTAACTATTGTTATGGATCAGTGTTGCCCAAAACACCAAAAAAGTATTAATAGGTTGTTTGGGTCCGCCGCTAGTTGACCCAATAGGTACCCACTTGCATGCTTAGACAAGATCCTAGTGGTCTCTCCTTTCAACGACGACGAGGTCGCCAGGGCGTAGTGGGGGTGTGGGGTGGGTGGGGGACAAGGGGGCTTATACGAACTTCCAACTCATCTAAATGTATGTTTTTTCCTACCAGCCAACCTCATGACAATTAATTAAAAAATGTTCCAACATTTTTCGAAAATGTTAAAATATTTTTTAAACAAAATGTTGCACCAAAATTTTTCATAACAAGTTGACCTCCCATTTTTTTGAAAATTTGCACCAACATTTATGTAGACAAAAATATTGAATCCAACATTTTTCAGAAAGTTTTCGTAAACATTTTCGTGAAAATGTTGATCAACATTTTTTGGTTCAACATTTTTTTGTCAACATTTTTTTCTCCTCCTCCACCACCACCTCCGACGCACCTCACACGGCCGGCTAGCCACGGCGGCGGTTGCGCCAGCCAGCCGGGCAACCACAGCCTAGCACGGCGATGCGCGAGCCGGCTGCTCCCGACTGCGCCGACTACGGAGGATGCACGACGAGGCTCGCTGGCCAGCATGCCGCGGCAGCATGGCGTCCCGCATGGCTGCGGCGTGGTATCCCGCAGTGTGGTGGTGGGCAGCGGTGGGAGGGAAGGTGGGGATGGTGGCTAGGGTTCTATGCTATTATTGGGCTAGTTGGGTTGTTATTTGGCTACTAGTGGGTTATAGTTGCATAAGAAAAAAACCTTCCAAAGTATATAGGATTTCCCGAACGAGAGGGCCCTATGCAGGGTGGAGCCAAATGGGCTGTGAGGACACCATTGCTCCTGTCCTGTGATGGGCTAAAGCCTGCATGGGCTTTTCCGGGCCACAAAATAAAATGTGAGAAAAATCCAAAATGGCAAGCAGGGAGCTTGTTGATTTGGGAAAATCCTATATATCCGTCGGAAGATAGTATGGATTGAAACTGAAAGACATCTAGGCCCTAAGTGGGTTTTGGTGTATTGATTGACAACTAGATTAAAGATCTAATGTCTTTGTTAAGCATGTGAGTGTTGACGGCTGTTAAGTGCTTACTTTAGCCGTCAATTTACTCATGAATAAAGGAGCAAGAAGCATTTCTTACACGCATTTTAGTTAAGAATAATGTAGTTCCACTTATCCTTGGAGATTATGTGATTACAGGAAAATAAGCATAAAAGAAGTGGCAAACTCACCTTCTATGATTCATGCCACGTCACCTCAAGGAATGGCTGCCACCTCAGGTGCCATGCATGCAAGCTAAGCCACCTCAGGTGCCACGCATGCACGCCATGTCACTAATCCAAGGGAGGCAAGCCCCGACGAATCAGAGCGTGACATGTGGACTTCACATGGATCCATGGGCCCACCAGAGCGCCTAAACCGCCTCAAGAACACGTGTACACGGGGACCGACTTAAGGGCCTGGACAGCCACCAGGAAGCACACCCAGTGGGCCCACTGGGATCGACCGACCCTAGGATCGGCTGAACCGACCTTGGGTCGGTTGATCCTGGGCTTCCACGTGGCACTTGTACATTGGTCCTAGAGGCCCTCCCCGGGGTGTTTCACTCCTTCTTGCGCCAGTGCTCTGGCCTATAAATAGAAGGGGAGGGGGTTCATTTCTTACCAACACATCTTACTCCTCCTCTCTTACTTTTGGTTTCTAAGGCTAGGAGGTAGGCTTGAGTAGTTCTACTTCAGGTTCCAAGTGTACTTTGGGATCTAGGTATGAGTCCTCTTGTATCTTTATTTTATTGTATGACTTTGATCTACTTGATTATTCGACTATTTCATATAAAGTTGTGCTTGTATACATGGGTGATTTGTTCATGTGTTCTTCGCTCGTTCATCATTTACAGGCTCCTGTTCTTGATGAACAAGGCCTTTCGATCCAGTTGATGAGTGACTTATACATGTTTTCGGTGTTTGTTCATAAGTTAGAGGCTCGTGTTCATCATGAACATGGCCCTTTGATCTTGTTGAATAGACATAGGAAAGCACAAATCCGTTTGTGTACTTAGCCTGGTTTGATCTAGTTAGATCCCATGTTCGTGTTGTATGAAGTTCGTGCTCAAGCTACGGTGCTCGGTGTAATTGGCGGTTTATCCGCGGCTCGCTCGCCTGGTCACAATAGGGTCGGTCGTGGTCCCCTAACAACGTAAGCGTGGTGCTTGGGTTGCGTAGCTACGTTGCTTATGAGTGTATCCCACGGTTTGTCTTGGGGTTGGCCGCGGTGGTGACAGCCGTTGGACCCTTCTGGAATCCCCCACATTCGGATACGCTGTAGTTGTCTAAAGTCTAACAACCGAGTCGTGCGTGGCGGCAGGAGGTTAGCTCCCGTTTGTACCGGTGCTTGAGCCAGCGATCATGCGATGCTAGTGTGTGTCTAACTTGTCTGACTAGCTTTGTAAGTTTAGTACCTTAGAACCTAGAGCTAACTCGTATGTTGCCTCCTAAGCCTAGGACCTTTAGAGAGAGTGTGTTTGTGTGTTCACACTACTATTTTATCTATCATATCTTACCCACACTTGAGTGTCGGTTCATTCCGTCATGATTTATACTCCTTGCAATAGTGTTGAACTTGTTAATCCGCCTAGCCTTCCTTGGATTCGATACCCTTTGGAATACTCCTTTGGGGAAATGCTACAATGGTACTTGTGCGCCTATGGACTCTTTGTAATCGTTAGGATTACCATTTGGATATTTCTGGCATCGTTGCTAGGAACCCATAACTTAGCATCGAGGTTAAGAAATACCAACAAGCATTTCTGGCGCCATTGCCGTGGAAGGCTAAGGATAACATGTCAACACTTTGCAATGTATATAATCATGACAGGAATAAAATAGTTCTCAATGCAGGCTAACTTTGAATGTCTTCTTTGTCTAGCGATGATGAAGACAGGTAGTGTATGACTGGTTTCGACTTACCGCCGAACTTCACTGAAGATCCTGAGTCACTCGTAAGGAGAGCTCGAACTCATTTCGGTTCTCCCCAGTGTGTACGTACGGAAGTCGACCCAGCTTCCTTTGTACCATCTACATCAACTCCTATGGCCAATCAAGAGAAGACTCTTCGCGAATATTCTGCTCCCTCTGCTGATCAGGTGCCTTTTGGCCCCGAGATCAACACCGGGAATGGAAACTTCGAGATCAAGACTGGCCTTATTATGATGGTACAGGCTAGCCCATTCTGTGGCAAGCCTAATGAAGACGCCGAGCGCCCACTTGCACAGTTCACGCCTCGAGTCAGTGCAAGACCTTCACTATACGAGGAGTGGAGGAAGATGCCATTCATCCGTGGATCGCTTCCATTCTCACTCCTGGGAAAGGCAAAGCAGTGGTTCTATGCGAATCGCGATATTGACACCGGGCAAAGTGCTCGAGCCGTTCCTCAAGTTCTTTCCGCTTGGGCAGGACCAATGCTCTCGGGAGAATTTCAAGTTTTAAAGAAGCGAATGAAACCATTCCGTAAGCTTGGGAGAGGATCCGAGTACATCCTGGCTTGTCCCCATCATGGGATGGACAATGGCTTATTCTTCGTGAGTTTCTATAATGGGTGACTCGACGCCGGAGGCCATATTGATGCCGCTTGGAGGGCTTTTTCTCTCTCACTATCGTCAAGCAACTAAACTTATTGAGAAGATGGTCTCCAACCAAGGGTGGAGTGATGATCGACTCCAGCCATGTCAGAGGGGTACACATACCGTCAAGGAAGCGGATATGCTGCACGCCAAGATGGACCTACTCATGAAGAGAATGGATGCTCTGACCAGCGAGAAGGCTGCCATGGCCATCACTACTCAAGCTATGGATGCTCGCATGACCTACGAAGTCTGTGGTGATCGGGCATTCAGGAATTCGCCCGCTACCCGGGAGGATGTGATGTACATGAACGGCAACAACAATGGTTATCGTCTACAAGGAGGTCAAACGTGGAATCAATCACGCCCTTACTATCAGGGAGGTAATCAAGGTAATGCTTACAATCCCAACCAACCTTCCCTGAAAGATCTGGTTTTCGGGCAAGCTAAGATTAATGAAGGTTTTAATAAGAAAACAGCTACCTATGATAAGGCTTTAGAAAGCCTCAACGTTAAAATCGATAGCCTTTCTTCTTCTCTTAAGGATCAAGTGAGCTTTAACAAAATGATAGAAGACCGGTTAGCTCGTTTGATCGCTTTGGTCCCTCCGAGAATCTGGCGGTAGTCACGAGAGGGTAAGACCACTCGCGACCCGCCCTATCCTAACCATGCAGGACCCAAGAAAACCCCGAAAGAGGGCGAAGATCGCGACGACGAGTCGCTAGGCATGAGGGAACCTTCACAGGCAAGAGTACCAGAGGAGAAGGCAGACAGGCCTGAATTTATTGATACAAATATACTGCCATTCCCTCAGCGAAATAGGAAGGTGACAGTGGATGAGCAATTCGCTCGCTTCGTGGATATGATTCAGAAGGTCCACATCAATGTTCCCCTCCTTGAGGCTATACGTGTGCCCACATACGCACGTTATCTCAAGGATATCCTTACCAAGAAACGTGCTCTACCCATGTCAGAGGTGGTAAAGCTTACGGAGGAGTGTAGCGCGGCTATACTCAATCACCTTCCAGAAAAGAAAAAGGATCCAGGGTGCCCTACGATCACATGCACGATTGGGACGCAGAGATTTGACCATGCCCTTTGTGACCTGGGCGCCAGTGTTAGCGTCATGCCAAAGATGGTCTTCGACCAACTCAATTACACAGAATTGTCCCCAACCACCTACGGTCGGCCCATTCATCGATCGGTACCCGGCAGGATAGCCGAGGACATCCCGGTGAAGGTGCGAGATTGTTTCATCCCAGTGGACTTTGTGGTACTCGACATGGACATTGGTGATGAAATACCTCTCATTCTGCGGCGTCCATTTCTGAGCATGGCCGATGCACAAATTGATGTTGGCGCCGGAGTAATCCGACTCCACATTAATGGCCGAGAGGAAAGGTTTGAATTCCGTCCGCGGAAGGAACAATGCTCAATGGTCGAGGACATACCAAGGATGGATACCCTCGCCCAAAATGTTGAATCTATTCAGTCACAAGAAGACAACTTCATTACTCCCATGAAGGATTCTCAAAGACAAAAGCCGAAATCTGAGTCCCCATCCAAGAAGCAGTACCCCACACTTAAGCAGCAACAGAACATCAAGAAGGTGTGGAGAAGAGTGGCGGGGGGGGGGGGGGGCTGACTCTTTCATCCTCAAAGGCAGACCTTCCACCAAGGTAAGTAATGGGAAGATAGTCGGGGCTCTAGAAGATTTGAATAAAGAGCTCTACGGGTGTAAGAACGTGAAGACGCTTTAAAAGATTCTAACACCTAGTAGAAACAAGCTATTCTTGCTCCATCTGTTTGCTTGCACTAAGATTCAAGCTCATTGGAGTCCGTCCGGACACCCCCTTGAGTCTGGACCTTGTCCGCGCCATCGAGCTGGCACAGCAGCAGCAGCTGGAGGAGCAGAGGGCCTACTACCGGTGGATGGGATTTCCCCCTCCACAGTAGTGGGCCTGAAGCTAGCTTGGGGGAGGACCCCCCCCACTCTGAGGTAACTTGTATCTTTATTTTCAGAATCTCATATGCTAAAAACACATAAAAATCTAAAAAATTAAAAAGACCAAAATTATTTATTTGCTTTCTTAAATTAGTTTGCTTTCTTATGCGCGGTAAGAATGCTTTCTGTCCTTCATGGTCGAAATGATGAATAGTTGCTCTCTTTATTCCTTTTGTATGCCTTGCTTATAGCTTAAGTATCCTATCCTAGTTTTGAGTTTGTTGGCTTGTTTGATCAAACCTTAGCTTGAAACTTGTGGGTAGCAAAAAGCATGACCTTTGCCTAGGTTGTTGTGAGGTATGATATGGTATAATAGGGTTGCTATGAGCCTGTGCTAAGTGATGTTTGATATCTGGAGTTTTCTTTTGAAAAAACAATAAAATGATAAGTTCCTCAATGATGAAAAATTCCTATCCAAAGCCATATGTAGATCCTAGCTGTTGTTAGCCTCCACATATGCTTCTTGTTTTCTTCATTGAGTCTTGTCGAATTGTTGTGACCCTCGGCGAGAAACTTGTCATGCTCCCATGATCAAGATCACATACACAGCCACTATATGCTGAACTTCTATATCGGAAGTTAGCACCCATCATTTCATCCATTCCGCAAATAAAGCTCCGCGCATTGTTTCATGATTACTCTCTCTCCAAAAATCAGCAAGGACTATGGGCTATGCAAAAAAAAAAAGAGAAAAGAAAAAGAAGCAGTACATGCTCTAGAGCATGAAAAAAAGAGAAAGAATAGAGAGGCATAGCCCAAGTCTCAAAAATCTCAAAAAGGAGAGGAGAGAATCATATACCAAAAGGAGTTCTTCATCCATCCACCATACACACACACATGCACATCTTGATCAGGCTGTATGACTTGTTACTCCCAAGGATCCAGTTTTCGACTCGACGATACATGAGAAATAGGTATGCCACATGTTTTCCTACCTACTGACACGTATCGACTTATTAGAAGTAGGTGGAGAAAGAAGGCAAATCAATGCCTTGGTGAGGAATCATACACACTGAGCGATCCGAGAGTATCATTCGAGGAACTTTGATTTCTTTGTGAAAATTTACAAAACCTCCGGATTGACAACTGATCAAGGTACTTGTGATTAGTAATTTCTATACAACCGTTCTATCTTTCAACCGCTCAAGGCAGGTGAAGCTATAAGCCCCATAGCAATCAAGCGTAAGGTAAGATCAATGCCAACTCATTCAATCCTTGATAGAATACCTAGTTGTATGCTTGTCATAAACTAGGAATACAACATTGTAGCAACTCCTGATCGACCAACCTAAGTCCTAAGTATCTTGCTCGGGACGAGCAAGAGGCTAACAGGAGTTGTTGACTACATTGTTAAGTGCTTACTTTAGCCGCCGTTTACTCATGAATAAAGGAGCAAGAAGCATTTCTTACACGCATTTTAGTTAAGAATAATGTAGTTCCACTTGTCCTTGGAGATTATGTGATTGCAGGAAAATAAGCATAAAAGAAGTGGCAAACTCACCTTCTATGATTCATGCCACGTCACCTCAAGGAATTGCTGCCACCTCAGGTGCCATGCATGCAAGCTAAGCCACCTCAGGTGCCACGCATGCACGCCATGTCACTAATCCAAGGGAGGCAAGCCCCGACGAATCAGAGTGTGACACGTGGACTTCACATGGATCCATGGGCCCACCAGAGCACCTAAACCGCCTCAAGAACACGTGTACACGGGATCGACTTAAGGGCCCACAGACAGCCACCGAGGAAGCACACCCAGTGGGGCCCACACGGATCGGCCGACCCTAGGATCGGCCGAACCGACCTTGGGTCAGCTGATCCTGGGCTTCCACGTGGCGCTTGTCCATTGGTCCTAGAGGCCATCCCCGGGGTGTTTCACTCCTTGCACCGGTGCTCTGGCCTATAAATAAAAGGGGAGGGGGTTCATTTCTTACCAACACATCTTACTCCTCCTTTCTCACTTTTGGTTTCTAAGGCTAGGAGGTAGGCTAGAGTAGTTCTACTTCAGGTTCCAAGTCTACTTTGGGATCTAGGTATGAGTCCTCTTGTATCTTTATTTTATTGTATGACTTTGATCTACTTGATTATTCACTATTTCATATAAAGTTGTGCTTGTATACATGGGTGATTTGTTCATGTGTTCTTCGCTCGTTCATCATTTAGAGGCTCCTGTTCTTGATGAACAAGGCCTTTCGATCCAGTCGATGAGTGACTTATACATGTTTTCGGTGTTTGTTCATAAGTTAGAGGCTCGTGTTCATCACGAACATGACCCTTTGATCTTGTTGAATAGACATAGGAAAGCACAAATCTGTTTGTGTACTTAGCCCCGGTTTGATCTAGTTAGATCCCATGTTCGCTGTATGAAGTTCGTGCTCAAGCTACGGTGCTCTGTAATTGGCGGTTTATCCGGCGGCTCGACTGGTCACAATAGCCCGGGCCGGTCAGGGTCCTGCTAACAACGTAAGCGTGGTGCTTGGGTTGCGTAGCTACGTTGCTTATGAGCGTATCCCACGGTTTGTCTTGGGATAGGTCGCGGTGGTGACGTTGGACCCTTTCTGGAATCCCCACGTTCGGATCTGTTGTAGGAGTCTAAAGTCTAACAAGGAGTCGTGCGTAAGTGACGCGGAGGTTAGCTCCCGTTTGTACAGGTGCTTGAGCCAGCGATCATGGGATGCTAGTGTGTGTCTAACTTGTCTGACTAGCTTTGTAAGTTTAGTACCTTAGAACCTAGAGCTAACTCGTATGTTGCCTCCTAAGCCTAGGACCTTTAGAGAGAGTGTGTTTGTGTGTTCACACTACTATCTTATCTATCATATCTTAACCCTGTACTTGAGTGTCTGGTTCGTTCCCGTCTGTGATTTATACTCCTTGCAATAGTGTTGAACTTGTTAATCCGCCTAGCCTTCCTTGGATTCGATACCCTTTGGAATACTCCTTTGGGGAAATGCTACAATGGTACTTCCGTCCGCTTGCGGACTCTTGTTATCGTTAGGATTACCATTTGGATACTTCTGGCATCGTTGCTAGGAACCCATAACTTAGCATCGAGGTTAAGAAATACTAACAGTGAGTAGGTTGTAACATATAAATAATAAAGCATAATATATGACATTGAACATCTGTATGAGAAGACAAGCCATTGTTGTACAAGATGAGTTGAGGAATGGGTTATTGCCTCACATTGTGAAATGGCTCTATTTAAGGTCGAATGTCATGGTTGTTGATATGAGTGATCCCATGGAATACACTTGATTTATAAACAAGCCAATGAAGGTGAAGAAAGAGACATAGTGATATTGGAATATTGGATGGTCTCTAAATTGATAGAAGAGCTTGTTGTATAGAAAAGGGATATCAAAATCAAATATTGGCTTGATCTCAATTGAATTTCACTCTTGATGTTGAATCAAAGCCTAACTCAAATTGGCAACGAATGGATGAAGAAATCAAGCCAGGGATTAGCAACGAGGTACTAAGCTAAGGTTGGCCGAGTAGTGACTTGGACCATGTGCTTGGCTAGGGTGAAGTGGCTATAGCTTGGAGAGTTTCGAAGTATCAAGTCGAGCCTAACCGAGTGAAGCAATGAAGAAGCATTATATATTCATTGAGTCATGTGAAGGGTGACTTGATCAAGAATTGGGTTTCATTATTGTATGAAGATCAAAGTCACTAGCTCAAGGTAGAAGTGCTCAAACCAAGAGACATTATTGGATGGATCCCTCAAGTGGATATATTGATCAAGTATGGCTTTTCTTGAAGATGAAGCTCAAGAGTTTTAATATTGCATTTATATTTGATCTTGAGTATAGGTACGCTGTACTATCAAGAGGGATGCATCACAAGGAGTTTTGATAATGTCTCAGTGCTCAAGTAACCCATGTGAGTTGAGAGAGACACAAAAACCACACTTACACGTCTTCGGGTTTGACCCTGTGTCGAACCCGGTGGCACCGGTTTTGTGTCAGTCGGCCCAATGGCTAGTTGTTTGAAATCTCAGTGGCAACGAGTTTGGGAACTCGGTGGCACCGGTTTTCACTGAAGTTTGTAACGGCTAGTTTTTGGGGAGTCAGGTATTTATACCCCACAACCCCCACTGTTGCAAGCTGCTGTTCCTGAGGTTGCTGGTGTGCTTCCTTGCTATTCCTTGCTAAGCCAAAGCCATTCTAGCTCTCCCCAACCCCTCTTGGTGAGGTTGTTCGATCTTTGATAGATCTAGTGAGTTGGGTGGTAGAGAAAAGCCTTTGTGAGCAATTCAAGAGCACTTGAATCCCTTGACCACGGTTGGACGTCGTCAAGCTCGTGTGAGGCGTTTGTTACTCTTGGAGGCTTGCCTCCTAGACGGCTAGGCGTCGCCCACAAGCTTCCAAGGTGTGGTGAGCTGTGGGACAGTTTGTGAAGGTCGTGCTTCGCCTCCGAACGGGAAGAAGCTATCTAGTGGATCGGGAAAAGGGTTGAATGCAACCCGGCTTCGGTAGGAGAAGCACCCAACGGAGACTAGGATTCACACGGTGGTGAATCCGAACTTCGGTAAAACAAACCTTTGTGTCTCTTGTTGGTTTACCTTGCATTTGCCTCATTTTGCTAGCTTGGCTAGTACTTGCTATATTTGTGGATCTACTCGGGTTTTATTGTTTGTGGAGTGCAGGCACTCTATATCCATCAAGGAACTGAACCTTAAGCCACATACCAAGTTTGAGTTGAAGTCAAGCAAGCAAACAAGAAGAAGGAGAAGAGGGGAGTCACTGCCAAGCAAACCCGGTGGCACCGGATTTGCAAAACCAGATGGCACCGCTTTGGCGATGTGCATATTCCACGCTCAGCGCTAGTCAGGAGATTTCGGAGATTTTTTCAGAGATTCCGGACTTTCCAGAAACTCCGGAGAAAAGTCCGGAGGATTCGGACTTTGTTGATAAATTTGTTTTAAGTGGTGTTTTTCAGGACTCGCCTATTCACCACCCCCCCTCTAGGCGACATCAAGATCCTTTCAATTGGTATCAGAACCTGGTGCTCCAATTCGAGCTTAACTGCTTGGAGTTTAAAGATGTCGACTACATGTGAGGTATCGTTTGAGCCTCTTCGGTTTGACGGCTCAAACTACTCTTCTTGGTCTGCTCATGTTCTTCATGTATTACATACTTGGGGTCCTTCTTTCGAACAAGTTGTGGTGGCTAGCATCCTTCCCGAGGACTTTGACAGTGAGGACTCATCCAATCTATCAAAAGAGGAAAAGGATTGTGTGCTCCACAACTCCTCTATTACTAACCTCATGTACAATAATGTGAGCAAGGTTGTTCAAGAAGTTATCTTCAGCCATGAAGACATTTGTGACGATGCACATCATATTTGAGTGGCACTCTAGAATATGTATACAAGTGCCGATGATGAGAACGAAGAAGAAGAGGAGGATGAGTCACTAGAGGAGTGCTCAACATCAACATCTTGCATTCCTCCTCTAAAGACCTCATCCACAAAGCAAAAGAGCGACAACATCATCATCACTGCCCTTGACCAGGCAAATCCGGTGGCACCAGATTCTGAAACCAGTGGCACCGGGTTTGGCAGTGATCAACACCAAACTACTTCTTTGAGCGTCCAATCAGCACCTCTTCAACCCAATGAAGTAACTGCTGCCTCTAGTCAATCTCCTTTGAGTACTAATGATTCTTTGTTCCATATAGCAAATATCAACAAGAAGAAAGAAAATGAGAAGGAGAAATTTGACTTTGAGCTTGACAAGATGACCAAGAAAGACAAGAAGAATGTTTTAGAGCTCATCAAGAAAGTAAGAAGACAAGGAGATGAGCTTGCAAGGCAACAAGCATATCGTGACTCCTTCGAAGAAGAATTAAAGAAGCTTAAGGAGTCAAGTACCTCCTTATCTAGTAAATGCAAGGAGGACATTACCAAGGCATATGCTTGTGCTACTAACTCTCTATCTTGTGCAGCATCCTTGGAAAAGGAAAATCAAGCTCTCAAGGATCAACTTGAGGGGATCACTTGTAAGCTTGTGAAACTACAAGGCTCTCACAAAGAACTTGAATATTCTTATGAGAAGCTTGTAGAGTCACACACCTTGCTAGAAGTGGCAAATGAGGTTATACTAAACTCAGTTAAATCTTGTACACCTCATTGCACCACTAGCACATGTACTCAAATTGAAAATGATATATCTTGTGCTAACCCATGTGGCCCAAAAGGCAAACCTTCTTGGTATGATTGTGTGATTGCAGAATCTTGTGATGACTTCATTGCTCAAGAAAATGATGATCTTATGCAAGAAGTTGAAAAGCTCAAGAAAGAGGTGGCTAAGTTGAAGGGAAAAGAAAAAGTGCAACCTTCTCAAGATAACCGTGAGCCCATGGTGAAGAAGCATGAGAAGAGGATAATCGTCACTCGATCAATCTCTCAACAAAGCTACAAGATCAATCATCACAAGATTAGCAACAAAAAGAAGCTAGATCACATCAAGTGCTACAAGTGCTCACACATGGGACATTATGCATCCATGTGGTCATTCAAGGAAGAAGACAATCCAAACCAATCAGAGAGGCAAAGAAGTCTTGCTCAGAGAAGATGCTTTGGTTGTCATGAGAAAGGGCACAAGATTGAAGCTTCGTCCAATCGGTCAAAGGTTTCCTCGGGAAACCCTTGGCACCGGTTTGCCAAACCGGTAACACCGAGAAACCCCACATGAAGCTCAACAAGGGATTTCTGAAGGCTCAAGCAAAATTTAGAGAGAAGAATGGCTCAGTGACAAGTGTAAATGGCAATGGCAACATCAAGCACAAGTTTGCTACACTTGTCGTCAAAAGGGATATCTTGGTAAAGATTGTCCAAATAGTAAGAATCCTAAGCTAAACCATGTTCATTATAATAATGAGAAGCTTAGGAGTAACTCAAATGACCCTAGTGCCCCTAAAGTGGTTGTTTCACAAAGAAAAGGCACAAAGGCCATTTGGGTACCTAAGTCCTTGATCACTAACCTTGTAGGACCCAATGCACGTTGGGTACCAAAACATGCCTAAAAGGACTTTGCAGGTACATTGAGCAGCATTGGAAGCTTGGTTCACTTGAGAAGATATTTATTTTCATTCATCTATATCTCAAGAGAAATCTTATGACTCATCACTAGAAAAGGACCAAGTGATATAAATGAAAGAAATCTTATTCAATGTTCCTCCTATGATAAGTACCTCTCCTAGTAGTTGTTCATGCTCATATGTAAAACATGCTCTTGTGCTAGTTGATCATATGAGATGGACAACCTATATATGGTCTCTTTAGCAAAATTATGTGAAATACCATTCGATGCGTTTAACCGCTTCATCTAGAAGCATTGAGTGAATTTTGCATGCAGGAACACATAAGCAAGCTGAAATCAAGAAAATGATAATCTATTTTTGAGAAAATGCAAAGATGCATAAATCTGGGAGAATCCGGTGGCATCGGATTGGTGAACTCGGTGGCACCAAGTTTCCCAGGATCAGCAGAGGCTAAAGAAGAAAATATTGCAAATAACTCAAGACCCATTATTCTTGATTCAAAATTAAAAGAAGACTAAGCAAATATTATTTGTGAGCTTTTCTTGATCTCATTTCACATATTGTTGTTTGCTTATATATTTTTTTTGACCAAAATGTGGAGCTTGCTACCCTAGTGCTTTAATTGAGCCAAAAGTGCACTTCTCAAGATTCAAATACTTGATGCACCTGTTTCGGGGGACCTCACTTCACATTTTGTGTCTCTTGGTACTAACACCACTTGCAAGGATTCATGTGTGTAGTTCAAGTGTGAGGTGTCTCAATATTATATCTATACTCTTCACTTGAATAAATCTTAGGGCAAGGGTGTTGGTTGTTGTTGACACCGTTTTTTGGAAAAACATGTCAAAAAAGGTAAGGAGAAGCAGCCGATGAAAAACAGAGTGTAATCGGCCGATTGAAGGAAAAGAAGGACGGTCAACAAGAGTTGCCGATGGTCAAAGGGATTCAACCCTGACAGTGGGCCAGTTGATCAAAGCGAGCGGTCGATGATCGACCAAGAGATCGGCTGATGGAGAGAAAGAAGGCAGTAATCAAGGAGGTACGCCAGAAGGAAAGCATGGTGGAGGCGGGTCAATCTACAATTGGCAACGGGTCAAGGAGTCAGTTTTTAGGAAGTTTTGACTCCTGCGAGAGTCCTTTTCTATTTTTAGTAGTTTTTTGTCTTTAGATGCAAGTAAACATTGTCGTGATCGGCTAGGAGTCGGGGTTGTCCTCGGGACATAAACAGCGACCCTGCGTGGTCGGAAAATCTGTACACACCAATATCAAACAAACTACCTCCGGACAAACCCTTTACTTTACTGCATCTACTTTACAAAGATCTACCTTTACAAAGATCTACTTTTCGCGACTTCGCCATTGTGATTTTCTCTTTTCTACAACGCCGTGGTTCGAGTTCGTTGGGCTGCATCAACTGACCTCCGGCAAGCTTGTGAGTACCGTTTTACCGAATAATCCTAGGCTTTAACCTCCGGCGCATCACGAGGTTTCGCTCTAGTTCTTTTTTCACCCCTTACCGATATTAGCTAGATCTGCAAGTCTTTGTACCAATTCTTGTGGTTTTTAGCTATTATCTTTATCGTCCACTCGATCTAGATCCTATCGGCTTCTAACATCGCAGCCGATCCCGACCTATTCGAGTGCTGACGTCACGATCGGTCAATCCCTGCCGATCCATCTACCCATGCACCTGCGCTTCAGTCGCTCTCGAGCCGGCCGATCCCGCCTTTACAGTCGGCCGATTGGGCTGACACGTGTCGCTACAAGGCCATCGGTTCTCTAGCCGATCCCTAATATTTTCCATTGTCAATCAACAAGTCAGATTGGCTGGCACGCCTCGCTACAGACCGGGGAGTCACGTGTGCTGCGCACGGAGGTGACGTCCTATTTTCGTGTCAACACACTTTTGGCACGCCCGGTGGGACACGAAAAAGTCAACAATGAGGAAGCCTACGAAGACTGGTTCTTCTGAAGTTGATCCAGAGAACGTCCAAACAATCACCAAGGATTAGCTGAAAGATACAGACAAAGCTGAGCTCGAAGCTCACATGAAGCATTATGAAGAGCTTTGCCTGGCATCATACGGTCAGACTAAAGGTGGAGTCTTCAAGAAGAATCCTTTGCCAACACCTAAGCAAGTGACCTTCTCAGCTGATCCTGAAGGGCTTCAAGACATGATGACCAAGGCGATGCATCAAACTATGATTGATCAATCTAAGGTTTTCGCCAATACTATTTAGAATGCCATAATTGATGCACTCAAGAAAGGAGCAGAAGGAGGATATCTGGGGCCTGCATATTTTCAACCAAACCGAACTCCTCCAATGTTCCAACAAGACAAATCGGCTTCCCCGCCGATTGATGATCCAACAGTAGGGATCTCACCTTCTCCACAGGTCAATACAGTCGCTCCTGGTTCTTCATCGGACTCTCAGCTGATTCAGAATCAAGGTGTGGGAGAAAAAGCCAAAGATCCTGCTGTTACCACACTTGTGGTTCAAACACATGAAGTACAGTCCAGTGCCCAAGATCAGGTCTTTCCAGTGCAAAATCAAAAGTATCCTCCCTTGAGAGATCAAGATGGAAGGCTTGCAGGATGGGGCTTACCTCGTGATCATTTTGAGACTAATATCTCAAACTTTCTTGAGCCTCAGCCTGAGGAAATTCCAGAAGTGAAGTACCCACAGTCTTATCAAGCCATGTTTGGGGTACTCGGGGCTGCACATGAATGGGGATGGAGTGGAGTTCGTCTACTTCAATCACGGGAGCAAGGCTTTCGAAAGAGTCAAGATCAGTCCAGCTCATGCTCATATGGTCATACCAACAGAGAAAAGGACTCCCGTTCTACCTCAAAGGCCAACTCCTGTTCTACCTCAGAGATCAGCCCAACAGCCGATACTTGGAATGCCCATGCCAACTGCTCCACTACAGCAGCCAACATTGGGGATGCTGCAGGCCCCGCCTCGTTCGATCGGCATCAATGCATGTCTTAACCCCGGCTCATACAAGATCATCACCTCAGTAGCCGATCAACCAAGGGGTAATAGGGCAGCCAGTAATTCCACAAGTGGATTATGCACAAATACTGCAAACACTTCTAAATTAATTGGCTATCTCAAGCCAATCGAATTTGCAGCAGCCAAATCCATCGGCTGGATAGCCGATCGGACAGATTCCACTTATTTCAAATATGCAAGGTTCTTCCGGGGCGGGCGTCAATGATGCAAATCCACAAGAGTCTTAGAAGAATGATCTCCAGAAACTCCAGCTGAGATACAAGCGATTGAACAAGCATCTGCTGAATTGAAGTCGCACATGAAGCAGGAGTTGATCGACCACTTCTCGGAGGTGCTGCAGAAGCAATATGGGATGAAACCCAAACAACAGTCCTGCATGTACAGGACACCGTATCCATCTGGCTATGATCAGATACCATTCCCTCCAAGATTCAAGGTGCCAAATTTCACCAAATTCTCTGGGCAAGATGAAACATCCACTATGGAGCACATCACTCAATTCATCATCCAATGTGGAGAAGCAGGAAATGTTGATGCACTCAGAATACGCTTGTTCTCTTCATCTCTCTCAGGGCCAGCATTCTCATGGTTCACATCACTGCCAGCTAACTCCATCATCAAGTAGTCTGATTTAGAACAGCAGTTTCATAACTACTTCTTCTCTGGCATCCATGAGATGAAAATCACTGATCTGACTAGGCTCAAGCAAAGGAATGATGAAATAGTTGCTAGATTCGTTCAAAGATTCAGAGAGGTCAGAAACAAGTGCTATAGTTTGAATCTGGGAGATAAACAACTGGCCGAGCTGGCTTTCCAAGGTCTCTGGCCAACATTGAGGGAGAAATATGCATCACATGACTTCGAAAGTCTCAGCCAGTTAGTTAGTCGGATGAGTCAAGAAACTGCAAAGTCCTATGAGCCTAGAAGAAACTTTCAGAAGAAGGTATCCTATGTGGATTACTCTGATTCAGATGATGAAGATAATATGATAGGGCTCGCAGAGTGGGTCAAAGGCAAAAAGATAGTGTCTTGTCCCTTTGGCAAAAAAGAACCAGAGAAATTCGTCTTTGATATCACTAAGGCCGATAAGATATTTGATCTGTTGCTTGACAAGGCGCATCAAGCTCTCTCGATTCCATACCATACCATCCGGAGAGGAGTGAAGAGGATGAAGTATTGCAAGTGGCACAATGCAACCATACGACACCAATGATTGCAAGATCTTGGACAACGGATCCAATCAGCTATTGAGCAAGGAAGGCTTAAATTTGAAACTCCTGCCAAAGCTGAAAAGCCGATGAAGATTGATCAGCACCCCTTCCCAACTAACACAGTTGAGGTGTCTAGCAAAGACACATCACAAGTTAAGTTGCTGACATCTGATTTGGCTCAAAATAAAGGAGCTGTCGATCCCAAAGTACAAGTGACCGCTGCCGATGTCAAAGGAAAAGGGTTACTACTTGAAGAGGGAGACTTAAAGCCACGCCGACCTGTCACGTCCCAGATGCTGATCAACAAATTCCAGTCGACAAGAGAAAGCAAGGGGAAGAGAAGAGTGGGCACGGCGTAATGAAGGGCATTGGAGATGTCCGTTCTTCAAGTACTGCTGGGAAGAAGGGATCAAGCTACCAACAGCAGAAAACTATCCAGAGTGCAAGGGGCTTACAATAATAGCAACTCATCCAAAAGGGTTTGCTTTAATGACGGAAGACCTGCAGCCAGAGATCACCGTGAATTCAACAATCAACAGGTCTCAGTTTACAATCGGTTGGGGGGCAAAGCCAGCGTTCACGATCAGCTGGGGGGCAAGGGCAGTATACATGATCGGCTGGGAGGCCGAGTCAATGAAGAGTCAAACAATCGGCTGGAAGAGATGGCCGATTCTCTGGTCCCTGATGAAGATATCATGTGCCGAGCTCCCCCGAACGATGATGAAGGATCAAGCCAAACACGTAAGAGTCCAGTGCCTACGTCAGCTAGAATAGCATGAAGAGGCAGAGAGACATGTGCTGGACAAGATGAAGGTTCGGTCCAAGGTTTGGCGCCCAAAGCCTAAGGCCGATGAAGCAAAGGATGACAAACCACATGCTGATATAAACATGGTTGTCTTCCTACCAAAAGAGTTCATGGCTCCAATTGATTCGGATCTGTCCGATGAAGAACTTGGCATGGCTCAGCTAACACTGGAACCTAGACAAGCTATCTTTGAGAAACTAGAAGATGAGAAGAGACAACACTTGAAGGCTTTGTTTCTTAAGGGATTTGTCAACGGAAAGCCAGTTACCAGGATGCTAGTAGATGGAGGAGCAGCAGTCAACCTGATGCCATACACTATGCTGCGCAAGATTGGGAAATCTGATGAAGATTTGACCCAAACCGACATGATGTTGGTGGACTTCGAAGGCAACGTCTCTCCGGCTCAAGGAGCAATCTGCGTGGAGCTCACCATCGGCGGAAGACCCTTCCACCGCTTTCTTTGTCATTAAAGGGAGGGGATCTTATAATCTACTGCTGGGTCGGGATTGGATACATGCCAATTGTTGCATACCATCTACAATGCATCAATGCATCATCCAATGGATCAGAGATTCAATGGAGGTGGTGCAAGGAGAAACTTCTTTGACAGTAGCAGCTACAGAAGCACAAGGATGGACTTATGATCGAGTAAGCTGCATATCTGGAAAAGCATGGGATACCAAGTATCTCAAAGTGTCCGATTTTGGACTAAAGCCGGTTCAAGCAGTCGGCTCTGATGATGAGACTTAATGGGTCGTTTCATTGAAGATAAAAGGAAGCTTAGGCTCAGAATCACAGCAACCGATGGATTGGTCGCCCAAGTATATCAACAGTTATACAAGCTGATTGTCTTATCGTGCCTATCGGCCGATTGAATTTTTGAGCTACAGCCGATTGCAAATGTAATCATAGAATAGCCGATATCTGTAAAGAATCGCCTTTAGTACAAAAAATGTAAAACCAATGTACAAAATCAATATATTCGGTTGTAGCCAATACATGTATCGCCTTCAGAACAAAATAAATGCATTTTTGTCTCTTCTGTTTTGGATTATAATGATATTACAACTCAGATCTACAGATTACATATGTTCTCAAGAGGTTACAAGAGGGGCATTGTCCTAACTCCCAGTGTGATGAGGATATTGAATCGATGAGTGGGAGAAAGACACACGCGAAGAGGAAACGGAAGGTTAAGATCTTCACCCAATTCTGCAATCTTCCGCCAGAAGGAGCCCGAGTTGATGACCAAGATGGCCGTTCCTTTGGCACGCTCTTCCTCTGATAAATGTGTAGCAAGACACCCTACCTGTCTCCTTCTCCCAAAACCAGGTCCTCACAGGGATTCTTCTGGCTATGATGCCTCCTGGATTTTCAAAAGGAGACGAAGAAGAAGAGGGGGCGCTACACTACTTCACAAGAATTCTTCTAGCTATGAAGGAGAAAGAAAAGAAAGGAACAGTCATACAGCAAGAGTCTGTAATCTATCTGAGTTGGTTGAGACATGGCCGATGAGAATGAGTTTCCTCCATCGAGCTCCAGACCTATCTATAGCCCCAAATGGCAGAAGGGATAACTACACAAGGGAATTGAAAAAGGGAAAACGAAAGGCATCCGATACAGTCAAAGCAGGAACAGTTTCCCCGTGAAAGTCTCGTGAAGCAATTGGCGGTGCATGCAGATCGTTCCCAAAATTCAGGGGCTGGCTTTGAAGGAGGATTAAATAATAATGTGTGGCCCTACTTTGTACTCCAGAAGAGGAGACTATCAGGGTTCCCCTTTCTCTAAATTTCCAGCAACGACGACAAGCTTTGATGCATCATTAGGATACAAGAAATCTCCAAAGAGAAACTTGTCAAGGAGTGGAAATGGTTGCATTTTCCTGGAAGTGCTCTGGAGGAGGCTTGCCTCTTATTCCTAATTGGAACTAGTCTGGTTCATAGTCGAAAGATTATGGTGCTGCATAAGGAGTGGGCTACCATTTTATAGCAGGGAAGTCGAACCAGACCATAAAAGAACACCTACGAGTATGGGTGAGAATTCATCATCAGAAAGTGGTACATTAAATCGAGTATCAATCAAGAGGTGGTGATTTTCATTCATAAAAGGCCGATCGCATCGGCTGATAGTACATTAGAACTTAAAGAAGGCTCTTGGCCTTGTCTAACTCTACCCTAATTTGGGCTATTTCTTCACCAACGTGGTCCAATTCCTGAAGAAGAGCTGTCCTCCTGGCTTCAAGAACCTCCAACTTTTCCTCCTTGTTGGCAATCACCAGACGGAGACCACATTCTTGTCTAGATGGATTCGCGCCGAAGGCATTGATATTCGAGACAATCTTTTCCACAGCATCACGGTTTGGAGACTAAGAAAAGAAGAAACGTTAGGGAAAGAGATCGTGAAAATAAGGAAAAGGAAGAAAAAACCAACCTGATTCACAGAGGAGGAGGAGGAAGAAGAAGCCATCGCAAAAGGAACATGACAGTTCCAAAAGACTAAAGGAGGCTAGCAATATATAAAGGCTGATTGAAACGTTCGGTCAAAGCATTCAATGTGGAGCGTTGGAAGTTGGCCAAGAAGAGGCCAATTACGGTTCACAAAATTACAAGTAAAGTTTAAACTATGCCTAAAAGATGGATAGCATTGATGATATCCAGGCGCAGCTGGTCAACCACTTCGATCTCTTGACGATCGGCATCGGCCGAACTAGGAATCGGCTGCTCTTGTTCACGAAGAGTTTGGGCTTGCTGCATGATGGAATCCCTCCGTTCTTGCATAGTGGATATGGTGCACGAGATCGCCGCGCTCTTCAGCCAAGTCTTAATCGATCTGACCAAGCTCCTTCATCAGTTTAGCACGACACCTCTTCAAACGATCAATGCTACCAACAATATCAGAGCGAGAGGATGTCAGGAGTTCAATTCTATTATCAAGATCGGCCATACTGCTATCCAGGTTCTCCCTGTCCTGACGTCTCCTTTCCTCCAGCCGATCTTGGGCTTCCTGCACTATGAACTGCCGATTCTCGATGAAAGCAACCTGGAGCATCTTCGCCTTAAGGTCTCTAGGCAACTAGCCCTGAATTTGTTTGAAGATGGCTCTGATCGGCTCAGCATCTTGTACAAGTTGACCAACATCCTGGTTCAGCAATGGCAACACTTCGATCAGCTTAGCCTTAACTTCATCTGGGAGAATGACTGCTAATGTGTCCTGAACAGAAAGCAAGTTTGTTAAAGCCTGTAGAAGAGGCACAGGAGCTAAAGAAGAAATGTGAAGAAATCAGAAAGTTTGCCTCTACAGCAGTAGATGTTGTTCGGATCTGAACGATTGGGTTATCAGCTGATGATGATTCAGGAGCTTCAACAATCGGCAACTGTGGTTGGTCACCGATATCTTGTTGAAGATCACCCGAAGACTTGTCATGAACCTCAGTTGATGACCTGACAATATCCTAGAGCAAAAGACAAGGAGTCAGAGAATGAGAGTGGTGAAGAAATAACTAATGAAGATCATACCTCAGTTGGTTGTTCAGTTTGAAGATCGACTTGGTCAGAAGAACGCCGAGGTTGATTAGCGAGAGCATCTGACACATCGGTCCTCTGAATATCAGGTTGTTTGACCGATGAAGTAAAGATGTCATCACCCAAGTTCTCTATTCTGTCTAGTTCAGGTTGTTCAGATGACTCGACCAAGATATCATCAGCTGGGACTTCTTGAATTGGCTCCAATACTGGACCTCTATCAGAATCAGTAACATTGGTGCATCGATTGACCGTTAATCCAAGCGCACAAAATGATCAGTGAGAAATGCAAAGAGGAAAAGGAAGTGGTGAGAAGAGCTAGTACCGCAAAAGCATCCACCAACTTCCCAGCCATATCAGGAATGTTAACGACCACAGTGTCAATCTTCCTCTTTGTTTTACGAGCAAGAGTCTTGCTAAGTCCACCTTTCCTCTTAAGTGTCGATAAAGGCAAATTATCCGAAACGGGATTGGTTTTAGGACCTTGCATGACTGAAGAAATCGAAGGGGCTTTATGGCCGATATATGGTGTCTGTCTTGGTGGCAAATATTGAATCGGCTTGCCACTTTTACTGACAGCAGGAGGCTCTGTGGTTTCAGGCTGCAAAAGAAAAGAGGATATAACAATCTGGGTACAGTCAGATAGAATACATAAATTAATCAAAAGAGAGTTACCTCATCCGCCGATGCATGATATGCAGAGTCCAATTCTTCACAATAGATTCTTGGAGAGACACAGAAGAGGTGATCACACCATTCTGCCCACCAGATGTTAAAAAGGGAAGAAGTAAAACTGGAAAATCTCCAAGAAGCAAGATCGATGGTGGAAGAATCAGGAACCCGATCCAAAAAATGCTGATAATGAGTGCCACTAGGAATAATCTACCGTGGTTTAATCAAATCAGAGAAATAAAGACCAATTGGCAGCTGGCCGAACCCCAACTGGCGCAATCAGAGGATTATAAAATTCATAGGAGGCCGATTGATCTTTTCCAAAGACACAAGAAGGAAGGATCCCTGGCTTAATGATTTCCACAAAAGTGATTCTATCTTCATCGTCCCTGTGAATATCATCAAAGTTGAATGTGGTCTCAAAATGGGTGTCATCATCCCTATATGCAAACCAAATGATGGATCCTGAGTTGAAGCCGAGGTAAAAGCTTCTGAAGTGTTCTGCAATACGGGAAGGAGTCCTCTTGTGTCCTGGAAAGACAGAAACAGCCTATCCGAAGTTCATGCATCGGCGCTTCACAATCTGAACACCGTCTGGTTGATCTCCTGGAAAACGCTGATTAAAGATATTTTGTTCCAATCTATCTCGAAGATGAAGGTTTAGCCACATGTTAATGAACCACCAGGGGCCTCCAGGAGTACCTATGGGAGAATTGGTTGACAAGCTGACTGCTACTTGATGAAGAAGATGATAATACGCCCTAAAAGGTATTTTCCAAGAGGGATTGATTGCCCAACCGCTCAGCCACTATCTGATAATTAGCGGTAGGGTCAAAAGTTTTGCCACAGAAGACGAATTTCTCAAGCCACATATTCAGGAAAGCAACATGTTCCCTCTGACCCACAGTTCCTTCTTTCTTGTGCTTAGCGAGATAACCAGACCATCCACCTATGTTCTTGGTCTTCAACTGATGAGAAAGTTTGTCATTTCGGTGGCTAAAGAGAGTTCTGAAGAGGAAATATCTAGACCAGTCAACACAAGGACATCGGCCAAGGTTGGAGCCATCGGCCCATGGCCGAACAAAAAAGCATTAAGTGCATCAGACCAAAAATAAGAGGCAGCTATCAGAAGAGATTCATTCCGGGACATCTCAGACAGGGATAAAGTGATGCATTGACTAATTTTATACTGTTCCCAAGATCCCTTGTTTTTCGCAGAAACCCTGAGGTACCAATCTCTCCACCCTTTGACATAACCTGTCCAAGACCTAAAACAACTGTCCCCATCGGCCAAATTCAAGGAAGCATGCTTGAAAGGGATTCGACCAGTTTCAAGGTTGATCATCTCAGTGGGGTCAGCATCACCCATTGGCCCAAGGAAGGTAAGCCCGGGCTTATCATCAACGGGAATGGTGAGATGGGATCTAAGTTCCTGGAGAGATGGATAAATCTAGGCTTCAGGCAAAGCGGAACGGCAGTATTTAAAGACAAATAAAAGCGAAAGATTGAAGGAAGTGCCAGGGGAACTGAAGAAAGAGATGCCTTCGGAGGTGCAGAAGCAGAACGAGAACCTCCAGCGGAGCTTGAGGACGCCATGGATCAGCAGAAGCTTTGGAGCTTAGGGTTCATCGCTTGAAAGCTCGAGCTGTTGGAACAACAAAGATTTGGGGGAAAAGAAAGAACCAGGGCGGCTGTATTTATGACCCCTGAAGATTTTTTGAGATTCTACGGTCGGCTTCGAATCGAGGAAGATAACGGATTCGAGGAAATTTCGGAGCAAAAGAATATTTACTCCGAAACTGGGGGGCATGTGTTGACACCGTTTTTTGGAAAAACATGTCAAAAAAGGTAAGGAGAAGCAGCCGATGAAAAACAGAATGTAATCGGCAGATTGAAGGAAAAGAAGGACGGTCAACAAGAGTTGCCGATGGTCAAAGGGATTCAACCCTGACAGTGGGCCAGTCGATCAAAGCGAGCGACCGATGATCAACCAGGAGATCGGCCGATGGAGAGAAAGAAGGCAGTAATCAAGGAGGTACGCCAGAAGGAAAGCATGGTGGAGGCGGGTCAATCTACAATTGGCAACGGGTCAAGGAGTCAGTTTTTAGGAAGTTTTGACTCCTGCGAGAGTCCTTTTCTATTTTTAGTAGTTTTTTTTGTCTTTAGATGCAAGTAAACATTGCCGTGATCGGCTAGGAGTCGGGGTTGTCCTCAGGACATAAATAGCGACCCTGTGTGGTCGGAAAATCTGTACACACCAATATCAAACAAACCGCCTCGGGCAAACCCTTTACTACTTGCATCTACTTTACAAAGATCTACCTTTACAGATCTACTTTTCGGACTTCACCATTGCTATTTTCTCTTTTCTACAACGTGCTTGAGTTCTGCCGCATCAAGCCGACCTCCGCAAGCTTGTGAGTACCATTTCTTTACCGAATAATCCTAGGCTTTAACCTCCGGGTGCATTGCTGAGGTTTCATCTAGTTCTTTATTCACCCCTTACCGATATTAGCTAGATCTGCAAGTCTTTGTGCCAATTCTTGTGGTTTTTAGCTATTATCTTTGTCGTCCAGTTGATCTTGATCCTATCGGCTTCTAACATCGCAGCCGATCCCGACCTATTCGAGTGCTGACGTCACGATCGGCCGATCCATCGATCCATCTACCTGCGCGTCGCTCTCGCCCCGATCCGCTTACAGATTGATACCGATACACGTGTCGCTACAAGGCCATCGGTTCTCTCGCCGATCCCTAATATTTTCCATTGTCAATCAACAGGTCAGATTGGCTGGCATGCCTCGCCACATGACAAGGAGGTCACCAATCCATCTCTGTAATTGTATCTCTCACTCAATACTTATGGATTGGATTATATTCATTTTTGGCTACTCACCATAGCATGGTTTAAATTCCTTAACTTGGACATTTTTTACCAAGGTAGTGCACATGTCCTTTCCATCCACATATCCATGTGTGCACTATATCTTTGAGGAATTTAGCCCATTCTATGAGATTTCATGTTGGATGACTTACTTCCATTCCACTCTCAAAGAGCCATCCAATGTGAAACTAGGGCTTGTGCTTCTAATATTTGTGTTCTCTTGTCATCTTAGATCACAATGGGTATTTCTCATCAAAAGTGACAAGATGAAATTATTGGAAGACTATAAGTGCAAGCTAACCTATGTGAGTTCCTCTATGTGAGAAATTCTATATGAAAGAGGCAAAGGTATGAATCCTAAATTCAAGTAATTAGTTTATGGATCTAGGCCTTATTCTTGCTAGTGTGAGTTTTGGTGTGCAATGGTGTCTAGCATCACCTTGGATTTGTTTCATGGTGATAGTGATGAGTTTTGGATATTTAGTTGATGCCTCACAAATTTGTTGTTGGAAAATTAAAATTCTAAACCATAGTCTAAATTTGAAAAGAGGCATGAGCTAAATATGCTAACACTCATCTTAGCTAGTAATCTTTGCATACTCTCTGTGACTTAGGATAAATTTTCAAAATTCACTAGCATGTGTAGGTGGTGTGCCTTTTGCAAAATATTTGAGTCTTGATCTTTTAGATTATGTCAAGTTGTTTATGGTTATTGTTACCCTTGTTTGACTGTTGGCTAACCATAAATGGCAAGACTCTCTCAAGTTCAAAAGAAGCTACTCATTCTCATCTCAAGGGCTTGCAAACTTTGGATTTCTCACATTTCATCAAAATCTCTCAAATCCATATCTGAGACAAAGGGCTATGCAAAAATGGATATAAAGGGTAGAGAAAGAAAGTTGGAAGAAAATGGAAAGGCAGAAATGAATTTATGGACAAAAGTGCACGGGTTAAGTGAAACCCGGTGGCACCGGTTTCTGTCGGCAGAAAGGGAATATACCCGTGACTTACCCTACACAGTCACCATTCACCCTCATTCACCCCCACGACTCAGAATAGTAAAAGGAGAGGGAGAGAAGGGGATTCCATGGCGATTTGAGGAGTGGACCGTGGGATTTAAGGTTTGAAGCAAGAATCCGGTTCTCCAACCCGGTGGGATCGGATTCCCCTCAGTTCCAGGGCAGCAACAGCTCCTTCAACATGTCAAGAGGTACTCTTTGTGAAGTTTATGCCTGATCTACTTCTCTAGGACCTACCTCTTGGATTCCTTTTGTAAAATGGCATATATTTGGTCCTAGAACAGATTCCAATAACTGGTTTAAGGATTCCATGGCAGCTCTGTCTGGGGCATGACCTAGGGTTCATGCTAAACCTGGTGGCACCGAGTTTCCCAACTTGGTGGCACTGGTTTCAGCGCAGAGGGTCCGTCCAACTTGGGGATTTTGCTCGAGAAAATTCAAATGCACATATTTATGGCAGAGAATTGTTCCTAAGACCTATATGTATCTGTTTGTGTCACAGATCCAAGGTTTGATCTTGTTTATGGAAGAAGACAACCTAGCACGAAGAATGCAAATTTCGAGCTCAGAAGAAGAGAAGGAACGAGCAGCACTCATGAGATTGCAGAAGAAGTGCCAGTACAGCCTAGAAGGTCAAAAAGGGCAGCGGGGAGAATTAATCTTCCTAGAGGTGCTATGCGCATTGAGGACTCCGAGCCTAAGTCGACCTCTAGTGATGATGATGAGGAGAGCCCATACAGGCAAGAACCCACTCCTCCCGAGTCACGTACAGCAGCTGCTCAGCGCAAAAGGAAGGGCAAAAATATCCGCACAACTAGCCATGAGCATAGGCAATCAAGAGGATGATGTGATGATGACTATGAGGGCATATCAGTTCTTGGACCACAGCCAGTTGAGGATGACGGTGAGACTCACTTCAATGTTAGAATGAGGCCCCCCATTGATCCTGAGCACCGCAACATAGTCAACTATATGGGAAGGGGCATGACAGAGTGGGCAAGAAAAGAAAGGGAAAGGAATCCCATAGAAGTTGGTGGAAGAAATTTGGATTATAGATTTGGCACAAAATTTCATCAAGACTATTATTCAAGTGCCATCGTCAAGAAAGACTACCCCATTGCTCGCTCGGAATACATTGATTAGGGATTCATGACAGACTTGGAGGATCTAAGGATTGCTGAAATTATTTATGAGTGCAAGAGGAAAAATATTTATGATATCATGGGTTTTGCCAAGTCATGGAACAATGAAGTGATTGCACAATTTTATGCCACATGTTACTTTCATAGAGATCGTGACATGGATAAGGAAGCAATGAAGTTCATGTATATCCCGGGACAAGAATGGAACTATGGTCGAGTAAATGGCATGCTGCCATTCTATCCATACTTGCACCGCATGTTTAGAAAGACACTTGCTTCTTGAGAAGGGGACCAATCAAATGTGTCAAACTATGGGAGAGACTTGCTGAAATACATGAGCCCTAGTGAACCGGAGTTTAGTGTTGTGGACTATATTTGGGAAGAAATTCATACAATCTCAGGTTCACCACAAAAGAGTTGTGGATATGCTCCTTATCTCATGCATATCATTGAGGCAATCACCAACTACACTTTTGAGTATGATCATGAGCATAAGCCTTTTCATTTGAAGAATGATGTTGTGGGACCATCTCTAGCTGATTTGGCAAGTGCACAAGCAAATATTGGAGGGCAAGAAGTCCCCGAACAGCCTACTGCTGCTGCTGCACCATCTAGGGCAGCAAGGCCTTCATATGGTCGAGGGCATGGACGTGGGCAACAACATGTGCAAAAGCCCCCCTCTCCGCTTAGAAAGTTGTTCAACTTTTGGTGTGGGTCTTGCATGAGAGCGAGTGATGTCGTTCACAAGGAAAGACAACATAGGAAGAGGGATTCAAGGATGATAAGACTCATGTATGAAAATCCCTCTCCCACAAATAGGCCTCCCATTCCACGTGCACCTTCCGATGATGAAGATAGTGAGCCGGAGACCTTTGAGAGCATTTGGGACAAGTCACAACAAGTTGATCCGGCAACCAACAAGGATTATTGGGATAGAGCCTATGGAAACACATACTACAATCCAACCTTTGGAGGAATGTATAGTGCTCGATCTTCATATTCAGAGGTACCTTTCATGGGCACACAAGGGCAAGGCACATCCTATAGCATGCCTCAGGTGGATCCTAATGCACAAGGAAGCTCAAGCGTTGTTGGTGGATACTACTATGGTAGTCTTTTGGCTCGGTTAATCCATATGAGGGAATGACTTCTCACCTTCCTCCATTTCCAACTCCACCATCTTTTGTGCCTCCAAGTCAATTTGTGCCACCACCTCAAGATGATGATGAAGAAGAACCATGAGTAGTTGTCCAAGACCCCCCAGAACCCTTATTGGTGATTAATGACAAAGGTGGCGAGAGGTATCGATTCAAAGCTCAGCTGTCTGTGTTGGATCTGCTCTGTCTGGCAAAACCCGGTTGAACCGGTTTTCAGATCTCGGTGGCACTGGATTCAGTATGGTGTCTCAGTCTCAGTGCTCTGCCTCTATCAGGCAAACTCGGTGGCACCGAGTTTCCAAAACCGGTGGCACCGGTTTTGGCTGTTGTATGCAACAGGCCCATGTAATGAATTCTCTTTAGCTTCAGTTGGACTTGAGAACCTTTATTATGTGTGCTTAAATGTGTGGTGAACCTCTTTATGCTTACTAAGACTCATTTGCATGATAGTGTGATTTTATAAGTGATGTATTGCTTTTTGACAAGGCTGCCTGGGCAAAACCGGTGGCACCGAGTTTGGCAACTCGGTGGCACCGGGTTTGGCCAGACATCACTGCCATTTCTTTGCCTTAATTTGTTGAAGTGCTTATATAGTGCATGCATCACGGATTAATTGTTCACACACTGGTTTTGCACCCCACTGTGGCTAAGATTTAGGGGGAGCTCCATGTTTTCTTGAAAATGTGCAAAATGGCATTTAAGGCCAAATATTGCGAATTCCACTCATAGCACATATTAAGGGGGAGCTCAACCTAAATCTGAGTTTTTAAGCTTTATTGAATATATTTTGTAAGCTTTAATCGAGGTTGTCATCAATCACCAAAAAGGGGGAGATTGAAAGACATCTAGGCCCTAAGTGGGTTTTGGTGTATTGATTGACAACTGGATTAAAGATCTAATGTCTTTGTGAAGCATGTGAGCAGGTTGTAACATATAAATAACAAAGCATAATATATGACATTGGACATCTATATGAGAAGACAAGCCATTGTTGTACAAGATGAGTTGAGGAATGGGCTATTGCCTCACATTGTGAAATGGCTCTATTTAAGGTCGAATGTCATGGTTGTTGATATGAGTGATCCCATGGAGTACACTTGATTTATAAACAAGCCACTGAAGGTGAAGAAAGAGACATAGTGATATTGGAATATTGGATGATCTCTAAATTGATAGAAGAGCTTGTTGTATAGAAAAGGGATATCAAAATCAAATATTGGCATGATCTCAATTGAATTTCACTCTTGATGTTGAATCAAAGCCTAACTCAAATTGGCAACGAATGGGTGAAGAAATCAAGCAAGGGATTAGCAACGAGGTACTAAGCTAAGGTTGGCCGAGTAGTAACTTGGACCATGTGCTTGGCTAGGGTGAAGTGGCTATAGCTTGGAGAGTTTCGAGGTATCAAGTCGAGCCTAACCGAGTGAAGCAATGAAGAAGCATTATATATTCGTTGGGTCATTTGAAGGGTGACTTGATCAAGAATTGGGTTTCATTATTGTATGAAGATCAAAGTCACTAGCTCAAGGTAGAAGTGCTCCAACCAAGAGACATTATTGGATGGATCTCTCAAGTGGATATATTGATCAAGTATGACTTTTCTTGAAGATGAAGCTCAAGAGTTTTAATATTGCATTTATATTTGATCTTGAGTATAGGTACGCCGTACTATCAAGAGTGATGCATCACAAGGAGTTTTGATAATGTCTCAGTGCTCAAGTAACCCATGTGAGTTGAGAGAGACACAAAAACCACATGTACACATCTTCGGGTTTGACCCTGTGTCGAACCCGGTGGCACCGGTTTTGGGAAACCGGTGGCACTGGTTTTGTGTCAGTCGGCCCAACGGCTAGTTGTTTGAAATCTTAGTGGCACCGAGTTTGGGAACTCGGTGGCACCGGTTTTCACTGAAGTTTGTAACAGCTAGTTTTTGGGGAGTCGGGTATTTATATCCCACAACCCCCACTATTGCAAGCTGCTGTTCCTGAGGTTGCTGGTGTGCTTCCTTGCTATTCCTTGCTAAGCCAAAGCCATTCTAGCTCTCCCCAACCCCTCTTGGTGTGGTTGTTCGATCTTTGATAGATCTAGTGAGTTGGGTGGTAGAGAGAAGCCTTTGTGAGCAATTCAAGAGCACTTGAATCCCTTGAGCACGGTTGGACGTCGTCAAGCTAGTGTGAAGCGTTTGTTACTCTTGGAGGCTTGCCTCCTAGACGGCTAGGCATCGCCCACAAGCTCCCAAGGTGTGGTGAGTTGTGGGACAGTTTGTGAAGGTCGTGTTTCGCCTCTGAAAGGGAAGAAGCTATCTAGTGGATCGGGAAAAGGGTTGTATGCAACCCGGCTTCGGTAGGAGAAGCACCCAACGGAGACTAGGATTCACACGGTGGTGAATCCGAACTTCGGCAAAATAAACCTCTGTGCCTCTTGTTGGTTTACCTTGCATTTGCCTCACTTTGCTAGCTTGGCTAGTACTTGCTATATTTGTGGATCTACTCAGGGTTTTAGTGTTTGTGGAGCAGGCACTCTATATCCATCAAGGAACTGATCCTTAAGCCACATACCAAGTTTGAGTTGAAGTCAAGCAAGCAAACAAAAGGAGAAGAGGCGATCCGGTGGCACCGGATTTGCAAAACCGGTGGCACCGGTTTTGGGCCGTGTGCATATTCCGCTGCGCAGGTGCTAGTCCAGAGATTCCGGAGATTTTTCCAGAGATTCCGGACTTTCCAGAAACTCCGGAGAAAACTCCGGAGTATCCGGACTTTGTTGATAAATTTGTTTTAAGTGGTGTTTTTCAGGACTCACCTATTCACCCCCCCTCTAGGCGACATCAAGATTCTTTCAGAAACTATAATGCACCAGTAGTCTAATTAATAGCCCACACAGCCTAACAACATCAAACCTAGCCCACCTTCTTCCACCGCTTGTCACCGCCGCCATCGTCTGGAGCCTGCACCGAGCAACCTTGCCATGGCCGCCCCGTGCCGAGCCTCGCCTGCCATGGTTGTCGATCGCCGAGCTTCGCCGTCCGTCCCATGTACCTACCATAGCCACGGACCCCAATCGGCGTCGCCACGTAGGTCTCGATCTGCGGTCGCGCCCCCGTGGGAGCTTGACGGCCGCCGCAACCTTGCCCGCTTCCTGGGTGGCCACTACACTGCCGACCCAGGAAGAAGAAACTAAAAATGTTGGGAAAAAATTCCAAAAAAATGTTGGAACATTTTCAGAAAATGTTGGTGAAAACGTTTTGGAAAAATGTTGGATCCAACGTTTTTCCTGAACAAATGTTGGTGCAACTCGTTCCAAAAAATGTTTTTATGAAAAATGTTTGTTCAACTTTTTGTTTGAAATTAAAAATATTATAATATTTTTTAGAAAAAATGTTGTAACATTTTATAATTAATAATCATGAAGTGTGATGGTTGGATAATAATAAATGATAAGTTTCGATGGGTTTTGGTCGGCTGTAAGCTTCAAACCTTATGAACCTTTCGGTAGCTATATAGGAGCCTCCCGTTGATCTGTGTCATGAGTCTATTTTCTTTAAACGATGTGTCATGACCCTATTCTAAACACATAGTTGGAAAATCTGATAATAATAATAAACAGCTAAGTTGCTATGTGTTGCAATGTGGGCCTTCTTGGCCCAAATCTATATTTGTAATAATAAACAGCTGAGTTAATTGCTCCCTCATCACCGTTGGGCAACAAGTTTGTGACTTTCTGTTGCTGTCTTGCATTTTTTTAGATAACGGAACATTGTTCCGTTCCGGCCTCAACAATCCGAGGAATTGTCTGCGGCCAACATACAGCAAAGTAGCAGCAACTAGGCTGCAATAGTTCAGATCCACACCCCACTCACAACAGCACCTAGGCTGTACCACATTTGACAACCGAAGCTCTCCATAAACAAGATAGTAGACAAAGCGTACAAGACATATAGCAATTCAAAATCTAGTTCTCGATACGCTTTAGAGCATTCCACCCAGACTTATGAAAGATCTCCAAAGCCACTGACTCCAACGCCCGACAACCTTTCTTCAAAATGAATCTCCCTTCCTCTTTAGAAAGGACAGACCAACTCCTGATCCATAACGTCCCCCTAAATATCACCTGCAAAATAGATTTATATTGTGACTTTTGAAACACCAAATCATTCCTACTAATCCATAAGGCCCAGCAAAATGCCACCATTCCGATCAGCACAAGTTTCCTTGGCTTGCTCGAAAAACTTCTATACCAAGGACCAAAAAGATTCTCCACACCCACTGGTTTTGTAACCCCAAATGTAAAACAGACAATCCCCCACATAAGTCTAGCCATGGGACAATCAAAAAATAGGTGTTGAATTGTTTCTTGCTCCGTGCAAAAACAACACTTAATACACCCCTCCAATGTCTTTTTACTAAGTTATCCTTAGTTAACACTACCCCATTCTTAAGATACCAAAGGAAGATCTTAATCTTCATAGGGATCTTAGCTTTCCACGTCTAACAATTAACCGGAGTCCCTGATTTCAAAACTAAGTCATTATACATGTTTTTCACCGAAAAAATTTTATTGGCCGTCTAAATAAAGGAGTCCTGTGATCATTAAGATGCACCATAATAATACTCCCCACTAGACTGAGCCATTTGTCCTAATTGTCCCCCACTAAGGCACGTCTGAAGGATATATTTAGTAGGGTAGTACTTAGTACTTGGGCAACCGACACATTCTTCTTCCTCACTATATTATAAAGGGTAGGATATTTTTCCATTAAAGGTTCTTTCCTTAACCAAAGATCTTCCCAGAATCTAGTCTGGGTACCATCTTGTACTTTAAACCTACCCCTCTCCAGCACAAACTTTTTAACTTCCATTAAACCGGACCAGAAATGTGAATCCCCTTTCTTTCTCTCTACGTGTGATAAAGTTTTGCCCTTAAGGTACTTTTCTTGAGTACATCTTCATTGACTAATTTGATAATCCATTTACTTAACAGATATTTATTTTGGATATCCAAATCAATAATGGCCATTCCCCCAACACTCTTAGGTTTATGAAGAATCCTCCATTTGGCCAACCTATACTTCTTCTTATGCTTATCGCGTTTCGAAAAAAATCTCGATCCATAATAATCCAGTTTCTCCAAAACACTTTTAGGTATTCTGAAGGAGGACATCATGAACATTGGTAAGCTAGACAAGACCGAGTTAATTAGGACTAGTCTCCCTCCCGACGATAACAACTTACCCTTCCAACTACTAAGCTTCTTTTGAAATCTTTCTTCGACCACCCTACAATCCTTGTTAGAAAGTCTCCTAGGACTCATAGGAATTCCCAAGTATCTGAAAGGGAAAATTAGATCCTTACCATCAAAAGAACCACCTTATGGATATTTACCAAGGAAAGATTGGAGGACATCTATCTAGCACCAAAAGATCCCACGTTATAGCTATATACCATTCCGTTTGCTTCCCGTCGACCTCGCTGCAGACGCCGTCCCTCTCTCCCGTCCGCGCTCGCCTCCCCTCTGCTCGAGCCCCACTGCTCCTCCCCTTCGTGGCTCCAGGTGACTCAAGTTCTCCTGCGCCAACGCCGCGATCCTCGAGTCAATCCAGTTCGCAGGTTCAGGCAATGGCTATGGCCAGCTGCAGGAAATAATATTTGGCCAATCCATGCGTTGCGTTTCTCTATTGGGAAATTCCAAATCAATAGATGGAAGTCCTTTGATCGAAACAAGGTTTGTTTAAAGGACTTTGGAAAGTTTGGCTTTGAAGTTTGAGAAAAAATTGGATCCAAAGCTGGCAAAAAAGAGGAAGAATAGGGGAGAACAGAGCGGCAGCACTGCCACGCAGCTGCTTTGCCACCGATGAGCAGAGGCAGTAGTTTCCGCCGTGACACGCGCCGAGCACGCGCATGGACTGAACCACGGAGACCAGTAGGAGGTGGCACAGATGAGCCGAGCGCCGCGCTGCGGCTGCGCCAGATGTAGGCGGCGGCGTGCTCGAACCAGGAGCGTCGCATCCCCGCCGGTGTGCGCTAGCTGGCGACAGCATTCTAAACAGCCCACCCGCCGGCTCCCAGTATTTGAGGTGGGGTACGAGTACGACGACCACAGAGGCCGTCGTGCCATGAACATCTCCCTTCCCCACGCAGCGTGTCGTTGGTGTTGGCGCTGCGGTACTCGGACCAGGGCACGAACGCCTGGCTCGTTGCGGAGCGGATGAGCGCCGGTGTCGTGGAGGTCGCGGAGCTGCCGAGCTGGGGCGGCTGAAGTACCTCGCCGGCGTGCGGTGCATCAGCAGCATCACTGCTGGTGTTCGAGGACGCGTGGCCCATCGATGAGTTCGCGTGAACCGCGCTGGCGGCATCCCCGACGAGCGCGTTCGCTGGCGGGAGCAAGATCCTCCACACCAGCCGCGACGTCGACGTCGCCCAGCTCGGCAGAGGGGAGGGGCGAAGCGGCTGAGCCGCGGCAGAGCTCCAGCGCAAGCGCGCAAGTGGGGGAGACGGACGGCGTCTGCAGCGTGGTCGACGGGAAGCGAACAGAATGGTATATAGCTATAACAGAGCATCTTTCGTTGCTAGATAGCTGTCCGTCGATCTTTACATTGTAAATATCCATAAGGTGAATCTTTTGATGGTATGGATCTAATTTTCCGTATCTGAAAGGAAACTCACTCTCCTTACATCCAAAAAGCTCCACATATTCCCCGGACATATCTCTTGTTTCCCAAAAGCAGTGCTGTCTCGCATTGTCGGGTGTATGGAAGCAGTAGTGTAAATCAACAAAGCTACCTACATGTGTAACCATCCATCCGAGATGGCTTAGTTGTGATGAATGTTGATCATTATCGCTGAATAGCACTCTGGGGAAGCACGCTTGAACGCTATATCTGTATGATGGCCACGCCCACGCTGCATGACTGAAACGCAACTACTACTCTGAACCTCTCACCCCTCTCTGTCCTACCTTTTTCCTGGCCTCTATATAGTTTTCTCCCGGGTCAAATTGCCAAAAATCACCATGTTTACTTCTAGCTTAAGGCCTCATTCGGTTGCTTGGGGTCGGTTCCCGTGCTTGAACCGATCCTGGGCGGGATCTAGTGGATCCGGTGGATCCACTCATTCCTGGTCCGATTGCAATCCACTTTTCTGTTTTCATTGCAGCAAAAAAAAAGGAATAAAATGCATGGTGGGCCCTTAAACTTGTCTCGCTGTGTCAAATAGGTCCACGAACTCTAAAAACGCATTTTTGGGTCCCTAATCTCGTTTCGCCGTTCACCACTCGTCCAAAACGCCACAGGACCTCTTTTTTGCCGATGTGGCCACGCCACCGTGGCATCCAGGCACCTGCGGCTCACGTGAGGTCACTTGGTGACTAGCGAATATGCACAGAGCCCCTCCAGGTTCCTTCCCTCTTGACAGAACAAGGCTTTCCTCCTCGAGTTCGTCGACTGGGAGGTGGAGAGGCGACAATGGCGCGGTTCGTCGACTGGGAGGCGGAGAGGCGACAACGGCGGAGGGGATCGAGGAAGAGAGCCAAGAAGAAGGCTCCAGGGGCTCCCGTGGACATGGGTGACTTGAAGGGGGAACCGCCGCAAGTATATGGTAAGTGAAATCGAACCCCGAATCGATCAAAAACCGAATCAATATATGGTACTGTGTTGTTGTTATGTGGATTTAATTGTGATTTGTGGACGAAATATTCGATTTTTTTGGTTCGGCTAGGGTTTTGGAGTTTTGAAATCATTGTTCCTTTGGTAATTTAGGTGCTGACAGTGAAGATTTCACGGTTGAGCTACATCATGGGGGTATATTTGTTGGTCAAGGCATGAATCGGTCCTACATTGATGAGCAAGTCACCTGGTTTGATTATTGTGAAAAGGATAGCTGGTCTCCTTTATGGATAGATGATTTTGTTGAGCAGCTCCATTGCCCCAAGAAACCATCTTTGAAGATTTACTGGTTGCTACCTGGGATGGACCTTTCAGATGGGCTTAGGTTTGTGTCATCTGATCAGGACACATTGGTGATGATGGGACTTGTGAACAAGTACAAAAATTTTGTTCTGTATGTTGATCATGATGACAATGTTACAGGCTTAGATTGGGATGATATTGTAGCAAATCCAGTAACTTCTTTGCCAAAGGTCATCAGCCCAAGGAAGGTAGAAATTATTCAAAATAGAAAAACTGAGAAGCTTCCTATTTTTTATTCAAACTTGAAGAGCAGCAGGACAGCTGATGTTGATGCAGAAACAACTGGTCTTGGTCTGGACAGTGGTAATGAAGACAGTGACATTGATTTTGTTGATAGTGACTATGAGATAGATGATGATGATGATGACCTATTTGTTGATAATGTTGATGAACAAGTACTGGATCAAGGAGTTGCCAAAGGGAAAAAGATCGAAAAAGGAAAGAAGGCAAGTGGCAACAGACTGAACCAAAAGGGAGTACTTGGTGTGGACCAAAGTGATGAGGAACTTTCAACAGATGAAGATGACCTGCAGCTGCCTGATTCAGAAGGAGAAGGTCAAATGAAGATGGGTTTCAAGCCATTCAGAGAAGTGGACATACAAAATCCTAGTTTCAAGGTTGGCATGCTATTTGGGTCTGTTGAGGTTCTCAGGAAGGCTGTCACAGAGTACAGTCTGAAAGAGAGAGTGGATATCAAGTTACCAAGGAATGAGAGGAAAAGGTTAAAAGCAGTTTGTGCAGATGGATGTCCTTGGAATCTGTATGCTTCAAATGATAGCAGGTCTAAGGGCATGGTGGTGAAAACTTATTTTGGCCAACACAATTGCCAAAAGCAATGGGTTTTGAAGAGATGCACATCAAATTGGCTAGCTGAGAAATATTTGGAAGCTTTTAGAGCAGATCAAAAGATGTCACTAAGCAACTTTGCAAGGACTGTGCAGAAAGAATTGAATATGACACGTTTCGAGATCCAAGCTTGCTAGAGCTAGAAGACTAGCCATGAAGAAGATACTTGGAGATGAGGTAGAGCAATACAAATTGCTATGGGACTATGGCCATGAGCTTAGAAGGAGCAATCCTGGTACTGCATTCTTCGTGTGTCTCACTGATAACAGATTTAACAAACTATACATGTCTTTAGATGCATGCAAAAGGGGATTCTTGGCTGCCTGCAGACCTATCATATGTTTGGATGGATGCCACATCAAGACTAAGTATGGTGGACAGATACTTACTGCAGTTGGAATTGATCCCAATGATTGCATATTTCCCATTGCAATTGGTATTGTTGAGGTAGAATCACTAATTACATGGAAATGGTTTCTCCAAACATTGAAAGAAGATCTTGGCATTGACAATACCTATCCATGGACAATAATGACAGATAAACAGAAGGTGATACTTCTTATTTTGCTCACTAGTATCAATGTTGCATACACACTTATACATGTATAGAACATGATCCTAACTACTCTCTGTTTTGCAGGGCCTTGTTCCAGCTGTCCAAAAAGTTTTCCCAGATTCAGAGCATAGAATGTGTGTGAGACACCTGTACTCCAACTTCCAGCAGCACTTCAAAGGTGAGAACTTGAAAAATCAACTCTGGGCTTGTGCTAGATCTAGCAACATAGTTGATTGGAATAAAAACATGGATCTGATGAGAACTTTAGACCCTAAGGCATATGCATGGTTAGAACAGAAGCCACCACAAACTTGGGTTAGAGCCTTCTTTAGTACTTATCCTAAGTGTGACATACTCCTGAACAACAATTGTGAGGTATTCAATAAGTATATACTGGAAGCCAGAGAAATGCCTGTGCTAAGTATGCTAGAACAAATCAAGACTCAATTGATGATAAGGCATTATACCAAGGAGAAGGAAGTGGGAGATCTGTGGCAAGGCCCTATATGCCCCAAGATTAGGAAGAAGTTGCAGAAAAACACTGAATTTGCTAACACATGTTATGCTCTGCCTGCTGGAAAAGGTATTTTTGACGTTCAAGGTAGGAACAACAAGTACATAGTGGACATTAACTTGAAGAAGTGTGAGTGCAGAAGGTGGGATCTCACTGGAATCCCTTGCTCACATGCAATTTCATGTTTGAGGCATGAGAGAATTTCTCCTGAGTCTATGGTTTTCAACTGCTACAGCACATCAAGCTTTCTTGTTGCTTATGGGAACTCCATCTGGCCATGCAAAGACAAAAGTACTTGGGAGAAGGTAGATGGAGATGAAGTTCTTCCACCAGTTTATGAGAAGAAGGTTGGGAGACCACCTAAAACAAGAAGGAAACAACTATATGAAATTGAAGGGCCAAATGGGCCAAAACTGTCCAGACATGGGGTCATCATTACATGTAGGTATTGTGGGCAGGATGGTCACAATAGAGGTGGGTGCAGTTTAAGGAAGCAAGGAATGAGGAGCAACCTTGGTGAACAAAGGGATCCAACACATGAGTCTCATGGAACCAAAAATGATGTACCAGTCAGTAGCGAGGTAACTTGTCACTCTACCTTGTCAATGCTTTATGTTATGTTAACCTACTAATTCCTGCCTATTATGTAGTTCTCCATGCACATTGGACAAGGCAGTGGGCCAACATTATCACAAATGAGCAGTACAATGCTTTCACAGCTGCAAGCTAAGGTAATGACCAATTAAAACTGACAATTTATATGCTTTATGTTACGCTTTCACAGCTGCAAGCACTACAATGCTTTCCATCTTTTCTATATGTTATATCCATGTTCCAGCGCACTGACAATTTATCTCCATGTTGGCAGTCATCACACACTAGGACAATCGAACAACAACCTTTGCCAGAATCAGGTTTCATTGTCTCCAACCTTCCAGCAGCGAGGCCAGTTCCACCTAATACAGAACCAAGTCTGGAAGAGCAATGACCACTAAACGCAAAAGAGGTGATGGCAAGGGTGCAGCTCCAAAGAAGGGTGCACGACAAAAGAAATCTTGAATGTGATATGTGGATCCTAAGTGATAGCTTATGTTCTGTGATGACATCTATGATACTTCTGTAAACAACATGAGATCTCTAGTATAACTTCTCTTTTGCTCTTTTGAATGCATTCCTGATGCCCTCCTGAATGCAATAGACATGAATGTACATGTACTGATGCTATGGAAACAAAGAAATGTCCTGTTGATTTCAGAAGAATGTACTAATGCTATATCCATTACTAGAGTTCATACATGACACTGGATACATGAAAGATACATATACTTTCACTTCTTCATATTAACAATCAGATTTACCACCATCACAACTAGCATACACACACCTACCAAGGATATTCCCTTCAGCACACTAACTAATTCTTTCCCAATTACTAACAGTTCCCTTGCTTCATTAACCAATCCAATGCAATTGCAGCCATCTCCTGCTTGCTTGATCGATTCACCACCTCGCATCCTCAACTCATCATCCACACAACCATCATGGGTGCCATTCTCCTCAATCTTCTTGATGTAATCTTCTTCCCAATACCAAAAGGGGCAACCTGTACCATCTCTCTACACAAAGCAACGGCAAGAGTTCAAAAATGCAAGAATAAATCACCACAAAACAAAAACCACCATGGATCGAACCATTACTGACCTTGTAGTTGGGGCAGAAGTAGAAGATTCTCCCCATGCTCCAGGACTTCCGTGATGTCCGCTTCAGGATCCTTCTCCCACGACATTCAGTGCACCAGATCAGCGGAATCTCACCCACAGCCTGCAGATTTGAGGCTGACGCACTGGATTCCCTGGCCATGGCTCCGAGCCGGGCGGAGACGGCCGATGACAGCGGGTCGGCGACGGTACTGGCCTACTGGGGAACGAGTGAGATTGGGAAGAGAGGAGGCCAAATAATGGAATCACAAAGAGACAGGGGCTAAACTACATAAGTACACTTCCATTCCGGCACCAATTCTCCCGCCAAAAACATGTGGATGCCACGGTGGCGTGGCCACATCGGCAAAAAAGAGGTCCTGTGGCGTTTTGGATGAGTGGTGAACGGCGAAACGAGATTAGGGACCCAAAAATGCGTTTTCAGAGTTCGTGGACCTATTTGACACAGCGAGACAAGTTTAAGGGCCCGCCATGCATTTTACTCAAAAAAAAAGTTCAGTTGGATCAGGAACAAATCAAATGATACAACAACTAAGGTGGATAGAGTATTTATCACCCTAGGCAAAACCATGCTCGCTGCACCAATCCTTGAAGGAGACACCAACAATCAGATTTTGCACATAGCAAGAAAGCAAACAAATTTTGGTCCTTACGAATGTGATATATGACATAGACAGGGTAAAGCACGAATGAATCACCTATGCAAGCACATGATGCTGCCGGCGAGACATGGGTCGATGCAGTTCGTGTAGAAGACAGGCAGTAGCTCGCTGGGAAACGCGGCGCCCAGCCAACGCCGCCACTCCCAACACCCAAAATCTTGCCGGGGAAGCCCCGCGTCCGCGTAGGAAGGTCGCCGGCGTGCCGCTGTGGGGAGCTCGCCGGTCCCGCCGCCATCTGCCGGGGGCTCCTGCACTAGGAGCTCTCCGAGCGCGCCACCCCGTGCTCCCGCACGATGGCACAAGAAGGCCGCCGGGCCCCTCAGGGAGGAGCTTGGCCCGACGCGCGTCTAGGAGGACGGTCGGCTTCGTGGCACCGCCACCTCGAGCCGCCACTTTATCGCTAGCTCTGCTAGACAGCGCAATGAGAAGGGGGGTGGAGAGAGTGGGCGTCGAAGGTGTTGGCGTCGCCGTCGAGGTGGTGACCGCACCGCGCCGCTGCGCATGTCACCTTCTCACTGTGTGCGTTGCGTCTTGGCTTGCTCGGAAAAGATAAGATCTAGAGGTCCCGAGTTGTGGATGCATTCCTGGTCTTGGAGGAGACAAATTGACTATTCCAGGCCTGCTTCATTCCTGGGCGATTTTGTGGCCGGTCCAAAACGAAACACTTCCGTCGCGGCTGATTTCCAGTCCGATGATGAAAAACAGACAGGTGGAACGGGCCGTTCAGGGAAAACCGAACTAGGCCTAAGTTGTTATCCATCTAGATCTGCACCTAGTTGATCCGCAAGTTCTACCAGCTGCTGCCACGTGCGCCGCCGATCACGCCTCCCCTCTGGTGAGCCATGGTCGTGCGCCTGGTGTGCTCTGAGTTGTGAATTGTGATAGCCGGATGGAGGAGAAGACGTGGTGCTTGGCGCGGTGGGAGAGTGACGGCTTGCATGGCGCGCGTACAGAGCTCTGACGAGATGTCGATCCGCTCCTCTTCGTGACTCAATCCATGTGGCCCACCGGAGAGAGCCGTGGCCGCGTCTGACCATCGCAACTTCGCAAGCCACAGTCCCGTATCTCCCTCTCGACATCCCTCGCCGACCGGAATCAACGGGTACAAGGTTCACCTAACACCAGAACGAGTGTTTATAGCCACAAAAGCAAAAATACACCTAGATCTCCTTTGGAATTCTCGGTAACTCCTAGAATGGGGATGAAAACTTAAACAAAAATCTTCCGTCTATTTATGACAAAATGTTAATCTCCTATACTATCGAAATTACCACATTACCACGAGACTTGAGAGTTCCGTGTACAAGCCTTGATACTTTGTCAAGCAACATATACTGCATACACTACGGAAAATCCCAAAGATGCCGAGTGCCTGGGGAACTCGGCGAAGCACATAAAACATTCGGCGCTGTTTTCACCGAGTGTTGCACTCGGCGACAAGTACTTGGGAATCAAAGACTCGACAAAGAGGAAGACACCGAGTGTCAGACGTCGGGCACTTGGCGAAGCTTCGCCAAGTGTCCTACATAGCACTTGGCATATTTCTTAAGCTTTCGCCGAGTGTTAGTGCTTCGGCACTCAGCGAACATTTTCTGAAAATAAAAAAATACCCAGTCGCCCGGTGCTCGGCAGGCCACGCCGTCGCTGGTGCCGAGCACCAGCAGGCCGTTGCCGCCAGCACCGCGCTGCCACCACGCGCCGGAACTCGTCCGCCGCCACCCACAGAGCAGCTCAGGCAGGCCACGGCACCCCCTGCTTCTCCACACCGCTGTCGGGGCCGATTGCACGGACTGAGCCGCCGCCGTCTTCCAGCGCCTGGGAGGCCCGAGCCCTACCGCGCTGATGGGAGGCTCGCTGAAACGAATCGAATTTCCGCGAACGGAAATCCAAATCTCTGCACCTCGGTGGTTGTCCCAGGAAGGCTACCACGTGCAATCCCTATCTCAGCAATACCGAAATCCATACAAAACATGAAGTAAAATAGAGTACAGCATTTATTTATTACAATAATCAGAGTACATCTCTTCGGCACATGCCGGGTACAAGTCCATCAGGACTGAATCAAACAGAAAGAAAACATCTCGCAGCGGCTTCATGAAAGCAAGGAAGACTCCAACTCCTCAGGCAACTCGAGCGTAGAAGGTGCCCTAATCGTCCCAACCGTCGTTCTCGAAGTCGTACTCCGGCTCTGTATCAGAGACGCCAGGATCTACCCGATAAGCGGGTAGGTCATGTCAGCTTCCCAACAAAGAAGCAAAAGCGGTGTATTTTCTACTATGCAGGATATAAACCTACTTTGGCTATAGAAGGCTTAAGCAAAGCAGCGAAGCAACATTCAAGGTAAGCAGAATATGCAGTGAGGTCAACACCTCGGGGAGGCTCACGCCTCCGAGGTCCACACCTCTGGGGTCCACACCCCGCAACAAGGATATCACACAAAAGCACTGAATCACAATCACGATCCAGCTCCCAACTCTCATCTGTGATGTGGGGCCCACCTGCTCCTATCCCCACATCTCAACGGCCTCAGGCCGGGCTCACACACTCGGGGAAGAGAAGAAGCACAAGAAGAGAGAGTCTAGTCAGAAGTAGCGGTAGATAGCAATACTGTCCATAACTAGTGGACACGGACTATAGCTATAGATTTGAACACTCTGCAGAGGTTGTACAACTGTACCCGCCCGGATAGGGCCGAAACCGGCCGTCACCGGTTCCAAACCCTACCATACGGCTGAAGTCCTAGTAAGTGGATAGCACTCTCCTACTTCTCCGAGTCCGCGCAGCCCGGCCAGAGCTCATACCGTGAGGGGCCTCGTTGTGGAACCCTTCCCCGGCCTCGCCGGGGCGAAGTCTTCTAAGGAGGAACGACATCTCCTAGCACGATCACACCGATCCGCCTACAGGCGGAATGCTATCCACTACGAGTCTCACCCCGTCACCCGCCCATAACAGAGCGGGCGGTTTGTACGAAGGTAAGTACTGAATCTGGTGGTAAACCGACTCGGTCCTTAAGGGCCGAGAGCGAGCACTACCCATCTCCATCACGTCCGACACGCCGCTCGGGCGAGAGGCCAGATCGCATCTCCCCGAGGTAGGCGTTCACAAGTAACCAAATGGCCCGCTCCTGCCAGTAACACGTCAAGGAAGAACATACCTAGAACTCACGCTAGAACACACCGAGATCTCTGTTGACGGTGTATTTTGGTACACCAAACATGTTCATTACACTTTGGCTTGGACTTGATTATGAAACTAACACGCCACTAGGCACACTAATGATATAACAAGTTCATCTTTATATGTGCGTTTGGAAGTGTTATGTTTTTGCAGGAAAACATGGACATAAAGGACGGAGTCACGACAAGTTCAAAGGAGCAAATGAGGAGTCCCGTTCATGTTTGAGAGCATGATGAAATCACTCCCAAAGGTGGCAAGGACCAAAGTGTTACAAAGAAACAACCCCGAGGATTAAAGCGTAAAAGACCGAACTTCATGCGAGAAGACCCTCCATCTTGGATGCGAGGATGACATCGTCAAAATGATACAATTGGAGGGGGCAAAGTGCAAAATATCAAGAGAACCGCAGGATGGGCTGGTCGGCCCAGTCGGCCACCGCCCATTCTCGAGGCGGTTCGGCCCCCCATTTCTTGAGTGTGAAGATGATTCAACCCTAAGTATGTGGAGGCGCCGCCATTCGCAGAGAGAGAGCCATTCGCCCGAGAGGCCATCCACAAGCTAGAGAGGAAGAAGAGGAGAGAGATCATTGGCGAGAAGGATCGCTCTACTCGAAGGAAGCAACCACAAGTGGAGGAGGACGTCAAGGCCCTGCCAAGATACCCCCGGAGGAGAAGGAAGACACCGTCGGAAGCGTCACCATGATCAACAGTGCTATGCCTATCACCTTGATGGGGTAATCTTCTCATTTGTCCATGGGTTGTAAACGATCTTGAGATGTAATCGCTACTTTGTTTGGTTTTCGATCTATCATCTAGTGTTGAAGATGCTTACTTGTTTAAGGTTAGCTACCATGCCATGTTGGGAGTATAGATCTCACTTCTCCCTTAGAACCCTTCAATACACAGTGATCATCATAGGTCTAGTCACGAATACCTCCGTGTAGAGATAGTACGGGGGGAGGGAAAGGGCAAAACCGTGGTCACAACCCCCGGTAGATTAGATCGGTTTTCATATCTTAAGCGGTTGCATGTTCAAGTATTGTAGACCCTTGGGTAAGTGTCTTTTATATATCTTGTGAGTTTAATCGTTCTCTCTAGTGTAGCGTAGTTGTTCTCTAGATTAACCATAGATTAGGGTTTGGATAAGTTAGTTCGTAGTGCTAGATCAAACTCTTGTAATCCCCTTGCTCTGCGGATTGATAAGAACCTAGGGAATCCCCATGGTGAAAAAGGTGTAGGTCTGTACGCTATGGATCGTAGGTGGATACGAGTTTTATCTCGTCAACAAGCCCCTTTTCTCGGCGCCGTTCAGCAAGCCGCTTTACATAGTTTGGTTTTGCATCTAATTTTGTTTTTGTTTTTGTTTATCGTTTATTGCTAACATCTAACCCCTATTACCTGGAAAACCATTTTATTTTGTTTTTGTTTTTCTATCTTGTTGTCTAGATGGTGTTCACCAACCACCCCGTGGAAGAACCGGAGAAATCGCTATGGGATTTTGCTAGTCCTCGATGTGAAGACATAAAGGTACAAGAGTCGGATTCGAAGCTCGAAGCGACCAAGTATGAAATCAAAGCTAGGATCATCGAGATGGCGGCGGCAACCCCATTTGAAGGGATGGAGACGGAGAACCCATATAGACACATAAGGCATTTCACGACACTATGCAACACAATGCATCAAGAAGGAGTTCCCGATGAATGGTTCAAGTGGAATCTCTTTCCCAACTCACTTGCTGGCGAAGCAAAGACGTGGTACTCGTTTGCATCCTTTGAAGTTGAAGGTAATTGGAACAAGTTGACGAAGAAATTTTGCGAGAAGGTTTTCCAATAAGCAAGGTTCAACATCTAAGGAGGCAAGTGATCACCTTCACGCAAGGAGAAGAGGAAGGGATAGACCAAGCTTGGAATAGATTTAATGAGTTGATTGAACAAGGACCAAGACTCGGCTTCTCCGGTGACGTACTCTTGCATACATTTTTCTTTTCCCTAACCACTAGTTGCATGGAACATGTTCAAATGTGTGCAGGTGGGGATCTCATAGAGAAAACACTCACGGAAGCCGCTCAACTTTTACAAAAGATTAGCAAACGGCGGCCATGCGAAGAGATTGGGAAACAAGACTTTCGGGAGAGCCGGAACACAATTCAAGGATAAAGATGTGTGCTGAAATTTCCAAAAAGGCAACCCCGGAAGACAAGAAAGAGGTGCCAATCCCGAAAAAGCTTGAAGAAGTACACACCAAGACAAGAACTACCCCAAATGTTGACTTCGCCAAGTCAAGTGAAGCAAACAAAAGGAGTATGTCAAGCGCGAAGCCATTAAGGGAGTTCGAGCAAATGGATTGGATTCCAATTGATTACGGAGAAGTATTCGAGAAGAGAAGACCGTTCCCTAACCAAAAGGGGATGGTGAGAGCATTGGAAGCGGATTTCCCACCGGAAAAGCAAGCGGAAAAAGTGTACGATCTTGAAACCACCGGTGAGATCTTTCGGAAGCTCTTTAGTGATGATGAAGTGGATCCGGATCACATAGCCGAGGTGAAAAGAATCATGGGGATCAAGCCCGAAGCATCGCCATATGCTCGCCTCACCAAAGTTTATGCAATAGGATCCGACCAAGAGGAGAAGACGACACCACACTTGAGTTGCGAGATCAACAGAATTCAGTGCAAAGCTTTGTGCGACATCAGAGCCCAAGTAAGTGTCCTATCCTCCAAAATTTACGATAAAGTTCAAGACCACAACCTAGACTTAGCTCCAACTTCAACAAAACTAATCATGGGAGATGGTAGAACTATTAAACCTCTAGGTATTGCTTGCAACATTAATGTAATCATCTCTGGAAAGTGCATACCAACCGATTTCTTTGTCATAGATGCTTACTACAATAACCATGATCACATAATCCTAGGTAGGCCTTTCCTTAAGTTGGTTGATGCCGTGTTGGATGCCGGAGAAGGCAAAGTAACAATAAATCTTATTGGAAATAAGTACATATATAATTTTCTTGGCTTCTAGTCATCCTTCACCTTTTCCTCCTGAAGATGAAGAAGTAGAGGAGGTAGGTAGTCTTTGTTTTGTTGAAACCCTTAGAGACCCGCTGCAAAGAGCGATGGAGAATCAATCCAATGATCAACAAGACGAGGAACTAGAGGAGGCAACGAAGGGATTAGAACCACAAGATGGAAGTGTTGAGGAAGAAAAATTCGAAGATATAGGAGACACTAAACCCAAGAGCCACAAGTGAGGTGGATCTCAAACCTTTGCCCAAAGGATTAAAGTACTAATTTTTGGGCCTAGACAAGACCTATCCAGGTCATTGTGAGCGACGAGTTGAGTCCCGAAGAAAATGAGAAGTTGCTGAATTTATTGAAAAAGCATCAGAAGGTGATTGGATATTCAATCAATGATCTCAAAGGACTTAGCCCAGCCTTTTGCTCTCATCGTATACCTATGGAAGACCAATGTAAGCCCGTAGTGGACCATCAAAGGAGGCTAACCCATGCCATGCAAGAGGTAGTAAAGAAGGAGGTCATCAAGCTACTTGACGCCGGAATCATCTACCCGGTGCCGCATAGCGAGTGGGTGAGCCCGGTACATTGTGTGCCGAAGAAAGGAGGTTTGACCGTGGTGAAGAATGAGAAGAATGAATTAATACCGCAAAGAACCATGACGGGATGGCGGATGTGTATCGATTATCGAAAGCTTAACAAAGCAACGAAGAAAGATCACTTCCCCTCACCGCTCATCATTGAGATGCTCGAGAGATTAGCAAACCACGCTTATTTTTGCTTTCTCGATGGGTACTCGCGGTTCATGAAAATTGCCATTCACCCGGATGATCAACACAAGACAACATTTACTTGTCCTTATGGAACGTTTGCATATAGAAGGATGCCCTTCGGTTTATGCAATGCTCCGACCTCTTTTCAACGTTGCATGATGGCGGTGTTCTCGGAATTTATCGAGGAAATTGTCGAGGTGTTCATGGATGATTTCTCCGTTTATGGGAAAACATTCGTGGATTGCTTGGCAAACTTAGATAAGGTTCTCACGAGGTGTGCGGAGGTCGATCTAGTGCTAAATTGGGAAAAGTGCCACTTCATGGTAAAGCAAGGCATAGTGCTCGGACATGTTATATCCGAGAGAGGAATTGAAGTGGACAAAGCTAAAGTGGGGACGGTTGAGCAACTCCCACCTCCAACGGATGTTAAATCTTTGAGGAGCTTTCTAGGCCATGCCGGATTCTATAGAAGATTTATTAAAGACTTCTCAAAGATCACTAAGCCTTTAACACAACTCCTTCAAAAGGATGTGGCTTTTGACTTTGATGAGAAGTGCTTAGCGGCATTCCGGACCTTGAAAAATGCTTTAGTAAGTGCTCCTATCATTCAACCTCCGGATTGGAGTCAACCTTTTGAGATCATGTGCGATGCAAGTGACTACGCCGTAGGGGCGGTTTTAGGTCAAGGAAAGGAAGGCCGAGTTCACACCGTATACTACGCTAGTAAAACTCTTAGTGAGGCACAATTAAATTATGCCACAACGGAAAAAGAGTTGCTAGCGGTGGTGTTTGCTTTCGAAAAATTCAGATCTTACATCGTGAACTCGAAGGTCATTGTTTATACCGATCACGTGGCCATCAAGTATCTTTTGGCTAAGAAGGACGCTAAACCGAGATTAATTCGTTGGATCCTTCTTCTCCAAGAGTTCGATGTTGAAATTCGTGATAAAAAGGGGGTGGAAAATGTTGTGGACGATCATTTGTCTAGGATGAACCGTGGACAAAATGACAAGGAGCCCATAGAGGACAAGATGAGAGATGACCACCTCTACCGAATACTCGACAAAGATACTTGGATGATCGATATCATTCGAGCAATTCGGAGAATGCCCCTAGATCACTTGGATAAAAACACTCAAAGGAGGATAATCTCCGAAAGCCAGAAATATTTTTGGGATTCACCTTACCTCTTCAAACTTGGGAATGACGGAGTTATGAGAAGATGTGTACCAAGAGAAGAGAGGCAAGAAATTTTGAGAAAGTGTCATTCGGCAGAGTACGGTGGACACTATAGCCATTTTCGGACCCAAGCAAAAGTGTGGTCCAGCGGATTATTTTGGCCAGAGATGCATGAAGATACTAAAAGATATGTTGCATCATGCCTCGAATGCCAAAGGACCGGAAACATTTCTCAAAGGAATGCCATGCCCTTGAATTACAACCTACATATTGATTTATTCGATGTTTGGGGAATTGACTTCATGGGGCCCTTCAAAAACTCACATGGATTTGAGCATATCCTAGTTATGGTTGATTATGTATCCAAGTGGGTAGAGGCCATGCCATGTCGTAAAGCTTCCACGGAAGAATCCATTGCTATGATCACTAGTAGAAATGTTCACATCCATGACAAAACACTTTCGTCACAGAACAAGCTAAATTCGTCATAGAAAACCTTCTGTGACGAATTTATGACGATTTTGAGATCGTCATAGAAAGCGCGTCACATTTGTCGCACCGTGACGAATCAGCCATTTTCGTCAACAACGAGGCCCCTTGGCTAGTCTTAATAAGCAAAGCCTAGTACCTATCCACACGAAAATGGTGAGTCCCTAGTGCCCGTCAGTTGGAGGGTACTTATAGTATCTTGAGAGAGCACCGTGCGATTGGCTATTATCCTACAGAGTTCCATTTTGGGCGACAACTGAGGGACTTGAGATATGGGTAGTCAACGCAGTCGCGTTTTTAGATGCGTTACCGTAAGCCGCCTCCCTCTCGGTTCATCCAAGGAAGGGCCGTCATGGGCATAGTAGGGACAATAGGGCGGTCAGATAAGCATAGTGAACATGGCGTTCCAAAGAAAATCGGCTAGAGCAGTCCAGTCGTTAAGCAAGCAAGTTCGTGATTGCAAACAAAATCAAATTCGGGGCGCCTGTTTGTGCGCCATGATAGTATCTTTAGGAAAACCTCGGAAGGTGCTGGAAACTTAGATTCCCGTCGAATCCATATCAACAAGTCGGTCGCTGGAACATTTCAGGACTTAATGGAGCCCGCAAGACTAGTGATACGCCGTCCTGGCCCGGTAAACAAAACACTCCTATTGCGGGCAAGCGTTTTATTCTAGATCGAGGCATATACTTAGGAACCTATGCGATACATCGGGCAACGCACTTCAACATGGTATCTATAATGATGATGCCAGCGACCTCCACACGGTGGCTTAAGGGGTCTAATAATTGCTGGGCTCAGTGGGCCCACTCGTTGTGTCTCAAGGGACCCCCGGTTGCAAAAGGAGCCCTGCATGTTGACTCACTGAAGCTGACATAGGGGTTAGTACTAAAAAGTAAAAGACACGATGCTTTTGGGCCCACTTGCTAGGAAAGGTTCTACTCGGAGTGACCACTAGAACGGGTGACTGATGATGCGCCTGGCCCTCGATTGTCCAACCCCACTTTGAGCTGATGATGCCGACTCACCTGACGTTCGGGTGCCCCATTCCCATACCTTGTGGATGATTCCGACATTAAGCCCGTTTTGTGGACCTCCCATAAGCCCAGAAAACTCCCGTTCAATGTTTTATACGGGTCCCGCGCCATTGGACTCGACCGAGTGAAGATGTACAGGGCCGTCGGAAGCACGCAAGTGAGCACTGGATCGCTATGGTCGTTACATGGACATACGGTTTAGTCGAAAAATCCTAGTCCAGGGCCCCGTGGGTATAGCACAGCCTAAATCTTACCTGCCCGATTTGTATGGGGCGTCCATCAATTATAAAGATTCGTCCGTGATGCTCAACTGCGCTTCCATCAATTATAATAGATAGATTGCGACGATTCTTTTTAAAATCCCCTGAAAGCGGGACATCTGATTATTCCAACCAATGGATATCATTTAAAATAAATAATTGTTATGTCAACGTATAAAAGATCTAACCATATGCAAGAGGCCGACTCTGAGGCAGGCTACGGGTCATACTACTTGGGTATCAAACATGCATCTCAGCGAACATAGGAGCACTTTATAGATTCCCTCATATCATTACAGGATGCGTACCTGCGTTTAGGCTAGGATTTCCGTTCTTATGCGACTTCGTATATTCAACTCTCTTTCTTATTTAGAGCCCTGACGGACTTAATCAATGGCAATAACTGACTTAGCTATGCGCAACGGTAAATAGCGGAGGCAGGAGGGCGAAAGTTCGGTAATTGCCGGATAGTTCATAGAAGAGATCCTCTTCACAGGGGAGTCCGGGGGTTGTGCTTTACGGCGTTCTTTGCAGCCGCCCAAGTAGAACCCCAGTGGCGCTTGTCAGTGCATTTGACCCGATTGTCAATGATTAGTGTGTGCGTGATCTCAGGAGAAAACTCCACAAAGTCACCGAATAATGTTTGATGCAGACAGCTATACAAAGTGATATTGAAAGTGTCAGACTCCTTTTATCTGAAGGAGACCGGAAACAACTTTTGAATACGATCACCAAGTACCTAACCTAGGCTACCATGTCGACAAATTCGCGAACAAGATTGAAAAAGGAAACATGCTCATTGATTCTTGATGACGCATGGACGCGTTTTGAACACAACTATTTTGCGTTTACGTATCAAGCTGGATAAAGTAAGCCGGGACCTTGTAAGACCCATGGGATTGACTCCCAAGCATCAAGAAGTGATCATGCTCAGGTTGGGCCCAATGTGGTTCACGACCTACTAATTCACCGCATAGGCGTGATCTGAAGTGGGGGGGGAATAGGCCACCAAGGCCGATACATTACAGGATTCTCGCAGGCCATGACCCGATTTGACGAGACCCAGTTCTTTTGAAAGCACAAGCCACTCGGCTATTTTAGCCACTAATCGACGCTTTTGAAGAGATTCTTGGTAGTATTTGTTCGGGCGAAAGTGGCTATGCAATGAGGATTTCTTGACATACCCAATTTCGGTAGGTTTGATCCCAACGGGTCCTGTCGCCCGGGACACAAAGCTAGAAGTGGATAGTGACACTACAAAATGGATGCGCTGTATTTAACGAGCAGACAAAAAATTTAAATGAGGATCCCGGCGAGAACAAGGTCATTGTCACCTTCACCATGTGTCGTGTTTGAAACAAGTGACTCTCACCGTATATAGGATACCGGATCCTGACAAAATTAATGCCCTTGGTAATCGGTCTTAGATGCACAGCTCTAAACAACTAACATTCCGTGCTAGTTAATGGTGATTGGTGGCTTAAGGACGAGATCCTATTGTGGTAAACAAGAAACTTCAATAATACTTGCCTCACCGTAATGTAGGACTGAGGGGGTAAAGGATGTTTTGCCAACCACTGTTTGGGTGAAAGCTTATTATGGAGGCTCTAAAATTGTGCGTGACTGGTCTACAGTGGCACGGTGTACCCTCAAAGATTAAATCCTTAAGGTAATTATCAAACCCCTTCGAAGCCGCTCTATGGGAAGTAACCACGAGACTCAGCATTTCGCACAAAACACTTTGGGTTCACAAGTCCCAGCAAAAGGGTATAACAGGCTAAGTTTTCCGTCATGCCGTGTTTTTAGGGAGTTCTGGACCCGAAAAGGATGGTCTATGAGGCAGCGCATGTCACTAGAGGGGGATTTCAAGAGAAAATTAGCCCCTTGAAAGGCGGTCAAAACCATCGACGAGAAGATATGAGAGGAAGATTTACGTTCACTGGTGGGTAACCCCAATGGTACTCATTACGATGATTACAGCCTGATGATTCTGGCACCAAACTGGTCCTTCAATTTCCATGTCCCCCATTCGTCTCGAGAGACGCTAGCAAATCTCTACAATTGGGATCCCAAGGCATTTAAGAGAGTCAATGGGGCAAACATGATAGCATCGCCATGGTCAGCTCAGTTTTTGTGTCAATACAATAAACCTACCTGGCAAGAAACTTCATCAAACTTGATAAGTTGGTCGATTCGACATATTACTAAGTGTGTAAGCTACATCAAGTCTCAAAAATCCAAACCGAGGTAGCGGCTGGGGTGGGCATCCAGATAGGGGAACTTTAAGATCATGCCATGCGAGGTTGAGAATATGTTGAAACTGATCCAGTAGCAAGTGTCCTAGTTTTCCCCGATAAAGGGAGTTTAGCATTAATGAACCATTTTAACATAAGTTCAAGAGCATGCGCATTGATACAGTTCCAACCATCAACTGAATCTATGGATAGTGTTGTCTGGGCCCCTGGGACGCCGATGAGCCGACCCCACATTTAGTGCAGGGTGGATAACTCAACAATTTAAGTGGGGGGGGGAGTATTGGGCTCCAGAACAAGGAAATCCTCCATATTTTTCTGGCAATCAGGTTGCAGGATCTTGTGAGAGACCCGCACTTTGTAGCATCCCGTTCTGCCAAAATATTTATAAACCCTCATACAGCATAAAGCCTAAACAGAGAACAATCCCAATGGAGAATATCATCCAATCTAAGTCACATTTCCTTAGTCAATGGTTGATTATCATTAGAGGGTGTACTTCCAGCCATCCCGCCCGATCTTTGCAACCTTTAGCATAGAGCTGTCAAACAGGAAATGGAAAATCAGTTTAACAAAATGGATTTGGAGGCATATGGAGATAAGTACACCGATCAACATGGTCACTTTTTCTTTGGTAACTACCTTCATTACAGTGTATTTAGTTCCACACATTGGAGCACTTTTAGTGATTGAATTACTTGGCCGATGTCTCACCACCGGTCCCGAGCAAAGTCAGGTCTAGGAAGTCAGTGTAACTGGGTTGGGATTGCGTAAATAGACCGTACCTGTTGGGCGGTGCAAAACTGCAACTATGAGTCACCCGGTATCCTGAGTTAGCAGCTATGTACGGCGTGAAGCTCAGTAGACCAATGGTAAAACAGACGCCGCATACCACAATTAATATCATCGACTAGTTGATGGAACTACAGATCAAGTATTTAAAAGCCCTAGGTTTAAAAGGTGAGGATAAAGAATGTGGCATCATTCTACCGCAAGGAGAAATTTTACCCTCATCCAGAGTGTGATCTCAAACAATGGACCAGTTTCATTTACCTATGCCATAGCAATGTTAGTCATGGAGTGGTCATACGCCCTTTGATCCTTGAAGTGACCTACAGTTATATCTAGAAGAAGCGGGGCATCATACAGGCAAAGAGGTACGAATGAGAAACAGTTTGTGAGCATTATTGTTTCACCATTGTTCTCCGGAATGGAACAAATTTTAAATGGATTAATGTAGCAAAAAACGGGTTTCGTGACCGAATTAGGTCCCCGCAGCTACACGCACAATTGGGCTATATCCCCTATTCTGAATATAATTCCCCCTGCAGAGAAGTGATCGATTTGCCTCGAAATTTTTGCGACAGAAGAGGTTAGCCCCGGTCCTTGGAAGATAAATCGGTTGCTGACCGCTATGCGCACTATTTCGCTCACTGGGCCCCTCTTTCCTAGATTCAGGTCTGAGACTGGTCTACGGCGTATTTCCCAGCATTTCCATACGACGGATGCACTGGACAAGCTGTTTTGCACTATCAGACGGTTACCTTGTGAAGTCTCACTTCCACCATGGGTCGGGCGAGTTCGCCAAGGGCGGGTGACGAAAAGCTCTACCCGGCCAGAGACCGCTGCACCCACCGCTGAAAGGACCATACGCGAGCCAAAAGCTATCGGTGACCGCCAAGTCGGTTTTATCCGCCTCGAGGGGAAAAAGGGCGCTTTGATCTGGGCGACAGTTACTGGCCTATGGGAAAACATTACGCTCTGAGAAAAGGTGCATCCAGAAACTGCCCGGTGCAACGATCCTTGAGTGTCCCCCGGCTTATTATGGTAACGCACATCCACGTGGGTCTCGGTTCCCCTGAAGGGGCTTACGTGATTGCGTCACCGAGGCTGTAACGCGGAGGCGCGCTGTTACCCAATTTCTTCGTATATGAAATGAAACGCTTGACCGGAGAAAAACCGCACGGGCAGCTAGTTTCGGTCGGATAAGTCGTACGGGGAACTGCAGAAAAGTTATCCTGCGACCGGTGATGGCCCGATAATTTATTAGGATGGCGGATGTCTCCGGGGGATTTTGCTTTTACCGATGCAGAAATCATGGGAGAAGCAAAAGATCAGGGGTATGATCAAGTCGCGTCAACACGCATATGGCGTTCCAGAAGAACCGGGAGGGGATCTCTAAGGGTTCGATCTAGGACAGATGCCATTTCAGGCTCTACCGCTAATAGGACGTTCTCGTTTTGCGAGATGCGCACAACGTTAAACGTTTGTCTTGGTCTTCCCCGGGGCCCAGGCTACACGGGCTTTGCCTTGAGCGAACATCCTGAGCATAAGCACACTCGGGTGGCTTTATGGACGGTTTTATGGCGACTTTTTAATTTGTCCACGATCATCGGACGTCTTTTTCTACTCTGCCAGTAGTTTAACCTGTCGATACGACTTATATCGGACGCCTGCCTTTGATTTGATCTCACATTTCCGGAGGCCGAGGATAGAAATTTGGCCCCGGGATATGGCCAGCGAATGTTTATTTTCTGCCCGAAGAGATTTCTACAACTCAGCTTTCGATGCCACGGAAGCAGGATTCTCTGTTCGAGCAAAATTAATGCATGTTACAAAGCGCGAGCCCGGGTAGCCGGTACTCTTGAAGTACTTGGCCTACAGCGCACTTATTGCAGCGAAGCCGGAGAACCCGAAGGCTTTCGAGGCACTGGATAATGTGCATTTATGAATACCCCAGGGGATGCTCGCGAACAAGATTGACGTATGTTTATCCCAGCCACGGTCTAGTTGGCACACGCCTGATACTGAATTATGGTGAACTGCCTGATCCTTGGCGTTTAGCCTAAAGGGCCACGATTGGGAACTAATGAAGTTTCTAGTGAAACTTAGGTCTTGCAGCCTCCTCAATGAGGAAGTGGAGCGACTCGGGCTCTAATTGTGCCACAGGCTCCTGTGCAACGCCCACCTGCACGACTATGCAGGTTCTAGTGCTAAATAGAACGTAAAGCACGAGCAGCGATTAAGCCCTTCCATGGGCATTCGAGAACTCTCCTACGCGTTATCGTCTAGGTAATAGCCGATGCTTTTAGAATTAACCGTAGCGGGAATCTAACGGTGAGCTCGTTAAATCATTTTCGAGCCCACGATTTATCCAATTGTCTGAAGGATTGTAAATCTTGCACGTCTTTGCGAAACTATGGATAGCAAACTTCCCTGGATCAACCGTACATCGCCCTAGAATAGCCACCACAATCTCAACTTTCGGATGCATGCATATCGGCTCGCGATCATGCTGTAGAATTACATACTTGGCAAAATATGAAGATCAAAAAGCAAGTTATGTCAGAAGTAGTTTTGTCAATGTTAAATATGCCCGAGCTTTTACGGGTCGTCACGACCATGATAGATCGGCTTAGAGACAGCTTTACTCGGTCTTAATGCTACAGAAAATACGAGCCAAACTTTTGCACGACGTTAGTCTTCAGTAGTTCTTTAAACAAGATGTACTTCGTTTAATGCCCAAGAGATTTGGCTGTTTTTGTTCCCACCTAAATACTTCGTCGTGAATGACGTACATATTGGGGTAACTCTTGGTCTTTTGAAAAATGCTGGCCAGGATTCTTTCAATGAACGCCAAATATCGCTTTCAAAATTTGCTGCTCTACGGTTTATGAGGCGACGTGAAGCATGGAGGTGTCATTTATTTGACTTGAGTTGTCTCGCGAGGATCGTCATGGATCCTCGACTTTCTAAGTACTGATCCTTCGTACACTATGAAGAATTGCACCTATGGCGAAATGCCCCTGCCATCATTTGGCTTAGAGGATGTCCCCGACAAGTAGGTCTTTAATGTGCTAGTCCAAGGGCAAAGTGCGAAAACTGTATCGGGCCGAAACAAGATCCAAACCCAGTCCGGGCCTAATTAGTATTAAGACTCGCGTTTACCGCGAACTGGACGGGGAGGATTTGTAGGGGGATAAATTGTGTCCATAGAAACCAAGGCACTAAAGGCACCGAGATAACATAGTACAACTACACTAGCGGTAGCTTTACTGGAGGGCCTTTGGGGTAGATTTAAAATCATTTGGAGAATCTTTAACTGTACGTCATGGTAAATCGCGCCATTAGCACAAGGGGATTATTTGCTGATCACCCCTGATGACTAGCGATCATCTACGGCCACGGGATATTGTCCAAATTAGTATCTCAAATCAATGACTATGATCTAAATTCGGTCAAACACCGATTTACAATAAGATAAGAATAGAGACCCCTGGTAGACTACCTTCGGACCCGATCTCGAAGTCTAGCCTGAGAGCTGATAAAATGAAAGTTTCAAATACATAATTCATCTATAACCCATGTGCTTGAGCCCTGTGATATTTTATTAAGATCACATGGCTGACCTGGGTGTCCATGTTGAGCCACGTGGTTCTGTCCATTGGGAGGGAGAATAGGACCCACAAGGGTTGCAGGGATCGGTTAGGGGTGCACGATATTGTTGTTCCGTGCGATTTGCGTCATTGGTTCTTCACAAACTGAATGATTCTTCAGAACATGGTTCGGTTTGTGACAATTTCGTCATTATTTTTAGTGGCAGTTGTCACTTGTTATCTCAGGTTAAAATTCACCAGAGTGGTGAAGAATAAATGTAACATCACTATCAAATTGTCATAGATATTAACATTTCTACTAGTGGATCAAGAGTGATTTTCCTCGCTGCAGAGAATTTTGATAAGATGGAGGAACTCACTTCACCGAAGAACTTGAAGTGTAAGTTGGGAACAAACATAGAGTACGCTTATCACCCACAAACCAAGAAACATCGAATAGGCAACTAAAGAGCATCCAAGACTATAGAGAAGGGAGGCAAGGATTGGTCAAAGAAGTTGATGGAGCTTTGTGGCATATCAAGCTCAAGACACCGATAGGTATGACCCCATATCAATTTGTTTATGGCAAAGCTTGTCACCTTCCTCTGAGTTGAAACACAAGGCCTATTGGGCTAAAAGAGATGAACCTCGATCTAGACGGTAGTAAAACGGAGAATCCAAATAAGCGAGCTAGAGGAGATGAGGTTGAAAGCTTATGAAAATGCAAGCATCAAAGAGAATCAAAAGATGGTCGACAAAAGATTAAAGAAGAAGGAGTTTAAAGAAGGAGATAACCTCCTCTATAAGAGATTCAAAACTCAAGGGGAAATTGCAAAGCTGATGGACCTTACATTGTTCATTCTTGCTCCAATGGAGCGTTACCATCATGGATATGAAAGGATCAATTCATGGTGAATGGTCAACGGCCAAGGTTTATGAAACCCGACGTTGTCTTCACCATATTGATACATCATGGAGATGAACGCCAAGCCTAGACGTAAACAAGGTGAGCATTTTGTGCTCTAATTTTTCTGAGAAGTTTTACCAAGCCAACTTTTCATGGGCTAGCATTGAAAAATAGTGGGGACAAAATGACGAACCAACAGGCAGGCCGGGATCCGACATCTTCCCCCTTTCTGGACGAATCGACTTCCTTGTTTGAAGAATTTTAGGGAAGTCAAGAAAGGAAAAATGGGTTCTAGGGCATTTTTCACTATTAGGACAGATTGAGCTCGAACCATCCCACCACATCCTTTTGCACCCAAGTAGCAGCCATGACGCCCCGGGAGCATGGAGATCAAGCTAGGCCGAGAAGCCTTTGAAGCCAGGTGAAGCGGCGAGCTCCATCAATGGAGATCAAGAGACCGCTGATCTGCGAGCGGTCCCGAGGGCCAATCGATCTCGCCACCACATCAAGGAGGAGAGGGTCTCACTCCGTAGATGAATCCAAGGCATGAAGAGGAATGACTACAAGAGGTGTCGCAGCCAAGATTACGAAGTGACTAACGAAGATCAGCAAGATGACAAATCTTCTATAGGAGGTGCCAGAGAAGACTCAAGGTCATATGAGATCACGACCATGCAAACAAGATATGATGTCGATTCGGATGTTGACTCGATTAACCAAGAGCATTGTTATTTGGTTTGATTTAAATTGTAACTAACCCGCCACTAGACATACTAATGATGTAAGTTACGCATGTGGTTTTTGGAGTTTATTGTTTACGCAAGAAATCAACAAAGAGGAGACTTTGATAACATCAAGCATTTTATGAGAAGATCATGAAGCCTGTCACAAGTCAAGACATGAAGTGAACGTGACTTCAAATGACCCAAGGATCGAAGCCTCAACACGTAAAACTCCGGGATTAGAGGTTTACCAAAGATCAACTCAGGAGAGATATTCTCGCAGCCCAGAACATCATGATCTTTTGATGCAGATTCGAGAAAACGGCCTCTAATGGCAAAGTTTGAGTACAAAGGGGTCAATGATAGCTTCGATTTGGATGGAAGGCCCAATTAGGGTCAAGGAGCTAGGAGATATGGCCCACGAAATGCCAGCTGCGCAGACAAGTCCGAAATCAGACAGATTATCTTCCGAGGCTGTTTTGGGATCTTATCCTCATTTCAAGGAAAGCAATGAATACCAAAGTAGAAGATAATTTCATGGCACACAACCTGGACACTGAATTTGCATTATTAGAGTCTGGACGTGGGAGATATGTTGCGGAAAGGAAGGGCTACGAATCAGGAAAATCTGACAGGCTGATTTATGGAAACCAAGTTTGCTTTCTATGATCTCGTGCAAGGCAAGGTGGAGATGCCCAAGGCTCAAGGGCATAAATACAAGCCCTTAGGCGCCCAAGGAGTGAATCGATCCATTCATCACAACTGCGAAACCTAGAAACAAGCATGAGGGAGAGCCGCCATGAGTCGGTTGTCTAGGAGATGGCCTAGGGCTACCGCCCGGACCCTGCGGTTGAGCCATGGTGGAGTTCTGGAGCCACGCCATCGAGGTATGGCTTGTGGTGATGGTGTGATTTACCATGTGAGCAATGATAATCATGTCATGATTTTGCATTCCATGTCTTCATGCTTTCTACCTATTGTGAATATGCATCCATTAGTCTAATGCATGGTTAGACTACTTAGCATACTTTATGTAATCATGGTGATTAGATCTAGTATGTGGATCCTTCATGGTTTGTAGACATGTTCAGAGGCGAGACTCGCATGAATAGGGGCGTGAGGACGGGTTTCAAGGCGGATGTTTTGAGGAAGACCGGAGGTAGGAATTTAAGGATGCTAGATGAGATGCTTGAGCTCACCTGAACTACAACTAGAAGGTGATAGGCCTAGACGGTTGCACTGCCAGCCATGTTTGTGGAGATCGACCTATATGCTATCACTCATATCTATTAGGTTTAACCCTTTGTATGCAATCGATGCTTCATGTTAGGAGATTGACTAGATATGGTAGAGAACCTTAGCGGCTTGATCCTTGAAGACAAAGGGGGACCCGCCTTGGTGAAAAGGCACCAAGTCACTCATACGCATGTGAACTTCAACACGGTTTTGAACCGTCAATATGGGATGCATCCGATGAGTGCGGCTTGCGTCACTCCATCTCGGATCTACGCGGTCGAGTGTTTGTGCTATGGAGGCAATGAGGCAGCGTATGGAGGATTTGGAATGAGTAGTCGGCGACTACAAGTTCCTTAATCGTGGAAGTTGTTTGGGATGGTGGCAACATGAAGAACAAGTGGTGCAAGAGTGGAAAGTTCCACTAGGAAATAGAGTCCCCCTTAGGTTTTTGTAAGATATGACGAGGACGTCGTATGGTTTTAGCGTGGGGAGAGCTAGCTAGCTAGATCCTTTTGCTTTAGTAAGTTTAGTTCGGTTTGGTTTAGATTTGTGAGAGTTTGAGAGTCTTAAAGTTTTAGGTGTGCTTTTAATTTTCTTCAAGTTTGAAAGTGTCTTAATTTAGTGTTCGAGTCAAAAAATCAAATAAAAAGTGTCATTTAAATTTTTGTCTCTTGCAATGCTTTTCTTTTACTTGTATGTTTGTCTTTAATTTTTGATATATAAGCATGAGCGTTTGGTTTGAAATGTTTATCGTGGTGCTTAGTGGAGTTTTTACCTTTAAAAGTACCTGCATCATACTTTGATCTAGAACTTCGTTTCAGTTGTGCTAAGTTTGATGCTAATGTTGGAGGAGTTTAATTCTGAAAATTATATGAAAACCCTTGTAATAAAGGTTAGCAAATTCTCTTTTCCAAGTTGAGAGACAAAGAAAAATCCTATACAAAGCCAATTCAATTTTTGCTCCACCATAAGTGCGGTTTGCATAATGAGTTGGGCTAGGGTCCTTCTCTCTTGGAAGTTTTAATTTCAAGCAATGATCATGTCCTTGTATATATCTTTTATTGATAGCCTCACATATTCGAACGAGACTCTCACATCGAAAGTCCCGACATCGCAATTCCATACCCAAACCGTAATATCCCTTTTGTACATCGTATT